>JARUHQ010000002.1:7115000-7117500 GCA_029955515.1 Chrysomela aeneicollis | reverse complement strand
GAAAGAAGATACGATGAAAATAATGGGACAGAGCATTGAAGGAACGAAAGAAGTAGGCTTCAGAAAAGA
Organism: Chrysomela aeneicollis; assembly: GCA_029955515.1. NCBI lineage: Eukaryota > Metazoa > Arthropoda > Insecta > Coleoptera > Chrysomelidae > Chrysomela > Chrysomela aeneicollis. The sequence continues at coordinate 7,117,431 of JARUHQ010000002.1, read as the reverse complement.
GACACTGATTTTGAGGGGATTAGACATGGTAACAACAAAAGAGGAAGTGAAAGAGGCAATCGAAAACACGCTGGGCGCAAATGACACTGACCTAGCAATTCATACATTGAAGGAGGATAGGAGAGGCGAAGCCCAAGTAGCAACGATCAGTATCCAGAAGAAATATGCGACAAAACTGATGAGAATGCAAAAAATAAGAATTGGCTGGGTGACATGTGCAATAAAAGAACTAATTAAACCAGTACGTTGCTATAAATGCCAGAAATATGGCCACCTTAAGAGAGATTGCACAGAGGAAGAGAGGAGTTTTAGGGGAAAATGTGTAAGATGTGGCAAAGATGGTCATACCATGAGAGAATGCCAAAATGAATCATGGTGCCATGAATGTGATACAGAAGGACATCAAGCAGGTACAATGTCTTGTCCACGATATAGAAAGGCAGTGGCAGATGCCAGAATTGCGAAAGGATTCAATGAAGACCGAAGCAAGAGAGAAGCATGGAGGGGTGGAAAAGGAGGGTGGGAAGAGGTAGCTAGGGAGGAAGGGAGTGGGGATGGAAATAGGGAAGGGGACAGGGAAGAAAGTGAAGGGGAAAGAGAAGGAGAAAGGGAAGATATGTATGGGGTGAGGGGAAATAGAGTGGGGGGGGGTAACGGAGGGTGGCAGGGAAGGAAGAAGGGTTGTAAGGAATTGAATGAGCGGAAAGAAAAAGTAGTCAGTACCAAAATACTGCAAATAAATTCATTTAGGAGTAGACCTGTGCATGATCTGGCACTTAGCACAGCAAATGAAATAGGAATAGGAATAATTCTCATAAACGAGCCTAACCGAATAGCGATCCAAGATCGAAAAGACTGGATATATGACGCAGATATTGACACAGCCATCAAGATCATGAACCGAAACATTACAATAAAGAAAGAAGGAAAAGGACGAAGCTATACCTACATCGAAACGCCAACGTATACAATTTACAATTGTTATGCATCAGGAAATAGAGACATAGGAGAGCTTGAAACAATGCTGGAAGAGATTGGTTTGCGGATCAGGAGACGAAAAGAAAAGGCCATCATAGCCGGGGACTTCAATGCGAAATCTCCACAATGGGGAGAAACGACAACAGATAGAAGAGGCGAGGTAATTTCCGATTGGTTAGCACAAAACGACCTAGTAATCCTGAACCAAGGAAACAAACCCACCTTTCGTAGAGGAGACTACACCGCAATCTTGGACTTGACGATAGCCACGCCTAACATCAGAGATAAAGTGATTGAATGGAAAGTTCTAGATAGAGAATCTTTGAGTGATCATGAATACATATACTTCGAAGTAACGGAAGGAAATGGAAAAGTCAATAGAGGAAATTCAAGAGAGTCAGGATGGCAAGTACGAAAACTTGATAAAGCTAAACTACACCAGGTGCTAACAGAGATCGAGACGGAGACTGACGAAAATGAACGTGCAAACGAGTTTTCCCGTAAACTAAAACATATCTGCGAACAAACAATGCCTAAAAGGATAATTAGCAGTAGGGGTAAACCAGTGTACTGGTGGAACAATGAGATAGCTGAACTCAGGAGAGAATGTAACTCGAAGAGGAGAGCGTTCACAAGAAACAGAACGAGAGACACAACAGAACATGGCCAACAAATAGAAGACTACAAAGAGGCAAGGCGAAGATTACGAATGGAAATAAAGAAAGCAAAAAGGACTAGCTGGAAAAAGATTTGTGACGAAATCGACTCCGATATTTGGGGCAACGGATACAAAATAGTCATGAGAAAGCTCATGGGGTTTCCCCCCACACAAAAAATGCCGATGCAAACTGTGAGAGAGGTGGTAGATCACCTCTTTCCAGTGCACGAAAGAATTATATTCGATCGCGACAGAACGAGGATTTTGACGAATTTCAATCTGGAAGAACTGAGCAAGGCCGCCAACAAACTTAAGGAGAGAAAAGCACCAGGACCAGGGAACATACCACCAGAGATCATCAAGGAAATAGTGAGACAGAAACCTGAATATGTGCTCGATGTTTATAACAACCTAGCTAACAGATCAATTTTCCCAACAGAATGGAAACGAGCTAGACTCTCCCTGCTAAGGAAAGGGGTTAAGCCAATAGAAAACCCAAGCTCGCACAGACCGCTGTGTCTGTTAGACATAGAAGGGAAGCTATACGAACATCTTATATTAGACAGGCTCAAAAGCGAGATCATAAGAACAGGAGGACTATCCGACCGGCAGTATGGCTTTCGAGAAAAGAGACAGACTACAGATGCTATAGGTGAAGTGGTGAGGATAGCACGTGAGGCAGAGAACTATTCCTGGCCCCATCGGAGAATTTGTACGATCATAACTCTAGATGTCAGAAATGCCTTTAATAGCGCCTCGTGGCAAATCATTCTCGAGGAATTCAGAAAAAGAGGT
>JARUHQ010000002.1:6750000-7112500 GCA_029955515.1 Chrysomela aeneicollis | reverse complement strand
TAGATAGATAGATAGATAGATAGATAGATAGATAGATAGATAGATAGATAGATAGATAGATAGATAGATAGATAGATAGATAGATAGATAGATAGATAGATAGATAGATAGATAGATAGATGAGGTCTAAACGGGGTAGTGAAGCGCAATATATGACATAGCATCCTGATTATGTCACACAGCCTCTCCTACTCAATCCCTATTCTCACCTCCAAGTGGTGGATCTCGGAAACTCGAGCAACCTTGCCCGAGATTGGGTATTGAACCAGTGGAGGGTTCGGTCGAGGCAGACGAGAAGGGGAGCCCCAATCCCAAGGTGTAACACCATCGCGCCAAGGGGATGCATGGCACAGGGGAAGTGTGTCTTGAGCGATGCCCTGGATATTTGGCGACATCCAGGGGACCATAGCCTTAGCGTGGTATGGGCGCACTGCCACGCTGGACCGTTGAAACGACCCTACTCGTGGGACAAACATGATTGAAAATATTGAAAAAGAAGAGAGTGAAGAAGTTTTTGAACAAATATCCACAGCTGTGAGACAGTACAAGGAGGTCTCAACAGCTACGGAAACTGACTGTGTAAATCCATTCAATAGGCGGGACTCTATCCGGAGGACACCCCCCGGAACCCATTTCAGATCGAGGACTTCTTCGGTATCATCCCGTTCGGATTTACCAGAGAAGGCAATAATAGACGAAAATCTAGTCTCAGAGCAGTCGGCTAAGAGAAAGAAAAGCAATCGATCACCTGATCCTAGAAAGAGAAATGAGGCCAAAGATGGGGAGAGATCCTCAAAACCACCATTAAGAAAACCATTGAGCAAATCGCAAAGCTCAATCTAGTTATTAAGGACATGTACAAGCCAAAACAGGAAGTGAAGGAAGTAGCTAGTAAACTAGCTCTGCATGCCGAACAACTGCAGAGCAAGGAATTGGTGAGCTGGCTAGAACAAACGGACAGAGGCAAAAGAACGAACGATACAGAGCAATTGTTGCGAAGTGAAAACAAATGCCTAAGACAGCAGATACAGGACATGAAAGAAACACATCAGAACGAAATTCGAAACCACAAACGATCAACAGTTAACACCCAATGTCGAGAATGTGAAAAAGAAGCCCTTAAGAGTGGGCAATGGGACGCGCAGAATACCGAATGCAGCACTCCCGCTCTTGACTTCTCATTTGAACACCAATCAATATTTTCATGATTTTTTGATCCCATCATGTAGATAAAGGATCAAGCTAGGGAGGATACTATCTCTTTTTTCGAAATTTCGAAAAGAAAAGATATAAAAATATATCTGAACATAGCAAATTTTTAGCCAATTTGGCGAATCAAAAAAAAATATTTCTACATCAAATAATCAATTTTGAGATAGCATCCTCCCTCGGTCGAACCTTCATCTTTCTACACAAAAAAAATCAGATCAAAATATGGATTAGTATCGTCACAGGAAGTCAAGAGCCGAGGCTCTACAACGTCAGAAATACGCACGATTTATCCGATGATATTTGCGCCCCCTGGTGAAACTCAACGAAGTAGATTATAAACACGATACAATCGATAGTACGGGTGATATTATGAAATTAAAATAGGAAATAGAAATTTATATGAATCAGTTTGCTAGGTTTGCTAGTAAATATGGTATATTATATGTATAAAATAATTATACATTGCGTGGAAAATAAAAATATTCTGAATTGTTCACAATGAAAAAATTCTCATACATAATGAGGAATAGGTATGTATGATATTCAAATAAGAATATTTATATATACACCCAGAAGGTATACAATATGAATGAATAGAAACCTATCGACAAAGGTCGCTTTTATTTACCGGGGATCGATTTAGGATTTATCATTGCGATGATTTGAATGTTGAACAGATCTCAATACGTAAAAGTAGAGAGGGAACAGTATAAATATGAAACCGTGTTGTATTTAACATTGTATAACTGAATGATAATTTGCAATCGGGTATTGACACTATATATACAGGATGCTACCTAATGGCATTTTAATATAGGAATTCTTAACCCTTTCATTACGGGAGCCGCAAAAACGCGCTAATTGTTGACTGACGTATAGGCGGAAGACGCATATTTACAATGAGCTTGGGATAGCTTTCAATACGGGATTTGCCCGCGTGCGACCATACACACGTGTTTCCCATTCCTTTGACTTCCTCTACAGTTGATTTGGCCATACAATAGCGCGCGTTTTTGCGACAATCTGGTATAGCGCAAATGGCTGTTTAGGTTATATTCACGTAATTTCATTGTAAGTTTTGGAGGAGTTCACATATAATTTGTTTGTTTGTTAGTAATGAAATGAGTCGTAAATATCTGACTGGCGAATAACTAGAAAAACTGTTGAATGAAGATGACGATTATCAACATCGTCGATTTTGATTATCATTCCGTGCTTCCAGAATTATCATAAAAAGAATGAATACTGGCGTTAGAACTGTCAGCATCCGAAGAGATTCTGAATATTTTTTACCTAATAAGAGGTTATTATTTCATTCATTATTTTCTTTCATTTATTTCAGATTTGTTGGACCTCATTTCGTGTCAATAATGACATTTTTTGATCAAAATGGAATTCTCCATTCCTTATATATTTCCTTTATATAGATGAAAAATTATGAATAACAACTCCCCATCAAGTGATACCTCAATTTGACAGTCCAAAGTTTTCAAAGTGACATCCAGTATAAGCTTTAAGCACGGAAAACGCATTCTTTCGTGTAGCCTCAAAGTCGGGAAACGCAAGAATGCGCAAGTGCCCTTGACGGGAGACACACGCGTGCGCGAGGCTTCGGGACCCCCGTTCTGAGAGACCACTAAGCGAAAACAATGCCCGTAATGAAAGGGTTAAATCTATTCAAAAAAATATATACAGTATGGTGGAAATGTATGGAATAAATTCATTATCTCTAACGCATATGAATTTTAAGGGAAATCCTGAGACAGGTTGATTTTCATTTTCAAATTGACATCTCTTGATATACATACGGAGTTTGTGACGTCATCCGCGTAGTTGTGGTGACGTCATCGATTATTTTTTAAATAGGAAGACACCCTGTTCAATTTTTTTTCTGGAAGGTGTTTCCATTGTCTATCTGACCATATACGAATATTAGGAAAATAAAGTGATACAGGGTAAGAAAAAATTATTTTATATTTACAAGCTAATAATTATGCTATCAATGTACACAGTTACCTAAATAGGTCGGAGAGGGTAAATCGAATGACCAACTAGATCTCCTGATTCAACTCCTCTCGATTTTTTCCTCAGAGGTTATTTGAAGAGAAAAGTTTATGTAAGAAGCCGGAAAGATCAGATAATTTGAAAGAACGAATACGAGTGAATATTTCACAAATATATTCAGAAACGATAGCAAAGTTCGAGAATGATTTGTTCTCTGTCTATCACATTGTATTCTTGCAGAACGTCACGAATTTGATTATTTATTGTAACGATTTCCGTTGTAAATATTAAATAAAATAATTTTTTCTCACCCTGTATTACTTTATTTTCCTAATATTAGTATACCGTCAGATAGATAATGAATATACCTTCCGAAAAAAAAATGGACGGGGTATGTTCTAATTTAAAAAAATAATCGATGACGTCACCACAACTACGCGGATGACGTCACATACTCCGTATGTATATCAAGAGATGTCAATTTGAAAATAAAAATCGACCTGTCTCGGGATTTTCCTTAAAATTCATAAACGTTAGAGATAATGAATTTATTCCATACATTTCCACCATACTGTATGTAATATCCTAAAGGTCTAAATTTTGAAGTAGAGGGTGCTGAAGAAGTGAGTAATAACGAATAGCACTCTTTCTCTATAGACTTGTCATAAAGTAAAGTAATCAATATTTTCATGACTTATTGACTTCATCAAGTAGATAAGTGATCCAGCTAATGGAAATACTATTTTATTTTCAAAAATATGAAATACAAAAGGTATACAAATATTCCTGAACATATCGAATTTGGCGAATAATAAAAAAAAAACACTTTTCATGGACTACGAACAGATATAATTCAATGTTCTGCGTGGTATTTACCAGGAAAGTAGTTGTTTTCTGCTCGTAGTCTACCAGACATTCATTTCAAACTATGTTTGATATTTTTAATTGGATAGACTATTTTTTCTCTCAAATTTTTTTTCCAATTTATGGCTAATCCATTTTTTCAGTATCGGACCTAGTTTGAATCCCTATCTTCCTACAGAAAAAAAATCACATCGAAATATGGACTGGTGTTTTCACAAGAAGTCCAGAGCGCGAATTGTCCGATGATATTTGCGCCCTCTGGTGATACTCCAAAATATGAAGATGAAAAAACGAGTCAGTCAACACAATATCATAGATTGGAACCATAATAAGTATTATGAAATTATTGGTGCAACTAATGATGAATTTGCGGATTTGCATAGGAAAAGCTTGAAATTTTGAAATTCAAAGGTGTAATGAGATCTAAAAATCCAAATGGAGAAGAAAATGATATTGTATTCTCATGTGGAATGTATATGATTCTGAAAATGGTACATATATTTGGACCAACAGGAGATGAATATCCAAAATACAAAATATGTAGTGAAAGCAGTCCTCAAAAATCAAAGAAATAAAAAGTAGAAGAATGAAGGCCTTAGGAAAATATAGTCATTATTCATTATTATTCGTAAATAAATAATATTCATAATAACCTGTATTTGAATGTCTTTGATAATAACCGAGAATATAACTTATCAACGTTATTGAAAGTAGCTCTCAATCTCCCAATCACTCCGTATGGCTATTTTAATGTTATACCTCGTAATTTATATGACTCTTGAAAAGCTGTTAAGCTGTTCATATAAATAGATACAGAATTATCCAAATTTTGTAAGAGTTGCGAAGCATCATGATTTTTTTCAAATCAACAAAATAAGATTTTTTCGATTTAAAGATTGATTTTTACTATTCATATTGATTTTTCATAATTTTTCAAATATGGAAATAATGCACAAATCAATTACTTATATTTTCATTATTCGATTCAAAACGTCGCAACCCTGGTTTTTCATAATGTTTATAGAATACAAATATTCATCATAGGTACCTACCTACTGGTGAATATACCGTCGATTATCAGATAAAGTGTTCGATCCTCGTTCCGCACACATGCAGGCGAATGTATCGCATCTACTCTCACTCATTGTTTGGGACTGTGTGGAGTCACAGGTTTTTTTCAAACATGCAAAATGCTTATTAAAAATAAATTGTTGAATATCCTTTGTAGCATTTAAATGACGACAAATGGTTTGAAAATATAAACAATTGAAGGGGTGTCAGTAATACATTGAACGTGTATTTTTTGAAAACTCGTTAACATGGATTTTCCAAATTGCTCGTTTCAACCATAATAATTTCCGTTTCGTGTAAACTTCGGTAATACCAGAAATGGAATATTATTGAATTCCCGAAATCTAAACAATGTCATTTTTGAAATCCAACCTAAAGAAGTCAGGAAAATATTTTCAGAATCTCAATTTTCAGAAATTGAAAATAAAATCACGAAATTCATAAGTTCATTTTTAATGGGTACCTCCTTTTGAACTTTTTGAAAAAATGATGGTAGGGGATACTGCCCAACTAGACATAGTTCCAAATAGGTATAGACGCCATTTTTCTACTTTCGTCGAATATTTCGGAGAGATTTGTTTGTTCCACGGAAGCATAGTAGTTTTCCTCTGAATGTTTACCGAGTGGCATCTGTCAGTTTTACGAAAAAATTCGATATTCAGTGAGTGATATAAGACAATGCTTGATTCTTTAAAATTTTATATCGCAACTTACGTGTTTTTTTCTTTTCAATTAACATTTGTCTGATTTTTTAATTACAATGCAATTTCCATTATATTATACCATGAAACTTTACCACAAACGTTTAGTATACACAATGTTTTATGAAGTTATACAGATTTCACATGATGGCATACCTAACCGAAGGAGAATTATCTAACCTATACGATGCCAGAATTGGACTGGAAGCAATGTGTTTAACTATTATTTTGTCAACATAAAAAAATGAATGGAGTTATTTAATACCAACTCATTAAATAGGTAGATACTTTATTCATACCAATAATGTATATTTTCCTCTCATTTGATATACTGCTGAAAGCTCGACTACACATTATGAACACAAATACCAGTTGGCTGACTGTGTGAGGAGAGAGCCGAGCGCCGAGCGCGCGATAATGTAGTATTGTCTCATTAAATAAGTACATGTAGATATCTGCTACATGAAAAATTTTCATTCTGGAAACTTATTTCATCTATTGGCTCAATTTTGTTCGCAGCATGTATACAAAAATTTTCATAAATAAATTTTTTTCTCGATTACTGAAAATTGTCATTCCGAAAATAACAAGTTGAAATTTGCTACAGTTCTAGAAATTGATGAACATGAATTTTTCACCAATATTGTATATGGCAAGAAGCGCTATCATGTATACTTCAATTTGAAAAAAAAATCAGTCCGATCGCTCAATTATTTCCAGAAATATAACGGTAGGAACGATAAAAAACGTGTTCTACAGAAAAATCGTACTTTTTGTGTTTTTTCAGAATAAAAAAGTTCTTGGCCTAGAGAAAATGTCGTAAAAAGTGATTTGGTATACACAATCATCAAGTTGAAGATCCGCAGCAAGTCTGATTTGAATCTACGCCAGTTTTGTTTTCTCGAAAACTGAGAGACAGCATCCCAGTATTACTCGCATATTAGATTATCGAGCAATGCGAATAAAAACGTCAGTCGCGATATCACCCGTACTAGATGAGAAGATCGTTCGTTGAACAAGGATAACCGTTGATTTATGACGATTTGGTAACCGCCCACTGCTGTTTCCTCCAAACCCCCCCTGTCCCGGATTTGGACAAAGTGTCTGGCCTTTCCCAGCCTTAAGCAAGAAAGAAGGGAAATACTGACAAAAGAACTCAGCTTCGAAAACTTCCAGCTCATAAGTGAAGAAGACTGGGAAAACGAAATATTTCCCACAATTAATATACAAGAGGGGCATATATGGGAAGCTCCTTATGAGTATGAAATCATACTACCATGTATGGCAAAGATCGAGTCGGCACACAAGGAGACTTCTATAGCAATAAGAAAGTTTGGAGGGGAAGACGGACTCAGAAAACAAAATAAAAACAAAGGAGAAGTCGCTATGATGATCCATTCCCTTGGCTTCCCGAAGGAAGATGGAGGATTTTCTTGTAACTCTAGAGTTATATATTACCCCATAATAACAGATGGTTTGGGCCACGGGGAAATAGAAGACGAAGATATTTTTCGGTCCATTGAAAAAGTAAGAGAATTCGTACTCAAAACCCAAAAATCTAAGTTAGCTGTTTCCGAATTAGAAGGAATTGAAGGAGTAATGCTCAAGAGAATAATTGAATACCTATTCGTTGATACCAAAGTGGAAATCAAAATGTACAAGCCACCGACCAGTCAAAAAGCATCAACTCACGGAAACCTTCAGCGAGCCAGACAGAGCACGGGTGGAGTAGTTCAGCAGAGAAGACCTAAACAAGATGCCCTACTAATCAAAATGGAAGGGAAACAATATGCAGACCTACTTAAAGCGGTCAGAGGAACAGTTAATCCTAGTAATATGGGGGTTGATATAAAAGACATCATAAAAACAAAAAAGGGGGAACTGCTTCTTACAGTGAGAAATGGGTCTGATAAAGCTGAAATACTGAAAAAAGAACTGGGAGAAAAACTTCCAGATGCAAAAACATTTATTCTGACGAATAAAAAAGTTCTGCACGTGAAAGATATGGACCAAGCAGTAACTGTAGAAGAAATTACCAAAGAGGTTTGCGAAGCAACTGGAAGCAGATCGGACACCTTTGAGGTCCGGGCTCTTCGTCCATCATACGGAAACAGGCAAAATGCGACACTGGTGATGTCAGAAGTGGACGCAGATAAGCTACTAGAGATAGGAAAAATCAGAATCGGATGGACCAGTTGCAGAGTCTTTGAAAGGAAAGTGGATCCTAAATGCTACAGGTGTTGGGAACACGGACACATCAAAGCGGAGTGTAACGGGCCAGACAGAGAAAACCTCTGTAGGAAATGTTGCAAACCAGGACATAGGGCAGGAGAGTGCACGAATGAAGCATATTGCATATACTGTAGGGAAGGAGGTCACCAGTCGATTTACTCTAAGTGTAAGAAAAACAAGAGAAATCCAAAACTACCGCGTGAAAACATAGATTAGTATCAAAATTCTACAGATCAATACAAATAGGAGCAGGCCAGCCCATGATATGGCCCTAGCTAATGCCCAAGAACTAGGTGTAGGAATAATAATAATGTCCGAACCCAACCGGAATTCAATCAAGAATCGAAAAGATTGGATTTACGATGAGAATTTAGACACTGCAATCAAAATAACTGACAGAAATATAACAATAAAAGATCAAGGACAGGGATCAGGTTTTTCTTACGTAGTGACCAGCCAATTCACAATTTACAGCTGCTATTGTTCTGGAAACGATGATATTCATGATCTGGAAACAACTCTGGGGAGTATAGAAGACCTGGTAAGAACCAAGAAGGAGAATGCCATCATTGCGGGTGACTTCAATGCGAAATCTCCACAATGGGGTATGCATATCACAGACCGGCGAGGACAAGTTGTCACTGAGTGGATAGCGACAAATGACTTGGCAGTTGTCAATCAGGGAAACAAACCGACCTTCACAAGACGTGAGCAAGCTTCTATACTGGACTTGACAATATCTACGACTGGTATGAAGACCAACGTTACTGATTGGCATGTGAGTGAAAAAGAATCGCTGAGTGACCATAACTACGTGATATTTGATATAATGGAAGGAAGACAGGTACCAGCGACAGAGCCACTAATGAAGGGGTGGCAAATAAGAAAGCTAGACCGAGAAGCATTGAAAAACTCCATTCAAGAAATGGAAGAAATGAATGACAGGAGCACCGCAAGCAGCTTCACCAGAAACCTAGTCAATATATGTGATAAATCGATGCCAAAGAGAAAACCAGTGAAGAGAGGAAAACCAGTGTATTGGTGGAACGAGGAAATAGCAGAACTGCGCAAGGAATGCGTACGGAGAAGAAGGTTTTATACTAGAAACGCGAGGAGAAACCATCCACAAGAGAACCTTCAGCTATGGCAAGAGTATAAGAGGAGTCAGAAGATGCTGAGAAACTCTATCAAAAAATCTAAGAGGGATAGCTGGAAAAAACTTTGTGAAAAAATTGATGACGATATATGGGGAGATGGATACAAAATCGTTATGAAGAGTATAATTGGATTTCCTCCCAGACCTAATTTAACAATGCCAAAGATGAAGGAAGTAGCACACTTTCTATTTCCGACACACGAACCAGTGATATTTGAATGTGATAATGACGTCGAATTTTTAAATTTTACTCTCGAAGAACTACTTGCTGCAGGTAATAAGCTGAAGAATGATAAGGCACCAGGACCTGGAAATATCCCACCGGAAGTAATCAAACAAGTTGTGATTAACCGAACCGATGATGTACTGAGAGTTTACAATACCCTCGCAAACGGAGGAAATTTTCCCGCAGAATGGAAAAAAGCGAAGTTACTACTTCTTAGAAAGGGAGAAAAGCCAATAAATAGTTCGTCTTCTTATAGACCAATATGCCTCCTGGATATAGAGGGCAAACTTTATGAACACTTGTTATTGGCAAGGCTCAAAAGAGAACTAAAACGTACAGGAGAGCTATCCGAAATGCAATACGGATTCAGAGAAGGCAGACAGACAGTGGATGCAATCCTCCAGGTGATGAAAATCGCTAGAGATGCCGCAGAGTATTCACATTCTCACAGACGACTATGTGCCATGATCACGCTGGATGTTAAGAATGCTTTCAACAGCGCATCATGGCAGATTATCCTGGAAGAACTCAGAAGGAAGGAAATTGATGAGAGTCTGGTGAGTATTATAGCCTCATATCTATCAGAAAGACGCATAATACTAGAGACCGAAGGGAGCAGCGAAACCATAGAAGTAAATAGCGGAGTTCCGCAGGGATCTGTCCTGGGACCCACACTGTGGAACATCCTGTATGACGATCTGTTCAAAACAGAGCTACCTGATGGCACTACCCTGATTGGGTTCGCAGATGACGTAGCAATGGTAGTAACTGCCAGAGAAGAGAATACACTGATGAATACGGCTAACACTGCACTCATCAGAATCACAAAATGGATGGAGAGTAGGAATCTTCAACTAGCACCGGAGAAGACAGAGATAGTTCTTCTCACTACCAAGAGAAAGATTGCTTCAATAGAAGTCAAAGTCCAGGACATTACTGTGAAACCAAGCAAGGCAGTGAAGTACCTGGGAGTTTGGATGGATACGAAGCTAACATTTGCCGAGCACGTCAACAAAGTAATAGACAAGGCGGAAAGAACCCTCGTGGCTCTGACAAAGTTGATGCCTAATATCGGTGGGCCGAGATCATCGAAGAGAAAAACTCTCTCGAGTGTGGTGCATTCTCAGATACTCTATGCGGCTCCAGTATGGCACACGATTACCAGAAATAAGAAGCTTGTACAAAAACTCCAAAGAATTCAAAGACTTATGTGCATCAGAATATGTAGTGCTTATAGAAGCATATCTGCAGAAGGGGTAGGAGTTATAGCGGGGATCCCACCGATAAAACTCCTCATAGAAGAAAGGAGGGAGACCTACAACGGTAAAACAAGAAATGCAGCCAGAACAACTCTTATCACCAAATGGCAAGAATCCTGGAGATGTGGAAACTTTGGACGATGGACCCACCGATTGATACCTTCTATAGAAATCTGGATGAATAGACCATATGGAGAGGTGGACTATTATCTTACGCAAGCGCTCTCGGGACATGGATGTTTTAAAAAATATCTATACGGAAAAAGAAGATCAGTGACAGATAGATGCACATACTGTAGGGAAATAGACGACGTGGAACATACACTTTTTGTATGTCCCAAATGGCACCAAGAAAGAGAGGAATATACGAGAAGAACGGGGAGAATATTCAACGTGGATAATATGATGAGTAGCCTAGTAACATCTGAGACTGACTGGAATTTAGCATATGCAGTCATCCGGAATATAATAGAAATAAAGGAGAGGGAGGAGAGGGTTGTGTGAGAAGCAACCTAACAGGAGAGATTAATAGAGACAGCCTATCAAACCGAAGAAATGCGAGAGCGGATACCAGTGTGATAGGGCGAAAGTGAGGAGGGGTTTTAGTCGGTAGATAGATAGATAGATAGATAGATAGATAGATAGATAGATAGATAGATAGATAGATAGATAGATAGATAGATAGATAGATAGATAGATAGATAGATAGATAGATAGATAGATAGATAGATAGATAGATAGATAGATAGATAGATAGATAGATAGATAGATAGATAGATAGATAGATAGATAGATAGATAGATAGATAGATAGATAGATAGATAGATAGATAGATAGATAGATAGATAGATAGATAGATAGATAGATAGATAGATAGATAGATAGATAGATAGATAGATAGATAGATAGATAGATAGATAGATAGATAGATAGATAGATAGATAGATAGATAGATAGATAGATAGATAGATAGATAGATAGATAGATAGATAGATAGATAGATAGATAGATAGATAGATAGATAGATAGATAGATAGATAGATAGATAGATAGATAGATAGATAGATAGATAGATAGATAGATAGATAGATAGATAGATAGATAGATAGATAGATAGATAGATAGATAGATAGATAGATAGATAGATAGATAGATAGATAGATAGATAGATAGATAGATAGATATCTTTATCTGGTGCAAAAGACCGACCGGTACGAAACCAGGATATGAAAGATGTCAAGACGAATAAGCGAAAAAGAATAGATCTGACTTCAGAAATCAATAAAGAGGAATCCAGTAATTGTGGATTGATTCTGAAAAAAACACTGGAAGGTGTAATTGATCAGATCCAAAACCTAGAAAAAGTGGTAAGAGAAATGTATAAACCAAAGCATGAAGTGAAAGAGCTTTGAAGCACACTAACTTTGCATTCCGAAAAATTACAGAGCAAAGAACTGACAGATTGGTTGGAACAAGCAGTGGAAGACAGGGGAACAGACGAAAAAGAACGCGCACTGCGTATTGAGAACTCCAATCTGAAGAAACAGATGCAGGTTATAGAAGAGAAACATCAACGTGAAATGGCCGAACTCAGGAAGGGTCCATCTGGTACCTATTGTGAGGAATGCAAGAAAGAAGAACGAAGAATAAAAAGAAGACGAGAACTCACACAAGAAGAAAATATCGGGGCATTTCGACAGATAACGGAAGATGACTGGAGAGATGAGGTATTTCCTAGAATCAATATTGAACGCGGTCATATTTGGGAGGCTCCCAGCGAATACGATATAATACTTCCATGTGACAAATATTTCGACTCCGAAGACAAGGAAATTGGTACTGCCATAGGAAAATTCGGAGGGAAAGAAGGGCTTGAAAGACAAAACAAATCAGAAGGTGAAGTCGCCATGATGGTTCATTCGCTTGGATTTCCGAATGAAGATGGCAGTTTTTCATGCACATCCAAATGTATATACTATCCTGTGATTACTGGCAACATGGTCAGTGATGATACAGAAGATGAAGTTATGTTCAAAACTCTAGAGAAAATCAGAAGCCACGTACTTGAACACAAAAAGATGTCAGTAGCTCTTCCCGAGATGAGAGGAGTACGAGGAACTATGTTCGTCAGAATCACAGAGTTTCTTTTTTCTGGAACAAATGTGAAAATATCCCTATTTAAACCGCAGGAAAATCATACAAATGGTATGAAACAAAATACAACGTCAAAAACTTCGCACATGAATAGAAGAGCAGATACTAACTCAATAAAGAAAAAACCAAGACAAGACGCTCTTCTCATTAAAATGGAAGGCAAGTCTTATTCGGACCTCCTGAAAACGGTCAGGAAAAAAGTGAATCCAAGTGATGTTGGAGTCGATATTAAAGACATCCTGAAGACCAAAAAAGGAGAACTACTTATTACAGTGAAGGATGGATCAAAAAAAGCTGAAATTTTGAAGAGAGAACTCACAGAAAAAATACCAGAAGTCAGGACATCACTACTAACATACAAAAAAGTGCTACATCTGAAAGATATGGACCATGCAGTTACTGTGGAGGAGATTGGAGAAGCTATATGTCAAGCAATCGCAATCAAACCAGAGACCTTTGAAGTTAGAGCCTTACGACCTGCATATGGAAATAAACAGAACGCAACACTGGTCATGTCCGAAAACGATGGAGAAAAACTCATACAGATGGAAAAATTAAAAATTGGTTGGACACAATGTAGAATATTTGAAAGAAAAAAAGACGTCAAATGCTACAGATGCTGGGAGCACGGCCATATAAAAACAGAGTGCAATGGACCGGATAGAGAACGCCTCTGTTTGAAGTGTGCCAAAGCAGGACATAGGGCGAATGAGTGTACGAATGTTTCATATTGCATTAACTGTAAGCAAGAAGGACATCAGACAGGATACCCAAAGTGTAAAATGAAAAAAGACAGTAGGAAGATGGAGGTACCGCCAAGACCCACCAACCAGTATTAGAGTTCTTCAAATTAATGTCAATCGAAGCCGTCCGGCACATGACTTGGCACTTTCACATGCCAAGGAAATAGGAGCTGGATTGATTATAATATCGGAACCAAATCGAAAATCTATAGAACATAGAAAAGACTGGTTGTTTGACGAAAAAATAGATACTGCTATTAAGATAATAGACTCAAAATTAACAATCAAAAGGCAGGGGTGTGGTTTAGGATTCACGTATATAGCTACCAGTGGTTTCACAATATACAGCTGCTACTGCTCTGGGAATGATGAAATACAAGACCTAGAAGCAACCCTTGATGAAATTAGTGGACAGGTCAGAGCGAATAGTGAGACGACAATTATCGCAGGGGATTTTAACGCCAAATCTCCTCAATGGGGTATGAATACCACAGATAGGAGGGGTCAAGTGATAACTGAGTGGATGGCCGCGAATGACCTGTCTATCATAAACCAAGGAGATGAACCCACTTTTGAGAGACAAGACTACTCCTCAATACTAGACCTGACAGTAGCGACATGTGATGCCATAATCACTCAGTGGCATGTGAGCGACAAAGAGACTTTGAGTGACCACAATTATATAATTTTTGATATAGAGAAGAAAAGGGAAGTGAATAGAACTAGACGAGAAGCCATTGGTTGGCAAGTAAGGAAATTAGATCGACAAAATTTACACCATGCACTACAAGAAGCGAAAAACCACAATAACATGACGTCAGCAAAAAGTTTCACTGAGAATCTAGTAACCATCTGTGATAAATCGATGCCAAAGAAAAAACCTGTCAGCAGAGGAAGACCAGTGTACTGGTGGACAGATGAAATTGCTGAACTTCGTAAAGAATGTGTACGCAATAGAAGAATGTACACCAGAAATGCTAGAAGAAATCAGCCTCAAGTAAACAATCAACTATGGGAAGAATACAAGCAGAGCAAAGTACGCCTAAGAAACAGCATCAAAAGGGCAAAGAAAGCTAGCTGGAGAGCACTCTGTGATAATATAGATCAAGATATCTGGGGAGACGGATATAAAATAGTGATGAAGGGGATGATTGGCTATCCACCCCGACCAAACCTAACCCTATCAAAACTGAAGGAAGTAGCAAATTTTTTATTTCCCATACACCCAACTGTGATATTTGACTGTGATAATAATGTTAGATTTTTAGATTTTACTCCAGAAGAATTACAAGTCGCATGCTCAAAACTGAAGAATAACAAGGCTCCAGGACCCAAAAACATCCCACCTGAGGTATTGAAACAAGTAGTTATAGAATTACCTAACCAAATACTGAGAGTATACAATGACCTTGCAAGAAGAGCAAACTTTCCAGAAGAGTGGAAGATAGCAAAAGTGGTGCTCCTACGAAAGGGGGACAAACCTTTAGATAACCCAGCATCGTACAGACCAATATGCTTATTGGATGTAGAAGGTAAACTGTATGAACAACTATTACTAGGAAGACTCAAGAAAGAACTATCACGTACAGGAGATCTTTCAGATAAACAATACGGCTTTCGTGAAGGCCGCCAGACCGTAGATGCCATCAACCATGTGATACGAATAGCAGAAAGCGCAGCAGCCTACTCTCATCACCACCGTAGACTTTGTGTGATGATCACCTTGGACGTGAGAAACGCTTTCAATAGTGCATCTTGGCAACTTATTCTAACTAAGCTGCGGAATCGAGAAATTGATGAAAACCTAGTGAGCATAATAGCATCGTACCTGTCTGAAAGAAAAGTGATACTAGACAATGGAGAAACCTCCGAAACTATGAAAATAAGTAGCGGTGTTCCACAAGGGTCCGTTTTAGGTCCTACTCTCTGGAATACTCTCTATGACGATCTACTAGAGATAGAATTACCTGATGGTGTTACACTTATCGGATTTGCAGATGACACTGCGATGATAATAGTAGCAAAAGACGAGCGAACGTTGATGAACATAGCGAACACAGCAATCATAAGAGTAACGAACTGGATGAACGACATGAAACTGAAATTAGCTCCTGAGAAAACCGAGGCAGTTCTCCTTACTACGAAGAGAAAAATTGCACCAATACGATTCGAAATACAAGGCACCATAGTCGAAGTGAGAAAAGCGATAAAGTACCTAGGGGTGTGGCTAGACACCAAACTTACCTTTGCCAAACATATAAATAAATCCATCGAGAAAGCAGAGAAGACCGTCGTAGCTTTATCAAGTTTGATGCCAAATATTGGAGGACCTAGAACATCTCAAAGAAGAACACTATCGAGTGTTATACACTCTCAAATACTCTACGCAGCCCCGGTTTGGAATTCAGTAATCAGAAACAAGAAATTACTCAATAAACTCAAGAGGATTCAAAAACTCATGTGTATCAGGATATGCAGCGCCTACAGAACAACATCGGCAGAAGCAGCGGGAGTTATAGCAGGAGTACCTCCAATAAAATTACTAATTGAAGAGAGAAAGAGGACATATGACGGTGAAACGAGGACAGAAGCAAGACAAATGCTCATGACTCAATGGCAGGAAGACTGGAGAAATGGAACCTATGGACGATGGACTTGGCAATTGATACCTGATATCGAAATATGGATAAATAGACCCTACGGTGAGATTGACTACTACCTGACACAAGCTATCTCTGGGCATGGTTGCTTCCAGAAGTATCTGTATGATAGGAGACGAGCTGAAACAAGTGTCTGCAAATATTGCGACAATATAGATGACGTAGAACACACGCTATTCACATGCCCCAGATGGCAAGATGCCAGACAAAAATATATTGATGAAGCAAGGTGCAGATTCACTAAAGAGAACATGATGACCAGTTTGGTGACATCTGAGGAAGGATGGCTTTATACCTACAAAGTCATCCGAGAAATAATCGAGACGAAAGAAAGAGAACAGAGGTGAACAGAGACAACCTATCACACTGAAGAAATGCGAAAGCGGATACCAGTGTGGTGAGGTAGAAAAGTGGAGGGGTTTTAGTCGGTAGGAATCCGACACTACCTAACAGCAGGTGTCTTATGCAAGATTTCCCCTCCACGTACCAGAAAAAAAACAAAAGATAGATAGATAGATAGATAGATAGATAGATAGATAGATAGATAGATAGATAGATAGATAGATAGATAGATAGATAGATAGATAGATAGATAGATAGATAGATAGATAGATAGATAGATAGATAGATAGATAGATAGATAGATAGATAGATAGATAGATAGATAGATAGATAGATAGATAGATAGATAGATAGATAGATAGATAGATAGATAGATAGATAGATAGATAGATAGATAGATAGATAGATAGATAGATAGATAGATAGATAGATAGATAGATAGATAGATAGATAGATAGATAGATAGATAGATAGATAGATAGATAGATAGATAGATAGATAGATAGATAGATAGATAGATAGATAGATAGATAGATAGATAGATAGATAGATAGATAGATAGATAGATAGATAGATAGATAGATAGATAGATAGATAGATAGATAGATAGATAGATAGATAGATAGATAGATAGATAGATAGATAGATAGATAGATAGATAGATAGATAGATAGATAGATAGATAGATAGATAGATAGATAGATAGATAGATAGATAGATAGATAGATAGATAGATAGATAGATAGATAGATAGATAGATAGATAGATAGATAGATAGATAGATAGATAGATAGATAGATAGATAGATAGATAGATAGATAGATAGATAGATAGATAGATAGATAGATAGATAGATAGATAGATAGATAGATAGATAGATAGATAGATAGATAGATAGATAGATAGATAGATAGATAGATAGATAGATAGATAGATAGATAGATAGATAGATAGATAGATAGATAGATAGATAGATAGATAGATAGATAGATAGATAGATAGATAGATAGATAGATAGATAGATAGATAGATAGATAGATAGATAGATAGATAGATAGATAGATAGATAGATAGATAGATAGATAGATAGATAGATAGATAGATAGATAGATAGATAGATAGATAGATAGATAGATAGATAGATAGATAGATAGATAGATAGATAGATAGATAGATAGATAGATAGATAGATAGATAGATAGATAGATAGATAGATAGATAGATAGATAGATAGATAGATAGATAGATAGATAGATAGATAGATAGATAGATAGATAGATAGATAGATAGATAGATAGATAGATAGATAGATAGATAGATAGATAGATAGATAGATAGATAGATAGATAGATAGATAGATAGATAGATAGATAGATAGATAGATAGATAGATAGATAGATAGATAGATAGATAGATAGATAGATAGATAGATAGATAGATAGATAGATAGATAGATAGATAGATAGATAGATAGATAGATAGATAGATAGATAGATAGATAGATAGATAGATAGATAGATAGATAGATAGATAGATAGATAGATAGATAGATAGATAGATAGATAGATAGATAGATAGATAGATAGATAGATAGATAGATAGATAGATAGATAGATAGATAGATAGATAGATAGATAGATAGATAGATAGATAGATAGATAGATAGATAGATAGATAGATAGATAGATAGATAGATAGATAGATAGATAGATAGATAGATAGATAGATAGATAGATAGATAGATAGATAGATAGATAGATAGATAGATAGATAGATAAATAGATAGATAGATAGATAGATAGATAGATAGATAGATAGATAGATAGATAGATAGATAGATAGATAGATAGATAGATAGATAGATAGATAGATAGATAGATAGATAGATAGATAGATAGATAGATAGATAGATAGATAGATAGATAGATAGATAGATAGATAGATAGATAGATAGATAGATAGATAGATAGATAGATAGATAGATAGATAGATAGATAGATAGATAGATAGATAGATAGATAGATAGATAGATAGATAGATAGATAGATAGATAGATAGATAGATAGATAGATAGATAGATAGATAGATAGATAGATAGATAGATAGATAGATAGATAGATAGATAGATAGATAGATAGATAGATAGATATATAGATAGATAGATAGATAGATAGATAGATAGATAGATAGATAGATAGATAGATAGATAGATAGATAGATAGATAGATAGATAGATAGATAGATAGATAGATAGATAGATAGATAGATAGATAGATAGATAGATAGATAGATAGATAGATAGATAGATAGATAGATAGATAGATAGATAGATAGATAGATAGATAGATAGATAGATAGATAGATAGATAGATAGATAGATAGATAGATAGATAGATAGATAGATAGATAGATAGATAGATAGATAGATAGATAGATAGATAGATAGATAGATAGATAGATAGATAGATAGATAGATAGATAGATAGATAGATAGATAGATAGATAGATAGATAGATAGATAGATAGATAGATAGATAGATAGATAGATAGATAGATAGATAGATAGATAGATAGATAGATAGATAGATAGATAGATAGATAGATAGATAGATAGATAGATAGATAGATAGATAGATAGATAGATAGATAGATAGATAGATAGATAGATAGATAGATAGATAGATAGATAGATAGATAGATAGATAGATAGATAGATAGATAGATAGATAGATAGATAGATAGATAGATAGATAGATAGATAGATAGATAGATAGATAGATAGATAGATAGATAGATAGATAGATAGATAGATAGATAGATAGAAGAGGAGTAAACCTCGATAAAAAATCCCTAAGCCAAGGCGTCATGCGACCCGTACCAAAGGCTGGATGACACAGAGGTGACTGTGCCTTGAACGGAGCCGTGGAGGTATTGGCGAAATCTCCACGTATTTGAGCCTTTCTACAGTATGCGGGGCTATGCTGTAGTAGACGATAACATTCCCTTGCTACTCGTGGGACTAAATGGATGAATCAAACTCAACTAATAAAAACCAAGAAATAAAAGACCAATCGAGTATGACGGACGAGGAAGAGTTAGAATGGCAAACGGTTACCAGACGAACTGTGAAGGCAAGTCCTTTCGCGAAGAGCAGTGTATTACAGAGGACCCCCACCAGACAGAGAACCCTCTCCTTACCAAACTCAGATGAAACAATTAGTCAAAGTAATACAGAACACGCTAACAAACGAAAGAGGGTTGACTTTAGTACAGAAGATGAGAGGGAGCATGATAGCCCAGGTGCCGATTTCAAGAATGCCGTCGAAAAGATATGCCAACAGATAGACATATTCGAAAAAATTCTTAAGGATACCTACAAACCAAGGAAAGACCTACTGGAAGTGTCGGGAAAACTAGCCGCACATGCGGAGAAACTTCAAAGTGATGCACTTAAAGGATGGATTACTGAAACGGTGCAAGGTAGCAGAGAAATAGAACTACAGAGGGAAAACCAGAACCTCCGTAAACAGATGAAATATATGGAAGACAGAATGAAGAACAAACAAGAAAAATCGACAAACAAAAAGATGTGCAGTGAATGCGAAGAAGCTCGAAGAAAGGAAAACAGAAGACAACAATTAACCACAGAATTAACTATCAATAGCTTTCAACAAATAACAGACGGAGATTGGGAAGATGAAATCTTCCTGAAGATAGAGAAACGACAAGGAAACATCTGGGAAGCTCCAATAGAAGAAGATCTGATCATACCCTGTAACGAGAACATTCAATCGAATATCAATGTAGCGAAATTGGCAATTGAAAACTTCGGAGGTAAAATAGGACTTAAGAAACAAAATAAGCGAGAGGGGGAAGTTGCCATGATGTCTCATTCCCTGGGTTTTCCTGATCAAGAAGGCAACTTCATAAACACCACCAGAAACATATACTACCCCATAGTGAAAGACGACGTGGAGATCGGAGAAGCCGAAAAAGGACACTTATTCACATCACTAATGACCATCAAAAAACATATGGAACGAAACGAGAAAACGAAAGTCGCCGTTCCAGAATTGGAGGGCACACTTGGAATAACTATCATCAGAATGTTAGAATACCTCTTCTCTAATACCGATATGTCAATTATATCATATAAACCAGATGATGAAGCTGAGGCGAACACAGAAACGGAAAAAAGAAAAGTCCCGAATAGAGTCCCAATGAGAAAGAGAACAGAAAGACCAAAAAATGAAGTGATACTCATCTCCAAGAAGGACACGACATACGCAGACCTTCTGAGGACAGTCAAAAATTCAGTTAATCCCAGCGATATAGGAGCAGAAGTAAAGAGTATCAGAAAGTCAAAAAATGGAAATATCCTTCTCACAGTGAAGAATGGATACGAGAAAGCAGAAGCACTCAAGAAAATGATCGAAGAGAAAGTTTCCATGGCGACAACATCTCATATCGCCAATAAGAAAGTAATTCATATAAAAGATCTTGACGACATATCGACAGAAGAAGACATCAAGGATGCCATCAGCGAAGCCCTACTAGTGGAACGAGACAGTTTTGAAGTGAAAGCGCTGAGACCTGCATTCGGACACAAACAGAATGTAACCATCATCATGTTGGAACAGTATGCAACAAAACTTTTGAAGATGAAACGCATTAAAATCGGATGGATGGCATGCAGAATTATTGAGAGAATGAGTGAAATGAAGTGTTATAGATGTTGGCAGAATGGCCATACAAAGACTCAATGCAGTGGTCCAAATATGGAACGAAACTGTTTGAAATGTAGCAAAGAAGGCCATAAAGCAGCTGACTGCCAGGAGAAACCTTACTGTATCCACTGCAAAGTAGAAGGACATCAAACTGGAAGCAGAAAATGCCGGTCGAAAATCAACAGAGACGGGGGAGGAACCACTGAATCACCATCAGAATGAAAAATCGCATTATTCAGATTAATACGAACAGAAGCAGACCAGCACACGACATGGTCCTGGCAACAGCAAAGGAAATTGGAGCAGGAATAATAGCTCTCAGTGAACCAAACAAAAAGGCAATTATGAATCGGAAAGACTGGATATATGACGAAGATTTGGATACAGCAATAAAAGTTATGGACCAAAACATAACAATAAGAAGGCAGGGTAGCGGTGCTGGTTATTCTATGGTGGCAACACCATACTTCACAATATATAACTGCTATGCATCACCAAACAAAGACATAGAAGAACTTGAGAGAACTCTGGAGGAGATAGGGAATCAAATCAGAGGCACGAGTGAGAAAGTGTTCGTGGTGGGAGACTTCAACGCTAAATCCATTCAGTGGGGAATGACGTTCACTGATCGAAGAGGGCACCTGCTCACAGAGTGGCTGGCTCAGTATGACCTTATCGTTGTAAACGAAGGTGATGAGCCAACTTTTCAAAGAAGAGATTACTCGTCAGTATTAGACCTTACCATCGCTACAGAAAATGCCAGGAGTAATATAATACACTGGGAAGTGAGCAATAGGGAGACGCTCAGTGACCACAATTACATCATATTTGAAGTGGATACAAAGAAGAAAAACTACGAACAAAAAGCACCAAAAAATCAAGAATGGAACATCAGAAAAGTAGACAAAGAAAAACTACGAACATCGATAGGGGAAATAGAGATGAACGATAACACAACGACACAGAAGGGTTTTTCGACGACACTCACAGAAATATGCGAGAAGTCCATGCCAAGGAGGGGCCAACTCAAAAACCGTCATCCAGTATATTGGTGGAACGACGAGATCTCTGAACTTAGGAAACAATGCATAAAGAAGAGAAGGGTATATACAAGAAATGCAAGACGAAGACAACCAGCACAAAACCATATCCTATGGGAAGAATACAGGGAAAGTAAGAAGATGCTGAAGGACAGTATACGAAGAGCAAAGCGAACATGTTGGAAAGACATATGCAAAGATATCGACCGCGATATATGGGGAGACGGGTATAAAATCGTTATGAAAAGACTAATTGGTTACCCTCCCAGACTGAATTTGGAAATGACCAAAATCGAAGAGATAGCGGAGCATCTATTTCCCGTGCACGAACCAGTAGTATTCAACCGTGAACAGAACGCAGAGTTTGCCAAATTCACTATTGGAGAACTGACGGTGGCTTTTTCAAAGTTAAAGAACAATAAGGCACCAGGCCCGGGAAATATTCCACCGGAAATAATTAAAGAAGTAGCTTCCAGGAACCCTGAATATGTGCTTTCTGTATACAATGAACTGGCAAGCAGGGGAATCTTTCCGGAGGCATGGAATCGAGCAAAGCTGCTACTTCTCAGAAAGGGCGACAAATCTGTGGAGAATCCGGGGTCATACAGACCAATATGCCTCCTAGATGTAGAAGGAAAGTTATATGAGCATCTTATCCTTATAAGACTGAATAGAGAACTGATACGAGTAGAAGGCCTGTCAACCAGGCAGTATGGTTTCAGGAAAAATCGACAAACGGTTGATGCTATAGGTGAAGTAGTAGAACTCGCGAGAAATGCCGCGGCTTTTTCTAGTCAACATAGACGCCTATGTGCAGTTATCACACTTGACATAAGAAATGCTTTCAACAGCGCATCGTGGCAACTTATATTGGAAGAAATGAGGAAAAAGGGAATCCAGGAGAGTCTCATCAATATAATCTATACATATCTATCCAAACGAGAGATAATATTAGAGACACAAGATGCCTCCAAAACAAAACAGATAACTAGCGGTGTTCCGCAAGGATCGGTATTGGGACCAACATTATGGAACATACTCTATAACGACCTATTGGAAATTGACCAACCAGAAGGGGTGACTCTCATAGGCTTCGCGGACGATGTCGCAATGGTGATCATCGCACAAAATGAGGAAATCCTGATGGGGAAAGCGAACACAGCACTACAGAAGGTGGCAAACTGGCTCGAAGGTAGACGACTCAAACTAGCCCCCGAAAAAACTGAAGCAGTGTTATTGACGACAAAAAGGAAGATATCAAACATAGAGTTCGATGTTCTAGGTACCAAAATAAATCCCAGTAAAGCTATAAAATACCTGGGGATTTGGCTCGACACGAAACTCACATTCGCAGAACACACAAGGAAAGTGGTAGAGAAAGTAGAGAAAACCATGGCGGCTTTATCAAATATTATGCCAAATATTGGGGGTCCCAGATCATCGAAGAGAAGAGTATTGGCAAGTGTACTACACAGCCAACTCTTATATGCTGCACCTATCTGGCACACGATGACACAAAATAAAAAACTTCTAGCAAAATTCACACGACTTCAGAGGCTTGTATGCATCAGAGTCTGTAGTGGATATAGAACTATATCGGCGGATGGAGCGAATATCATAGCAGGAATACCACCAATTGAATTACTCATTAAGGAGAGACTAGATAGATATAGAGGCATGATGGCAGATACGGCAAAACAAAACACTCTAGTTTCATGGCAAGAAAAATGGACAACAGGCACCTATGGTCGTTGGACACGGTTTCTAATACCACAAATTGAAACATGGGTAAACAGACCTTTCGGAGAGGTAGACTATTTCATCACCCAAGCACTCTCTGGCCATGGATGCTTTCGTAAATACCTCTATGATCGCCGAAGAGCAGAAAGCGATAAATGCCTATACTGCGGAGAAACAGATGATGCTGAACACACACTTTTTGCTTGCACCAGGTGGGAGCCGACAAGGAATGATTATTACAGATCAACAGGAAGTATTTTTGAGGCAGAGAGGATGATGGAAAGCTTAGTTACATCTGAAAGATCATGGAGAGAAGCTTATGGAGTAATTAGATATATAATAGAAACAAAAGAGGCAGAAAGCAAAAGATAGAGAAAAGAGAATTCTTGAAGACCGCTCTCACATTGAAGGAATGCTGAAGCGATACCGATGTGATGAGCGATAAGATAGGTGGTGGGGTTTTAGCCGGTAAGAATCCGGCACTACCTAGAGGTGTCTTATGCAAGATTTCCCCCCTCCTTGAAAAAAAAAAAAAAAAAAAAAAAAAAAAGATAGATAGATAGATAGATAGATAGATAGATAGATAGATAGATAGATAGATAGATAGATAGATAGATAGATAGATAGATAGATAGATAGATAGATAGATAGATAGATAGATAGATAGATAGATAGATAGATAGATAGATAGATAGATAGATAGATAGATAGATAGATAGATAGATAGATAGATAGATAGATAGATAGATAGATAGATAGATAGATAGATAGATAGATAGATAGATAGATAGATAGATAGATAGATAGATAGATAGATAGATAGATAGATAGATAGATAGATAGATAGATAGATAGATAGATAGATAGATAGATAGATAGATAGATAGATAGATAGATAGATAGATAGATAGATAGATAGATAGATAGATAGATAGATAGATAGATAGATAGATAGATAGATAGATAGATAGATAGATAGATAGATAGATAGATAGATAGATAGATAGATAGATAGATAGATAGATAGATAGATAGATAGATAGATAGATAGATAGATAGATAGATAGATAGATAGATAGATAGATAGATAGATAGATAGATAGATAGATAGATAGATAGATAGATAGATAGATAGATAGATAGATAGATAGATAGATAGATAGATAGATAGATAGATAGATAGATAGATAGATAGATAGATAGATAGATAGATAGATAGATAGATAGATAGATAGATAGATAGATAGATAGATAGATAGATAGATAGATAGATAGATAGATAGATAGATAGATAGATAGATAGATAGATAGATAGATAGATAGATAGATAGATAGATAGATAGATAGATAGATAGATAGATAGATAGATAGATAGATAGATAGATAGATAGATAGATAGATAGATAGATAGATAGATAGATAGATAGATAGATAGATAGATAGATAGATAGATAGATAGATAGATAGATAGATAGATAGATAGATAGATAGATAGATAGATAGATAGATAGATAGATAGATAGATAGATAGATAGATAGATAGATAGATAGATAGATAGATAGATAGATAGATAGATAGATAGATAGATAGATAGATAGATAGATAGATAGATAGATAGATAGATAGATAGATAGATAGATAGATAGATAGATAGATAGATAGATAGATAGATAGATAGATAGATAGATAGATAGATAGATAGATAGATAGATAGATAGATAGATAGATAGATAGATAGATAGATAGATAGATAGATAGATAGATAGATAGATAGATAGATAGATAGATAGATAGATAGATAGATAGATAGATAGATAGATAGATAGATAGATAGATAGATAGATAGATAGATAGATAGATAGATAGATAGATAGATAGATAGATAGATAGATAGATAGATAGATAGATAGATAGATAGATAGATAGATAGATAGATAGATAGATAGATAGATAGATAGATAGATAGATAGATAGATAGATAGATAGATAGATAGATAGATAGATAGATAGATAGATAGATAGATAGATAGATAGATAGATAGATAGATAGATAGATAGATAGATAGATAGATAGATAGATAGATAGATAGATAGATAGATAGATAGATAGATAGATAGATAGATAGATAGATAGATAGATAGATAGATAGATAGATAGATAGATAGATAGATAGATAGATAGATAGATAGATAGATAGATAGATAGATAGATAGATAGATAGATAGATAGATAGATAGATAGATAGATAGATAGATAGATAGATAGATAGATAGATAGATAGATAGATAGATAGATAGATAGATAGATAGATAGATAGATAGATAGATAGATAGATAGATAGATAGATAGATAGATAGATAGATAGATAGATAGATAGATAGATAGATAGATAGATAGATAGATAGATAGATAGATAGATAGATAGATAGATAGATAGATAGATAGATAGATAGATAGATAGATAGATAGATAGATAGATAGATAGATAGATAGATAGATAGATAGATAGATAGATAGATAGATAGATAGATAGATAGATAGATAGATAGATAGATAGATAGATAGATAGATAGATAGATAGATAGATAGATAGATAGATAGATAGATAGATAGATAGATAGATAGATAGATAGATAGATAGATAGATAGATAGATAGATAGATAGATAGATAGATAGATAGATAGATAGATAGATAGATAGATAGATAGATAGATAGATAGATAGATAGATAGATAGATAGATAGATAGATAGATAGATAGATAGATAGATAGATAGATAGATAGATAGATAGATAGATAGATAGATAGATAGATAGATAGATAGATAGATAGATAGATAGATAGATAGATAGATAGATAGATAGATAGATAGATAGATAGATAGATAGATAGATAGATAGATAGATAGATAGATAGATAGATAGATAGATAGATAGATAGATAGATAGATAGATAGATAGATAGATAGATAGATAGATAGATAGATAGATAGATAGATAGATAGATAGATAGATAGATAGATAGATAGATAGATAGATAGATAGATAGATAGATAGATAGATAGATAGATAGATAGATAGATAGATAGATAGATAGATAGATAGATAGATAGATAGATAGATAGATAGATAGATAGATAGATAGATAGATAGATAGATAGATAGATAGATAGATAGATAGATAGATAGATAGATAGATAGATAGATAGATAGATAGATAGATAGATAGATAGATAGATAGATAGATAGATAGATAGATAGATAGATAGATAGATAGATAGATAGATAGATAGATAGATAGATAGATAGATAGATAGATAGATAGATAGATAGATAGATAGATAGATAGATAGATAGATAGATAGATAGATAGATAGATAGATAGATAGATAGATAGATAGATAGATAGATAGATAGATAGATAGATAGATAGATAGATAGATAGATAGATAGATAGATAGATAGATAGATAGATAGATAGATAGATAGATAGATAGATAGATAGATAGATAGATAGATAGATAGATAGATAGATAGATAGATAGATAGATAGATAGATAGATAGATAGATAGATAGATAGATAGATAGATAGATAGATAGATAGATAGATAGATAGATAGATAGATAGATAGATAGATAGATAGATAGATAGATAGATAGATAGATAGATAGATAGATAGATAGATAGATAGATAGATAGATAGATAGATAGATAGATAGATAGATAGATAGATAGATAGATAGATAGATAGATAGATAGATAGATAGATAGATAGATAGATAGATAGATAGATAGATAGATAGATAGATAGATAGATAGATAGATAGATAGATAGATAGATAGATAGATAGATAGATAGATAGATAGATAGATAGATAGATAGATAGATAGATAGATAGATAGATAGATAGATAGATGGGTATCAACAAATGCCTTGTTCGTATCATCGCTTCTTACCTTTCGGAAAGGGAAATACAACTAGAAGCAGAAGGCACGTCGAAAAACATCGAAGTAAGTAGTGGTGTTCCTCAGGGGTCAGTACTTGGTCCGACCCTATGGAACATTATGTACGATGACCTACTGCGAATGGAGCAACCAGAAGGGGTCACGTTGATTGGATTTGCAGACGACGTGGTGATGGTAGTAACGGCCAAAAATGAGGAGATATTGATGAACACTACTAACACGTCTTTACAACGTGTTTTGAACTGGATGAGAAAAAATGACCTTCAATTAGCCCCACAGAAAACTGAGGCGGTACTCCTCACAACGAAGAGGAAAATCTCCCCCATTCACTTCAACATTCAGGGGAGTGTGATTGAAATCAGCACAGCAATCAAATACCTTGGTGTATGGCTAGACACTAAACTGACATTCGCACAACATGTGAGTAAGACTATTGAAAAAGCCGAAAAGACCGTAGCAGCCCTGAGTAGTCTCATGCCAAATGTTGGAGGCCCTAAAGCATCGAAGAGGCGTATACTAGCCAGTGTGGTTCACTCTCAGTTGCTTTATGCTGCTCCAGTATGGCACACTGTCACAGGAAATAAGAAGCTCATTCAAAGACTCAGTAGAGTACAGCGGCAAATCTGTATACGGATATGCAGTGCGTATAGAACGGTATCGACAGATGGCGATAGAGTTACAAATCCAAGAGAGAGTGGCAAAATATAATGGAGTACTGAGAATCACTACAAATGAAAATCTGATGGCCCGATGGCAGTACAAGTGGAACCAAGGAAGGTATGGACGTTGGACCTGGAGTCTCATTCCAGAGATTAAAATATGGCTCGATAGACCATACGGGGAGGTCGATTACTATCTCACCCAAGCATTATCAGGCCACGGCTGTTTCAGGAAGTACCTCTTCGAGCGGGGTAGAGTAGAATCTGAAGAATGTGTGTATTGTCTAGAGGTGGATGATGCTGCGCATACACTGTTCATGTGTCCTAAATGGGAAGATACGCGAAGGCAGTTCGAGACAACAATAAGAAGGACTTTCAATGCAACCAATATGATGGAATGCCTAATTCATTCCGAAAAAACATGGACGGAAGCTTACAAAGTTATAAGGCTTATCATAGAAACCAAGGAGAGAGAGAGTAGAGATCAATGATTAACAGACAGCCTTCACACTGAAGTAATGCGCGAGCGGATGCCGGTGTGAAGAGCGCGAGAGGGAGGAGAGGTTTTAGTCGGTAAGAATCCGACACTCCGTAAAGAGCAGGGTCTAATGCAAGATTTCCTCTCCTCCGAAAAAAAAAAA
This sequence comes from Chrysomela aeneicollis, assembly GCA_029955515.1. NCBI lineage: Eukaryota > Metazoa > Arthropoda > Insecta > Coleoptera > Chrysomelidae > Chrysomela > Chrysomela aeneicollis. The sequence goes on along the minus strand of JARUHQ010000002.1, from coordinate 7,083,099 downwards.
AAAAAAAAAAAAGATAGATAGATAGATAGATAGATAGATAGATAGATAGATAGATAGATAGATAGATAGATAGATAGATAGATAGATAGATAGATAGATAGATAGATAGATAGATAGATAGATAGATAGATAGATAGATAGATAGATAGATAGATAGATAGATAGATAGATAGATAGATAGATAGATAGATAGATAGATAGATAGATAGATAGATAGATAGATAGATAGATAGATAGATAGATAGATAGATAGATAGATAGATAGATAGATAGATAGATAGATAGATAGATAGATAGATAGATAGATAGATAGATAGATAGATAGATAGATAGATAGATAGATAGATAGATAGATAGATAGATAGATAGATAGATAGATAGATAGATAGATAGATAGATAGATAGATAGATAGATAGATAGATAGATAGATAGATAGATAGATAGATAGATAGATAGATAGATAGATAGATAGATAGATAGATAGATAGATAGATAGATAGATAGATAGATAGATAGATAGATAGATAGATAGATAGATAGATAGATAGATAGATAGATAGATAGATAGATAGATAGATAGATAGATAGATAGATAGATAGATAGATAGATAGATAGATAGATAGATAGATAGATAGATAGATAGATAGATAGATAGATAGATAGATAGATAGATAGATAGATAGATAGATAGATAGATAGATAGATAGATAGATAGATAGATAGATAGATAGATAGATAGATAGATAGATAGATAGATAGATAGATAGATAGATCCCCTCAGGGGCTCACCTATTGTGAGTACGGGAAGTAGCGATAACGAGGTACCCGAGCCAGGGAGTAAACCCTTAAAAAATCCGCAACCTAAGGTGTCAAGCGACCCGTGCCGAGGGGTGAATGGCCAAGCGTTATTGGTCGTAAACGGAGCCTCAAGAGAGTGGCGACCTCTTGTTGTAGATAGCCTTAGCGTGGTACGGGCGCACTGCCACGCTGGACAGCTTCAATCGACCCAACTCGTGGGAAAAGAAATGATCACAAATGAAAAAAATAATAAAGAAGAAAAGACACATCACAGTATGATGACTACTGACAGAAATCCTTTCGAAAGGAGAAATTGCATGCCGAGAACACCACCGAGATCAAGAACTTCCTCTCTGCCCGAAATGGAACTCAACGCGCCTAAAAGAAAGAGGGTTGAGGAAGAAGATGAAACCGGTCAGAACAAAGATGGAATAGCGCAACTAAAAAACATACTTAAAGATATGGCATCTCAAGCAACGTTGTTTGAAAACACAATCAAAGAGTCTTACAAACCGAAGAAGGAGTACTGCGAAATCAGCAGCAACCTTTCGATGTTGATTGAAAAACTCAACTCCCAGACTATTCAAGGCTTGATAGACCAACCAACTCTAAACCAAGCAAAAGCAGGAGAAGATAGCGAAAACATCAAGAAACTTACAGAAGAGGTAGACAAACTTCGCATAGAAAACCTCGAAATACTGCAAAAACTGCGGATTATGGAAGCAGAAACGATAAAACGAAAACAAGTGGAGTGTGATGAATGCAACAGAGCTAGAAAACTCGACAGAAGAAGAAGGCAACTCAAGCCAGCTGAAACCTATGAAGTCTTCCAAGCAATCACGGAAGGAGATTGGAATGAAGATATCTTCACAAAGCGGGAAGTCAAACAAATGAATGTCTGGGATACTCCAGAGAACTGGGACATCATCTTACCATGCAGCGAGAATATTGAATCCAATTATCAAGAAGTTGAAAGGGCGATTCGGTGGTTTGGAAATAGAGACAGGTTGAAGAGACAAGAAAGGTCCATGGGTGAGACAGCAAAAATGACTCTATCTGTAGGCTTCCCAGATGGTGACGGAAATCTCGAACAGAATACCAGGTGGATTTATTACCCGATAGTCAGCGACGACGTGAAAGAGAGTGACAGCAATGACGCAAACCTCTTCAAAGCACTCATGGAAGCAAAAATGCACATGATGTCTCGCAACGCAAAAAAAAAAAATTAGTCATCCCTGAGCTGGATGGTGTGACCGGACTGATAATAAATAGGATGCTAGATTTTTTGTTCGTTGATACACCAGTGCAGGTTTTTACCTGTGAGACTAGTCAGAAAAAAGGGAAAAGGAAGGCAGAAAGAAAGACGAAGCAGGTGGCAAATGAAACGAGAGAGGAGACGAAAAGGCGAAAACCACGAAGCGAAGCTATCCTGGTACGGATGGGAGACACTTCCTACGCAGACCTGCTGAAGAAGGTGAGGTCGACAGTCAATCCCACCGACGTTGGAGTGGAGATAGCGAACCTCAGAAGCACTAGGAAAGGAGAACTTTTACTCACCGTCCGTAACGGACCGGAAGAAGCTGAAACCCTGAAGAAGGAACTGAGCAAAAAGATACCCGAAGCTACAACATCTCTTTTAACCGCTAAAAAGGTGATACACATCAAGGACATGGATGAGATTACAGATGGAGTCGAATTAGCAGAAGCTATTTCTAGTATTACAGGTGCCCGGCAGGAAGAATTTGAAGTTAGAGGTATCCGCCCTGCTTATGGTTTCAGAAAAAATGCTACTGTCATACTCAATGAACGAGATGCCGAAAAATTAATACAGGCGGGAAGTATTAAAGTTGGGTGGACATATTGCAGAGTCATGGAACGCAAAAATGACGCTCGTTGCTACAGATGCTGGGCACATGGGCACATCAAATCCCAGTGTAAGGGACCAGACCGAGAGGGACTATGCATGAAATGCACGAAGGAAGGTCATACAGTAAGAACCTGCCAGAACGAGCCATACTGTGCGACCTGTAAACAAGAAGGACATCGAACATACAGCCGAAAATGCCTATCTAAACACAATCGCCAAAATTCGCTTTCTTCAAATAAATCTGAATAGGAGTAAACAAGCTCATGACATAGCGCTGAGTACCTGTAAATCCTTCGGAGCAGATATTGTCATCCTTAGCGAACCAAACATCAGAGCCATCCAGGGAAGAAGAGACTGGTTCTATGATGAGCACTTCAAAACTGCAATCAAAGTTTTGAACCACGAAGTTGTCATAAGAAACCAAGGACAAGGAAATGGCTTCACTTATCTTGAAACATCAAAATACATGATAATAAGTTGCTACTTCTCAGGTAACGACGATATTCAGGAACTTGATGAGTCACTGCAGGAAATTGAACAGCTGATACGAACAAAGAAAACCGAAGCTCTTATCGCAGGTGATTTCAATGCCAAATCACCCCAGTGGGGCATGAATTTCACGGATGCGAGAGGACAAATGGTGACCGAATGGATCGCAGCAAATAATCTTGTAGTGGTGAACCAAGGCACCGAACCGACTTTCGAATATCGAGAATATGGTTCCATTCTTGATCTGACGATTTCAACAGAGAGAATTCGACCAAATATCATATCATGGGAGGTACTTAAGGTGGAAACCCTCAGTGACCATAGATACATCACCTACGATGTAGTGAAAGAAGTGAAGCCACTCAAACAAAAAGTCTCGAACGAAGGATGGCAGGTGAAAAAATTAGACAATAGAAAACTGAAACAAACTCTGGAAAGCATAGAGGAAGATCAATTAACCCCAACCACAACGGAGTTCTCGAGGATGCTCACGGAGGTATGCGATAAAACTATGCCTAGGAAGAGAAAGGGAATTCGTAAGCAACCAGCCTACTGGTGGAATGAAAACATTGCGGAACTTCGTAGAGAATGTCTCAGAAAGCGGAGAGAATATACAAGGAAGGCTAGAGCAGCATCATTGATGGAGAGTCAAGCTATGTGGGAGGCCTATAAGGCAAGTAAAACTACTCTGAGGAACAGCATAAAAAGAGCCAAGAAAAGTTGTTGGAAAACACTATGCGATAAAGTCGACGGCGATATATGGGGGGACGGATATAAAATCGTGATGAGAGGAATGCTTGGTTTTCCTCCCAGACTCAACCTAACAATGGACAGCATGATGAATGTGGTGAATCATCTTTTTCCGAACCACGACAAAGTGACTTTCACCTGTGATGCCAACGACAAGTTTCCAGAGTTCACAAAGGAAGAACTGCAGAAGGCGAGCGAAAAACTCAAGAACAACAAAGCTCCTGGTATAGGAAATATTCCTTCCGAAATAATAAAGGCAGTAACCGACCAGAAACCTAAATATGTTCTATCGGTTTACAATGAACTGGCTAAACAAGCTATGTTCCCCGTAGAATGGAAAAGGGCTAAACTAGTGTTACTCAGGAAAGGAGATAAGCCTTTGGAAAATCCCTCGTCCTTTCGGCCAATATGCCTTCTGGATAATGAGGGCAAACTATATGAACAACTCCTCCTTGAACGTCTCAATCAAGAGCTTGCGAGAACTGGAGGGCTATCAGAGTATCAGTTTGGTTTCAGAAAAGGAAGACAAACCATAGATGCTGTAAAAGAGGTACAGAAGGTGGCAGAACTCGCGGAAATTGAACGAAATATCTGTGTCGTGATAACGTTAGATGTTAAAAACGCCTTCAACACCGCGTCTTGGCAGCTTATACTGGAGAAACTGAGACACAGGGGAATAAGGGAAAGTCTGATAAGCGTTATGGCAATGTACCTCTCAGAGCGAGAAATTATACTGGAAACTGAGGGAGACACCAGAAGCAGAAAAGTAAACAGCGGTGTACCTCAAGGATCAGTTTTGGGTCCGACCTTGTGGAATTCCCTATATGACGGTCTTCTCACGATGGAAATGCCAGAACATACAAAGCTAGTTGGCTTCGCGGATGACGTGGCGATGTTAGTCACAGCAAAAAGTGAAGAGCTACTGATGAACATAGCAAACAGAGGACTGCAGAGGGTATCAAATTGGATGGAGATAACGAGACTGACACTAGCACCTGAAAAAACAGAGGCAGTTCTGCTAACCAAGAGAAGGAAACTCAAACCAATAAGTTTCATGCTGCAAGAAACAGTGATAAAAATTAGCAAGGCGACGAAATACCTCGGAGTTTGGCTCGACACCAAACTAAGTTTTGCAGAACACGTCACTCAGGTCATAAGGAAAGCTGAAAGAACGGTTACGGCTCTGGCGAGTCTGATGCCGAACATCGGAGGGCCCAGACCATCTAAAAGGAGGGTTCTGTCGAGTGTGATTCATTCACAAATACTATATGGAGCACCGATCTGGCATAGTGTCACAGGAAACAAGAAACTCGTGAAAAAGCTAACTGGTATTCAAAGAAAAATGAACATAAGACTATGCAGTGCTTATAGGACAACATCTGCAGAGGCTGTTGGCGTTTTAGCGGAAGTTCCTCCCATAGAACTGCAGATTATTGAAAGGCAAGAACGATACGAGGGTGTAGGCAAGAAGGTAGCTAGAGAGAACTTGATGAGGGATTGGCAACTCAAATGGGACAATGGACAGTATGGTCGTTGGACATACAGGCTGATACCAAATTTAGAGAATTGGATGAAGAGACCCTACGGGGAGATAGATTACTTCCTAACCCAAGCCTTATCAGGACATGGCTGCTTCAAAAAATATCTATATGACCGCCGAAGGTCAGACACACCTTGCTGCATATACTGCCAGGAAAACGATGACGCCGAACATACGCTCTTCATATGCCCGAAGTGGAACGAAGTGAGAAACGTGTATCATACAGCAATGGGTAGAACGTTCAACGCTGAACATATGATGGAGGATCTTCGAGGGAAAGAGGAAGTATGGAACCAAACATACAAAGTTATAAGAGACATCATTGAAACTAAAGAACGGGATGCCAGGCCCTAGATATTCAGAGATCTGTAACACTCACTAGAAGACGGCCCAGTACTGAAGTAATGCGAAAGCGGTTTCCAGTATTTGGAGCATCAGTAGAGGATGGGGGGGTTTAGTCGGTAGGAATCCGGCATAGTTCGTTAGATGCGACTATCTATGCAAGATTCCCCTCCTCCTGAAAAAAAAAAAAAAAAAAAAAGATAGATAGATAGATAGATAGATAGATAGATAGATAGATAGATAGATAGATAGATAGATAGATAGATAGATAGATAGATAGATAGATAGATAGATAGATAGATAGATAGATAGATAGATAGATAGATAGATAGATAGATAGATAGATAGATAGATAGATAGATAGATAGATAGATAGATAGATAGATAGATAGATAGATAGATAGATAGATAGATAGATAGATAGATAGATAGATAGATAGATAGATAGATAGATAGATAGATAGATAGATAGATAGATAGATAGATAGATAGATAGATAGATAGATAGATAGATAGATAGATAGATAGATAGATAGATAGATAGATAGATAGATAGATAGATAGATAGATAGATAGATAGATAGATAGATAGATAGATAGATAGATAGATAGATAGATAGATAGATAGATAGATAGATAGATAGATAGATAGATAGATAGATAGATAGATAGATAGATAGATAGATAGATAGATAGATAGATAGATAGATAGATAGATAGATAGATAGATAGATAGATAGATAGATAGATAGATAGATAGATAGATAGATAGATAGATAGATAGATAGATAGATAGATAGATAGATAGATAGATAGATAGATAGATAGATAGATAGATAGATAGATAGATAGATAGATAGATAGATAGATAGATAGATAGATAGATAGATAGATAGATAGATAGATAGATAGATAGATAGATAGATAGATAGATAGATAGATAGATAGATAGATAGATAGATAGATAGATAGATAGATAGATAGATAGATAGATAGATAGATAGATAGATAGATAGATAGATAGATAGATAGATAGATAGATAGATAGATAGATAGATAGATAGATAGATAGATAGATAGATAGATAGATAGATAGATAGATAGATAGATAGATAGATAGATAGATAGATAGATAGATAGATAGATAGATAGATAGATAGATAGATAGATAGATAGATAGATAGATAGATAGATAGATAGATAGATAGATAGATAGATAGATAGATAGATAGATAGATAGATAGATAGATAGATAGATAGATAGATAGATAGATAGATAGATAGATAGATAGATAGATAGATAGATAGATAGATAGATAGATAGATAGATAGATAGATAGATAGATAGATAGATAGATAGATAGATAGATAGATAGATAGATAGATAGATAGATAGATAGATAGATAGATAGAATATGCTAGAGCGAATAAACAGGAGAATGGCAATTAGAATAACATCGGCATATAGAACAGTTCCCACAACCGCAGTGCTCGTCATTGCAGGAGTTTTGCCAATCAAACTCAATGTGGAAAAAAGAGTTACCATATATGAGAGAGGAAGTGACTATACCATAGAAGCTGAAGACACAGCGATGATGAAATGGCAGCTAGAATGGGAAAGGTACGAGGGCTGGTCGAAAATTTTCATAAGAGATGTCAGAGAATGGAAAGAACGAAGATGGGGAGAAGTGGACTATTATCTGACACAGGCCATAACTGGACATGGGGTTTTTGGAGCATACCTACATAGGATTGGAAAGGCTGAGAACGATAAATGCTGGTATTGCAATGACTCTGATACAGCACAGCATACACTTTTTGAATGTGCAAGGTGGACAGAAACGAGAATAACAGCGAATATGGAATGCAATACAGTCATAACACAAGAAAACATCGGAGATTTGATAATGCGGGATGAGGAAACATGGAATATAATAACAAAAATGCTAAGAAATATAATGAAGAAGAAAGGAGAATCAGAAAAAATGAGGACGCAGAGATAACCCACAGTTTCGTTCTGAAGTAATGCTTCTGGCGGTTCCAGAACGAATCTCGTGGAAAAAAAAAAAAAAAAAAAAAAAAAAAAAAAAAAAAAAAAAAAAAAAAAAAAAAAGATAGATAGATAGATAGATAGATAGATAGATAGATAGATATATAGATAGATAGATAGATAGATAGATAGATAGATAGATAGATAGATAGATAGATAGATAGATAGATAGATAGATAGATAGATAGATAGATAGATAGATAGATAGATAGATAGATAGATAGATAGATAGATAGATAGATAGATAGATAGATAGATAGATAGATAGATAGATAGATAGATAGATAGATAGATAGATAGATAGATAGATAGATAGATAGATAGATAGATAGATAGATAGATAGATAGATAGATAGATAGATAGATAGATAGATAGATAGATAGATAGATAGATAGATAGATAGATAGATAGATAGATAGATAGATAGATAGATAGATAGATAGATAGATAGATAGATAGATAGATAGATAGATAGATAGATAGATAGATAGATAGATAGATAGATAGATAGATAGATAGATAGATAGATAGATAGATAGATAGATAGATAGATAGATAGATAGATAGATAGATAGATAGATAGATAGATAGATAGATAGATAGATAGATAGATAGATAGATAGATAGATAGATAGATAGATAGATAGATAGATAGATAGATAGATAGATAGATAGATAGATAGATAGATAGATAGATAGATAGATAGATAGATAGATAGATAGATAGATAGATAGATAGATAGATAGATAGATAGATAGATAGATAGATAGATAGATAGATAGATAGATAGATAGATAGATAGATAGATAGATAGATAGATAGATAGATAGATAGATAGATAGATAGATAGATAGATAGATAGATAGATAGATAGATAGATAGATAGATAGATAGATAGATAGATAGATAGATAGATAGATAGATAGATAGATAGATAGATAGATAGATAGATAGATAGATAGATAGATAGATAGATAGATAGATAGATAGATAGATAGATAGATAGATAGATAGATAGATAGATAGATAGATAGATAGATAGATAGATAGATAGATAGATAGATAGATAGATAGATAGATAGATAGATAGATAGATAGATAGATAGATAGATAGATAGATAGATAGATAGATAGATAGATAGATAGATAGATAGATAGATAGATAGATAGATAGATAGATAGATAGATAGATAGATAGATAGATAGATAGATAGATAGATAGATAGATAGATAGATAGATAGATAGATAGATAGATAGATAGATAGATAGATAGATAGATAGATAGATAGATAGATAGATAGATAGATAGATAGATAGATAGATAGATAGATAGATAGATAGATAGATAGATAGATAGATAGATAGATAGATAGATAGATAGATAGATAGATAGATAGATAGATAGATAGATAGATAGATAGATAGATAGATAGATAGATAGATAGATAGATAGATAGATAGATAGATAGATAGATAGATAGATAGATAGATAGATAGATAGATAGATAGATAGATAGATAGATAGATAGATAGATAGATAGATAGATAGATAGATAGATAGATAGATAGATAGATAGATAGATAGATAGATAGATAGATAGATAGATAGATAGATAGATAGATAGATAGATAGATAGATAGATAGATAGATAGATAGATAGATAGATAGATAGATAGATAGATAGATAGATAGATAGATAGATAGATAGATAGATAGATAGATAGATAGATAGATAGATAGATAGATAGATAGATAGATAGATAGATAGATAGATAGATAGATAGATAGATAGATAGATAGATAGATAGATAGATAGATAGATAGATAGATAGATAGATAGATAGATAGATAGATAGATAGATAGATAGATAGATAGATAGATAGATAGATAGATAGATAGATAGATAGATAGATAGATAGATAGATAGATAGATAGATAGATAGATAGATAGATAGATAGATAGATAGATAGATAGATAGATAGATAGATAGATAGATAGATAGATAGATAGATAGATAGATAGATAGATAGATAGATAGATAGATAGATAGATAGATAGATAGATAGATAGATAGATAGATAGATAGATAGATAGATAGATAGATAGATAGATAGATAGATAGATAGATAGATAGATAGATAGATAGATAGATAGATAGATAGATAGATAGATAGATAGATAGATAGATAGATAGATAGATAGATAGATAGATAGATAGATAGATAGATAGATAGATAGATAGATAGATAGATAGATAGATAGATAGATAGATAGATAGATAGATAGATAGATAGATAGATAGATAGATAGATAGATAGATAGATAGATAGATAGATAGATAGATAGATAGATAGATAGATAGATAGATAGATAGATAGATAGATAGATAGATAGATAGATAGATAGATAGATAGATAGATAGATAGATAGATAGATAGATAGATAGATAGATAGATAGATAGATAGATAGATAGATAGATAGATAGATAGATAGATAGATAGATAGATAGATAGATAGATAGATAGATAGATAGATAGATAGATAGATAGATAGATAGATAGATAGATAGATAGATAGATAGATAGATAGATAGATAGATAGATAGATAGATAGATAGATAGATAGATAGATAGATAGATAGATAGATAGATAGATAGATAGATAGATAGATAGATAGATAGATAGATAGATAGATAGATAGATAGATAGATAGATAGATAGATAGATAGATAGATAGATAGATAGATAGATAGATAGATAGATAGATAGATAGATAGATAGATAGATAGATAGATAGATAGATAGATAGATAGATAGATAGATAGATAGATAGATAGATAGATAGATAGATAGATAGATAGATAGATAGATAGATAGATAGATAGATAGATAGATAGATAGATAGATAGATAGATAGATAGATAGATAGATAGATAGATAGATAGATAGATAGATAGATAGATAGATAGATAGATAGATAGATAGATAGATAGATAGATAGATAGATAGATAGATAGATAGATAGATAGATAGATAGATAGATAGATAGATAGATAGATAGATAGATAGATAGATAGATAGATAGATAGATAGATAGATAGATAGATAGATAGATAGATAGATAGATAGATAGATAGATAGATAGATAGATAGATAGATAGATAGATAGATAGATAGATAGATAGATAGATAGATAGATAGATAGATAGATAGATAGATAGATAGATAGATAGATAGATAGATAGATAGATAGATAGATAGATAGATAGATAGATAGATAGATAGATAGATAGATAGATAGATAGATAGATAGATAGATAGATAGATAGATAGATAGATAGATAGATAGATAGATAGATAGATAGATAGATAGATAGATAGATAGATAGATAGATAGATAGATAGATAGATAGATAGATAGATAGATAGATAGATAGATAGATAGATAGATAGATAGATAGATAGATAGATAGATAGATAGATAGATAGATAGATAGATAGATAGATAGATAGATAGATAGATAGATAGATAGATAGATAGATAGATAGATAGATAGATAGATAGATAGATAGATAGATAGATAGATAGATAGATAGATAGATAGATAGATAGATAGATAGATAGATAGATAGATAGATAGATAGATAGATAGATAGATAGATAGATAGATAGATAGATAGATAGATAGATAGATAGATAGATAGATAGATAGATAGATAGATAGATAGATAGATAGATAGATAGATAGATAGATAGATAGATAGATAGATAGATAGATAGATAGATAGATAGATAGATAGATAGATAGATAGATAGATAGATAGATAGATAGATAGATAGATAGATAGATAGATAGATAGATAGATAGATAGATAGATAGATAGATAGATAGATAGATAGATAGATAGATAGATAGATAGATAGATAGATAGATAGATAGATAGATAGATAGATAGATAGATAGATAGATAGATAGATAGATAGATAGATAGATAGATAGATAGATAGATAGATAGATAGATAGATAGATAGATAGATAGATAGATAGATAGATAGATAGATAGATAGATAGATAGATAGATAGATAGATAGATAGATAGATAGATAGATAGATAGATAGATAGATAGATAGATAGATAGATAGATAGATAGATAGATAGATAGATAGATAGATAGATAGATAGATAGATAGATAGATAGATAGATAGATAGATAGATAGATAGATAGATAGATAGATAGATAGATAGATAGATAGATAGATAGATAGATAGATAGATAGATAGATAGATAGATAGATAGATAGATAGATAGATAGATAGATAGATAGATAGATAGATAGATAGATAGATAGATAGATAGATAGATAGATAGATAGATAGATAGATAGATAGATAGATAGATAGATAGATAGATAGATAGATAGATAGATAGATAGATAGATAGATAGATAGATAGATAGATAGATAGATAGATAGATAGATAGATAGATAGATAGATAGATAGATAGATAGATAGATAGATAGATAGATAGATAGATAGATAGATAGATAGATAGATAGATAGATAGATAGATAGATAGATAGATAGATAGATAGATAGATAGATAGATAGATAGATAGGTTTATTTAACTACGATACATCATATGTTCGTGGCAAGTCAAAAAAAAACAAGAAACATACAAATATATAGAATAAAATGAATAAATTAAATAAATAAAATAAACAAATTGAGGGACTTACATTGGTGCTTCTAAATATTTTTCAGTTGAATAAAAGCAGTTTTCAATCAGATAATTTTTTATTTTATTTTTGAATTTTGAAAAGTTGAGTGTCTTCACATTTATAGGAAGTTTATTATAGAGGCTTATATTCAAGGAATTCTTCTGTGATTTTGTCAATCTGTAACTGGTAGTTTTCAAGAGGTTTGCAGATCTGGTGGGGTAACTGTGGTAGTCAGATGGCATTTCATACTGAGATTTATTTTTGTGTATTTCTAATAGCGTGTGATAAATGTAGATCGATGGTAAAGACATGATTCTGAAGCTCTTGAATAGAGGCTGACAATGTTATCTTGCATTTACTCCTGCTATAATTCTCAAAGACTTTTTTTGTAAACAAAAAATTTCACATATATTCCTCTACCCCATATGATAATCCCATAGCTTATGGTTGAGTGAATCAATGAAAAGTATACAGTAAGAAGCGTGTTGTGATTTGTGATTTTTTCGAGTTGTCGAAGGAGGAATGTATAAGAACATAATCTTTGGCTTATTGAATGTACGTGCGAATTCCAATTTAGTGAGTCATCCAGTTGTATACCTAACAGTTTCACGGTTTTGCCACTGGTATAGTTAATTGAACTGGAAAAAGTTATTTCTTGGGTCTTATCCTTGTTCAGTTTCAGCATGTTGGCATTGAACCATTTTTCAGTATCAGCTGCGATTTCATCAATTTTCAGCTTCAGATTGGTGATATTGTTATCGGATAGATATACAGTGGCATCATCAGCAAACATGACCAGCTTTGTGGAAAAGAGAGATAAGAAAAGATCATTGACATATATTATGAAGAGGAGGGGCCCCAAAACAGAGCCTTGGGGTACTCCACTATTTACGGATCTAGACAGTGACATATCATTATTGACAGAAACACAAACTTGACGGTTTTTTAGATAAGATGCTATAAGTGGTCCCCTTATACCATAGAAATCCAGTTTTTCAATCAACAAATCATGTGAAACACAGTCGAAGGCCTTGCTTAGGTCACAGAGCATTGCTGCCGTGTGTTTACCTTCTTCGAGCGCTCCGACTATTTCAAACACAATGGTGTATACTGCATCTGTTGTTGAACGACATCGCCTGAACCCAAACTGACAATCATGCAATAAGTTATACCCATCGAAATACCTTATGAGCCGATTTTTCAAAATGATTTCGATGATTTTTCCAAATATTGGTATTATGGATATGGGCCTATAATTTTCGGGTAGATTTGAATCCCCTTTTTTGAAAATTGGGATCACTCTTGAAAATTTGAAACTACCAGGAAAAACCCCTTGTGAAAAACACAAGTTAATGAGTAGCATTGAGGGATCTAGTATGAACTCGATAGTTTCTTTGATAACCCTGCTGTTCAAGTCATTTATATCAAAGCTATTTGTATTCTTCAAGGAATCTATAGCTTCTTTAACTTCGGAGAGTATCACTGGTTCTAGAAAAAAAACAGCTATGAACAGTAGGAACACAATGCAAGTAATGTCTCGCATCGGAAGTTCTGAACGGTGTTATTGAATCAATAACTTTATCAGCTACGGTTGCAAAAAAGTCACATAGAATATTTGGGTCCAAGTTTATTTCTTTTTCATCTTTTTTACGATTTCCTTCGTAATTGACAACTTTCCTGGTATCCCGCGATTTGTTTTGGGATCTATAAAATTTTGATAGGATAATTTTTTGGTTTCAGTTAAGGACATATTATATTGTTTTTTATAGGCTAAATATGCTTTTTTATCAACAGGATCATTACTTGCATCGTATATCTGTTTTATTGATTTCAAACAAAGACATTCAAATACAGGAGACTACACGTTCCATTGTTAAATCGCTTTCAAAGCCGATCAGTCATTGTTTGGATGTTTGCAACGAGTGCAAGAGAGACAAATATACGAACGCGGCAATTTGGCAACAATGTATGTTTGGAGCTTCTCATCATCGTCAGTGGCGTGCTGGTGTGTCACTCGTGTCAGTCATGAGTCATGTAATGTAAATGTCACTTCTGTATTTTTTTCCTTCACAATACTTCTTGTTTCTTTCATGCTTTTATATTTCTGCGAAAATGCATCCACGACTTTATTGTGCCGTTCCATTATGTACCTACTACTGAAACTAAACAATATAAAAAGTGACACCAGACATGGTTGACTACAATATTGGAGAGCATGGGTAAGAAAATATACTATATAATATAGTTTGTTTGAAGAATCTTTGTGGTAACATGATTCATTTTAGCATCAGAATATCTACAGAGATCACTGCTGAATATTGTGGCACTTGTGCTAACCATTTTGATACTGGAAATGGGAAAACATATACCTTAAAAAGGTTCGAGGTAAGTCTTTCTGTACTGTATTGGGTAGTGAACTGATTTCTCGAGTATTTTCTCTTCTATTTTTTTCATCCTTGTATGATAAAGATATTATAATAAGTAGTATTTTTGCTTTTTGAAACCCCTGCTGTGAGGAATCTTGGACTGGTGATAAACTGATGTTGATTATACCCTTGAAAATAACATATTATGTATATCCCTTGGTTATGTTTACATAGATATATTATTTGACATTTTACCTAAATATTTTGCTACTACATTAATTACAATCTTCTTGATATTTCCTCAAATATTTACTCCACACTTTAATTTATACCTATTAAGAGCTGATCTCAGATTTGCAGATATTATACATATTCTCATATCAGTTTTTAGGGTATTCAAAGTATTTTATATTCCTTTAATAAATATTTCTTATTTTTAATATGATTTTGTAGGAACCAGCTGATGATTTGATGATGCCAACTATGTATGTCCAGACTAGTCCAGAGGAAGAATGTTCAAAACCATGCATAATATTTCATGAAGTGTTCTAATTTCATAATCATTTGGATAAGTTACCTATATTAACTATACCTTTTGAACTGAGCAACTGATTTCACTCATTTATAACAGGTATGTGTAATTTTTCCAGCTTTCCATCCATTCATTTAGAATAGCATGAAATTTCAACCTGTTCTCACTCTTAATCCAGATTGAAATAAGTCTCAACAAAATAAATACAGAATAAGATTGCATTTTTAATACCTACGACATGAATATTTATTCATTTATAAAATAACAAATATGATGTGGTAATCCGGTTTTTTCAAAGCTGATTGCTTTGCTTAAGTTTGAAAAATATGATTGCATAGTGAAAAATTATCAAGCTTCAATATATCTACACATAAATCATACTATCATTATGCACAATACATGAAAATTTATACATAGAAGTACCTATAAGTATAAATAAATATCAACATAAACTAAATTATATAATAATGTATATTTATTACATCTTGTATAGTATATACATGTACAAAAACAATTATAAAACAATATGCAATGAATATAATTTCAATCAATAAAAAATCTCCTTTTTTTTCAGATTTAACCAGGTTTACAACAGTGTTGAAAACACTTTCAATTTGCTATTTGAGGCTACCATCAATGAGAGGAATGCAAACAAGTTTTTTGAAGAATCAAACTAGATGAATCTTCAGTGGTGAATGTGAAGTTTTTTGTGATGTACTTGAAAAAATGAAACAAATTGGTCTTATTTGAAGTAGGTCCTTTCAAATAGAGTTAAAAAATAAATGAATAAAGGTTGAAAATAGTTTTTCTTGATGTTTATTTCTATATTTGTAGATTCCTTTGACTTCTTCTAAAGTTGAAACCATCCTTTGAACCCCATCCAGTTCTTCATGAATATTCACAGGTATCGAGTCCCAATATAATATTGAAAAGAGATACATTTTCACTCTGAAACAAATAAAAACATTCAAGGCTACTGAGCAGTATCTAAAAAATGTTATAGAAAATCAAAAAAATAACAATTTGAAAGCCAAAACCCTATAGAGAAAAACAGCAGATTGAATAATTTTAATTCATTTTTTATCAATAGAAAATAATAAGGAAGGACCCAGGGAAGGACACTAATTTCGAAATAAAGATTTCGGAAATTTCATAACAATAAGCTGAGGTATTAATATATATAAATAAAAAATATGAATTGAGTTTCTTGTTTGCATCATTCCTTTTATGTTGTATCTATGCATTCACATTGCTCAAGTACTTACCAAGAAATGTTTCACAAAAGTTCTTAGCATAAGCAAATGTGAAATTTAAAGATTCCCTGGAAACAACTGTGGTAGTAAGTAGTAGAGCGCATAGTGTATGTACTTTGGCTACATCAAAAATTAGATGCTAATCACTGAAAAATAACATGATATTGATTATATCTGAAAATAGAAGGAAGAAAACTAGTGAAACCATAGTGGTTTTGTGAAACATTCAAACAACTTTCCATAATAAATGATCATTGAACTGTTCCATACACATCATCAGGTGTATAGGTACCTTTATGATTAATTTTCATCATTTCCTGACTGCTCATCTGAAATAAAAATATATCTATACATACTACTGATACTGAAGGTACAAAATGAGGTAGTGAATGATATCCAAATTATAAGGAATTATATCAATGAAACTTAAGTCCATTTCAGTTTTTTATAGTAACTACTAATAAATATATTCATATAATAGATAGGTATATATAGTTAGATTACCCAACGTTCTGTTAAAGAGTGGTGAGACCTTAAGGTATAGAATTCAGGAACATTATTATTGGATAAACAGTGTTTGCTGCATTGAAATTATGCTGCTAAATGCAAGAATACTGCATTGTGAATTCTCCACTGTTGAATATCTTGCCATATATTGGAAAATAGCACTCACCTTTAAGCATGTAGGTACTTGAGATTGTACTTCCTCAATACTGAAGAGAACATTTTCAGAGGGATGAGATGTTATGTGCCAGTGCTTCCAGTTTACATTGTGCGATTGAGATCATCTCATGTGATTCGTGAGGTTTCGACTGGAGGTTTAAGAATACCTAATAAGCAGTCATAATATGTGTGCTCATTGTCAATATTTTTGAAATATCAACCCAGCAAACAATTTCAGTAGGCCCAGTACTGGGCCAATACCTGCCTACCAGAAGTTGCCGCTGCGGCGAAACAGTGCACAGAGAAAAACGTTTCAGGTACACAAGTACACTTGAAAATAATTCAATAACCATTAATACATCAATGAACTTTTGTACCATTACAACAAGTACAAAAATGTTTCTGATATCGAGTTCCAGTGGTAGCTGAACAATCATTCTGTTACAGAAAATATTTCTTCTGACTGACATGTTTTTATCAATTTGTATAATACTTAGTATTCAACATTCCACCTAACATTAGTATATGTGCCCCTCAATGCTTGATTTCTATTAGTGAAAGAAATTGTTTCGCCGTTATTAACAGTTTAATAATAACAGGTAACAGTTCAGTAGATTTCAACTTTTTTGTCACCGTTCGGCCACGTTCGGCTATGTTCGGTAACCAACACGACGCGCTTCGCTGACCGAGCATCATCATTCACACAATGTCTGTTGCCAGTGCTGCATCGCATCGCTGTTGCTTATGCGTACCGTTCTTCACCACGTTTTTTTTCAATATTTGTGTGAGTTGTTGTGATTGTGTGCCCTCTATTTAAGATAATGTAGTTCTTCAATACTTTGGAACAGTAGGGTTTGGTGATGTTCTCACAAAACCTAATCGGTAAGTAGAAAATGTACAATTTTTCTGTTGATAAGCAAATTTCACTAATGCTCAATAATCGGTCACGCGCGAATTTTGTCACCATTTGAGAATATCACAAGAATTAAAATATTCATGGATATAGTGAAACAGAAAGTGTTCATCACCTGAATTCTCCCAAATATAACTATAGCGATTCAAAACGCACCAGCTTCTTATTGAAAAAAAATTAGTTTAATCTGAAAATTTATTATTTTGGAAACTAAAAATAAAATCTTCGGCTATGTCATTCACAAATAATTTCGCACAGATTCTCAAAGTGCATGTGCACTGTTAATCATAATATAAATGGTATATAAAAAAATACTCCATTTCAGGCTCCCAGCATGACCTACAACCTCCGGCACTTGGCAGTTGATTTTTAATCCAAGTAGACCGTGGATCTACACCTGCAGAAACTTCATAAACATCTGAAGTACATCTCCATGGGTCACAAGGAAAACAACTGAAGGACCTGTCCAACTTGGAACCCTAGCAAAAATGATGAGCGGAATTCTTGTCAGCATCCTCGAAAAAACTGGACCAGAAACAATTATTCTAATTCCTGTTTTTCAATGTTTTTGTAGGTGCACCCGATTGGCTCTAATTGTATTATTTAGTGGTGGTGATTAAATTATTTTCCTGCAACAGTTCTATTTTCTACCTGTAGCTCCAATAATGTATTGAAGATTTATTGAAATGTTGAATAACCATTATCGAATTGTGAACCTACGATAAGTGAAGAACACTCCAAGATAATATAGCAATATTTTAAAGTGAGATATCTAGTATTCAATGGTTATTAAACTGTTCAGTAGATGTTATTAAACACTTCAACAATGGTGAGTTGAGTGGAAATATATTCATTCATTAACGTCCAATGAACTACTCAACAGAGTTTCTGCTGCAGGTATACCAATTCAGGAAAAAGTTTTTCTCTACTACTAATAAACTGTATATCTGTCCCATATAGTATTCAAGTTTTTAATTACCACGATTGAATATTTAATAATCGTTAGTCAACTTTTCTCTCTGTGTGGCAGATGACGTCGGACCAACATCAATAGGACACTCTGGCCGCCGGTAGGACCAATGCCTGTGCGCCATAATGAATACTACATTGGCCCACTTCAGGACCAATGCCTATAATACGACGATATTATGTGAAATAAAAAAGAATTCAACAGCCTTCAGCAGTCACCCATCCAAGTTCTAACCTCGCCCAACGTTGCTTTACCCTCGTTATTGTATCACATTCCGCATAGTAATGTAGCTATTGTCTTCTAATTATATATTTATTATAAATCAGTGGAATTTGAACAACAATAATTTTCTATTATTATACATTTTTAGATGTCAATTTGGCATAATTTTCATCCTGTAAGTTGACATTTGAAATTTCTTTCGATGCTAGAATTGGTGAAGGCGGGATATTTCGAATATCGCGACTTCGAAGATGGGAACCCCTCCTTGAGTATTAAGATCTATCCAGGATGGAGGAAAGCGATACTTAGTGCATATACTGGAATCCGAACCACTTCTCTGGGAGTGACGGATTCTAACAGGATTTTTAATGGTGTATATTACTTGGACATGAGGGTGTTTCGAGGATTGATTTGACATATTTTTGATGCCTCAAATTGATATGAAATGTGATTTTTCTTGCATATCGCTACTTTGAATTTGCTGACTTTTCATATGAGCGCCGGGATTGAGAAAAAACAACATTTGAAGCAAAATGTTTCTCAACTGTTCAATAACACTTGAAACGGGCCATCATCCAGATGATGTCGGTCGAAAGATACCCTTTTGATGGTATTGGCCCATTGCTGGTTGGATTATAGATACCCGATTACAATATGCCATATATCGGGCCGACATTTTGCCGATGTAGCTTTGCCATTGCCAGCATGTACCCGACCAATCATGCGTTGGGCCAGAGAGCGGCCAGAGATTCATTGTTTGCTGGGAACGTTACATTACCGTCAGAGCAGGATATTTCGAATCTGGAACCTACTTTTGGACCGGACGCCCCTGTCTAATAAACATAACCTCCATTTTGGTTCTACCGTGAAAAGTCCAATTCAAGTAAAAATGATCCACC
This sequence comes from Chrysomela aeneicollis, assembly GCA_029955515.1. NCBI lineage: Eukaryota > Metazoa > Arthropoda > Insecta > Coleoptera > Chrysomelidae > Chrysomela > Chrysomela aeneicollis. The sequence goes on along the minus strand of JARUHQ010000002.1, from coordinate 7,062,712 downwards.
CTTTTACACACAACACACAAATGCACAATATTCGCACACAAATATTGTATCTGAAACTCACAAAAAAGTAAAACGGTCAAAATAACTCAAATCGGTATCAACGAAATGAGAGGGCAATTCTGCAACCTCGCAAGCGTCAAACTTGTAAAAATAGTCGAATGTTCTAGTGCGGCGTTGCCGAAAGTGCTGATTTGTTTGGTGAAATGTGATAAAAGACGAATTGATTTCATCAGAATGTACATCATTAAATCAAAAACACTATGATTCGATGATAACTCCGATTCATAAAAAGGAAATTAAACAATTATGCTTCAGTAAAGTATAGTTATTGTTTTGTGTGAATTAATCAATTTACTGCAAGATTGCATAAATCGTATAATCTGGCAAACATGTAATTGGAGGAAAAGAGACAGAAAAGAAGGATCGAACGATAACTGATCGCGCAAAAACGTAGATGATGAAGTCTCTAGTGTTTAAATGTCTTTGATTGAGACTAGAACTAGAGTTTGGTACGTCTCTACAAGATATTTAGATAGGCACTCGATATCATCACAGATCTGAAATATGTTCCAGTCAACCTCGTTCAAAGAGTGTCTGAAATAGGTTATGCCACTGTGAGTAATTTTTCTTCTCCATATATATGTTTTCATGAGATTTCATTGACTTTTTACTTTCAGTAGTTGTCCATAATGGTCGGATATATCACACTTTATCACTTCCGTAGTAAAGTTACTTATGTTTAGATTCGTCAGGATATTATCTATACAACTCATGGTCGAATCAGTTACCCTGGTGTACTCAAATATTGTGATTTTCACATCGAAAGTTGTTAATAAAAGTTCGAGTTCTGTCAGTTTGCACAGAGTTACTCAAAAAATTTACGTTGAAATCTCCGATGAGAACAATTTCTTTATATTTCTCACTAATTTCTGTCAGTAGGTCCTCCAAGTATTGCAAGAAAATATCAAAATCACCCTTACCTGATCTATACACTGTTATGAGCGCAATTTTGGCAATATTTAGTTCGATTCCACAAAATTCTGCATGCAGTTCTACAGTGAAATCATTCAAATCCAGTATTTTATAGCTTAGTTGTTTTTTAGTGAAGATAGCAACCCCACCATGTTTGTTTTCTTCTCTACAAAAAAAAAGTCGTCAAGCGGTAATTGCTCAAGTTGATCATACCTATTTGATTTTTATTTAACCAATGTTCCGTGAGGCATACAATGGAGTAATCTTCGTTTTCTAGTAATAAGGATAATTGATCAACTTTATTTGAGAGGCACTGTATATTGACGTGAAAGATGCCTATTTAGTCATATGTATTATTGTTTGATTTTTTTACTAAAGATTCTCCTGATGTCCAGGATGGTTCCAAAAATTTGTCTGGTTTTAATGAAACAGAAATCTTCTAATAGCGACTCCCGATGGCCAAATTTCTGGATTGTAGACTTCAGAGACATGTTCGATTGGAAAAGAAACCTTGAATGATGAAGAGGTATCAGTTTTGTTGAGGCTCTCGCAGTCGAACTTGATTTTTGGTGCTGTTTTGCTAAGTATCTTGAGGAGTTCTTCGGATGTCGTGTTTGCTCCTAGTCTGTAGACATGTAGGTGCCCTTTCTTGGGAACCGTTTGTATATTCGCGGCATTGTTTCATCCGATAATTGGTTTGCGCCAACTAGGCTTGCAATTGCTTCGAAGAGAATTCCCGTGACTTCTTTTCACTGGTCTATCGGTGTCTTCTTCACTTTTTTCAGCCGGTTCAATGACCTGCTGTTTAAGTGCGGAGACGAATGTTTTTTGTAATTTGTTATCACAGTCGTTATCATCTGATGGTTTTTGTATCGCTTTTGTAGGGGAGTTTGAGATTTCACCAAGAGATGGCGACGTTAGTGGCGTAATATTATTCATTTGTTTTAGGTGCTGAATCAGCTCTTCTTGCTCATTAGCCCTTTTTTCTAGGTGTATTGTCAATTTACTCACTATGTCTTTCTCACTTTTCATATGGTCCAGTTGGAGCCTAACTCTTTCACACACACTGTTTTTACAATGTCCTCCAGTCAAAAATGTTTCATGACTGTCGTAAAATTCGTCTATATTTCTATCTTCGTCAAATTTATTCTTGAGGAAACTTACATAGTCCGTTAACTGGATATTTGTAGATGAAGTTTCATCGAATTCTATTACCTCAAAGACATTGTCTTCCCTAAATGATTCCCAAACAGTCAATGTGAGCCTCGCCGCGCTGTACGCTTTGCATGGATAGGAATGCCTAAAGTTGTGTTTTCCATGTTACAAAACCTACCGCTGTACATACAGAGTAGGTTGGGACTGATTCACTGTAGTATATAGTTAGTAAATACGCTTCCGGAATGTCGTCTATTTGGGTACTTCAAATAATCAACACATATTGTTATAATTCCATAAATTGCTTTTATTGTCTTCATGCAATAAATCGTTTTTCCATCTTTGATCGGTAATATCTTCCGTTAGCGAAAAGCTATAACATGAGTTGGGTAACGCCGTAAATAAAGTAGATTGATGAACATTATTATACAAAAATTTTATATAACCAATATTACAGAGCAATTTTATGTACTACAAGATATGTTTAGTTCGAAGAAAATGAAACCAAGAATAATTATTCTAAATAATTCTACAATTATTCTTGTGACCTTTTGAATAATATTGAATAAGAAATCGAATCTCAGATATATCAATTGAAATGTACTTAAATGAGTAAGAAAATCAATTCTGGAATCAAATCAAATTTTTGACGATCATATAAATAGTGACATGAAATCTTGATCGAAATAATGTATTAAGAAATTATCCGGAAATTAATCTAAAATGAAAACAATGTTTGATAGATCAAATAACAATCAGTTCACAGGACTCTTTTCCTACGAGAAGAAAGGGAGGATACAATACTATGTAAGAGGCAGAAATACAATTCCTAGTAACTAGAGAACAATTTTCCTTTAATCTGTCATCTTTAAAGTATGGAGAATGCAATCAATATCTGTCAATATGGCTTTCTTCACTAGAGATTAACTGGTGATTCACTTGCTTACGTAATAAAACAGATATGGCAAACGTCCACCAAAAAACACGGGGAGTATCTGACTGTAGCATCGATCGGATATATATGAAGCATTTGATAGAGTTTAGCATAAGGCTTTCTTGTAAAACTTGATGTTGCATCTTCCCTTTTGTCTATATGTATTTTTATTGTCGATTCTCAAAATAACGATTATCTTATCAACATATGCGATTTCAAGCAGGCAGATCAGACGAACACATGCTGGACACCCGTTCATTGTAATTTTTTTCTCCACAAACGGCGAAATTATTGGTTTCACTTTCCAGAGAAGTTTTTCCTGATGCCTATAGGCTACAAACTTCAAGGTCAAATTCCATTAACAATTTTCTCTCCCATTATCCACCTACTATATTATAGCTTTTCCTCTAGAGCAGTCGAAAGATGAAAATAATTTCAAATGTTCATCGTAACAACTGTAGTGGTAAGTTAATTTTGAAAAACACCCTCATGTAGGAACATATTCTAAAGTTCACAACAATCTCCTATTATGAACTCGTTTTTTATCTAAGCTGAAAATATTCTCTCTTTCTGACATATCGTCCTAATTTATGTTTGAAGTATCGTTTTAACACACAAACATGATCTCTGTTATCAAGTTTCAATGTTATCTTATATCATTATTCAAATATAATGTTATCATGATTATTCAAATACATCTCATTATATCACGACGTTATGTTCAAATGAAAAGTCATAACGAATCTTCGAATAGATAAAGTATAAAATTCAGTCAACAAAGAAATGTCTTCCGTGCAGCTGACACCAGAGCAGAATCAACTGCTAGAAAAAATCGCGAAACAGAATGGTTTCGAGAATTACCAGCTCATAGCTACAGCTGGCAGTTCAAAAGGGGACAATTATTTGGGAGAAATAATATCGGTAACAATCGAAGAAGGTGAAAAGAAATTGGGACTGATACTGAAAACAGGCTTAGTAGGTGAGTTCAGAAACCATATGCCTATACGCCAGGCGTATTTGCGAGAGATTTTCGTGTACGAGATCCTCTTCCCGACGTTTGAAGAGTTCCAGAAGAAGTATGGTCTGACTGATCCCTTCCAGGCATACGCCAAGCTCTACGGCACTGCTAGCATTGAAAACAGTGAGTGCCTGGTCATGGAGAACCTGCGGCTTAGCCATTATAGTATGTGGGACAGGAAAACGCCCATGGATCCAGAACACGTGGCCGTAGTGATCAAGGAGTACGCTAAGTTTCATGCTGTTTCTTTAGCCATGAGAGCGAAGGAACCCGTAGTTTACGAGAAGTTGACCAAGAATATGGGAAGGCACGTATTCGAGGAGTATATGACTGAGGATGAAACATCTGGAAAGTTCATTAAAGCTGTCATGACCAATGTTTACGGAGTTTTCGAAGACGATCCTGTTACCACTGAAATTCTGAAAAGGTTTGAGGAGCGCTTGCCAGGAAACTTTGCAGCTATCTTCAAGCAACTTGGAGAGGTGATCGGTCATGGTGATTGTTGGTGTAATAATTTCATGTTCACTTATGAGGTAATATTTTGAAGTGTTGTAATAATATTTTCCACATTTGGCTTGTAGTTGGGATCAGTGACGCAGAAAAATCTGATTTGTGTGAATGCATTATTTTCAATATTCAACTATGATATGAGCATTCAATCAAAGGATAAGGGATAGATACGACTGGTGCAAATTCAACTGACGCCGCGTCAACAGATTTTTTTATAAAATTATAATAATCTTCAATATTACACTTCAAGAAATGTAGACATCTAAAGAATTTAGAGAAAGAAAGGCTTATGTACAGTTTGTCCCATTTTCGACACTTTATCACGATAACTCAGTTGTCTTTGGGAATAGAGAGTTGCGGTTTTCACATTACTGTCTTATCTTATTGTGAAACAAACATTATTTGACTTTTATAGCCTGCTTCGTTTTCGAGATACAGTGCGGAATTGAAAAAACATTTTTACGTAGAATCCAGTGGTGTAGTCAGATTTTCGAAGTGAGCTGTAATCATTCAGATATAACCCAAAGTTATATTTTCCAATATTTGAAACATAAATGCTTTGCGCATAGATTACTTTGCACTTTTCAAAAATATATTACACTCATGAGATATTTCCAGTGTTAGACCTTTATTCGGATAATTTTCTGTTTTTATAGCTATAGTCAGGACAAACATTACTTTGAAAATAGATTTTTTGACCCAATCACTACTGTTATTCGAATAAGGTAAAATAAAAATTATTCGTTTGAAATTATCATTTAATATGCCTTTTTGACAAATCAATGATTTAGTTATAAGTTTGCCACTAACTAATGATTTTAAACAAATAATTTTAATTTCATCCTTTTCAAATGAGAGTGATAATTGATTTTTGTGTCGAAAATTATATTTTAAAAGTATTATTCGTCCTGACCATAGCTATACAAACTGGAAGTTTACATAAGTTTTATTTATTTTTGAGAAGTGCAAATAAATTATGTTTTGAATATTGAAAAATATACAAGGTGTTTTATTTCAAAAAACAAAACTTTGGGTTATATTCGAATAATAAAAGCTCATTTTGAAAATCTGACTACGCCACTGAATTCTACATACAATATGTGTAGAATATACAGTTTTTACTCTCTATATAAGTTGAAAGATAGGTGAGATACAGGAGGGGTCCCAAAATGCAATATTTTCAATTTCACCCTATATCTCGAAAATTAAGTGGGCTATGGAAGTTCTGTTCCCGGCAATGTTCGTTTCACAAAAGAGGAGGACAGTAATGTGAAAACCGCAACTCTCTATCCCCTAAGGCAACTGAGATATTGTGCGAAAGTGTCGAAAATTGGACACACTGTACATGGCAGTTGAAATTATTTTATTGAATATAGTCAGGGGTGTAATTGAAAGGAAAGTTTGATACTTTGGAGAATTAGCATGACTTTTTTATTGATCTCGTTTTGTTTTTGTGGAATCAATTTTATTTTTGTTCCAGAATATCAATTTTATTCCTCCTTACAGATATTATTGAAAATTAATCAATCAATTTATATAGTGAGGTATGTGAGTATACAGGTTGTTTCCTTCAACGATATCAAATTGGTTTTAATTCAGTTTTAATCCGTCGAGTAATTTTCTTATTGGTATCAGATCAGTCACATTTTTTTATTTCCATGAACTTCGATAATAGCTATCAATGTAACAGGATTATTATGCGATTTATAATAGTCGAGGACATTGCTTGGTTACGAGGCGGTAGCCGAGTCAACCGTAATGTCCGAGACGGTGTTAAAACGCTAATAATCGAGTTGCCTTCGAAGCCTTATCGTTTCATTGACAATGGCGATGTGAAAATAAATAGAAAATCGATATATATTACTTGGTATCTAACGTATTATGCTTGTATCTAACGTTTTATGCTTTTCCTACTGTAGTAAGTTACGGTAACAAATGTATTATGAGTAACTAAGGTTCTGGTACGTTTATGATGTTGATAATTATTGACTTTCTGTTATATTCTTGCGGTCAATATGAGGAAAAAAGTCCATATAAACATAACCCAAAAATGATCATTTCCTAGATAGACTGTTCAAGTTTCTTAGGAAATTGAATCTCAGAAATATGACCTCGAAGTTTTGTGAATTAGCAATGAAATTCTTCGAAGGAAGACTGTGCGAAAGTTTTCACACTGTTTTCACAAATTTGATGAATAATTTTGTTTTCTACTTTTTTCAGAATGAAAAACATGCTTTGCCATCAAGAGTACGTATAGTAGATTGGCAAATAGCTGGACAGGCCTCACCAGCTATGGACTTGGCTTACTTCATACTAGTTAATTGTTCTAAGGAAACGTTGTACAATTACGAATTTTTTCTGAAGCTCTACCACGACACTCTCTGCAGAAATCTGCGAGAATTCTCCTGTGATCCAGACACCGTATTCTCTTATAGCACCCTATTGCAGCACTGGAAAGAGCGTGTGGAATTTGGGATCTTTATGTCATTCAATTTACTCAAATTGATGTCCTGTGATTCTGACGAAGCTCCAGATTTGAGTAAACTCGATGATAATAATATGGAAATGATCAACTTCACGTCAAGAGACAACGAGTTATTCAATAAAAGAATCAAAGATTTAGTAGAATTCAGTATCGAGAAAGGATTTTTATCAACCTGACCTTATTTGGACTGTAATAAACACCTTTGCCTGCAACTGAATTAACCAATCTCATTTTAGTTAGTTATAGTTTACTGAAGACGTGGAAGAATAAAAGAAATAGATTATCATTTTTTTAATTTCCTATCAATCATATCAATCACATTATTGACATATACATACTGGGATGGTGGTCGAGTGCGTTGAATCGCAGCCATATAGTCTAGAGGGCCCGGGTTCAAATCCCGCGTCGGCTATTGAAAATTTTATTTATTTCTGTAGCATCGTTCTAGCAGCATTCTTGATACCTAGATTTCAATCCTTCGGACTTAACGATAACCGAGTAGTGCTTCGGATGACACAAAGCTAAGGTCCCCGTCTCCCTTTATCATACAAGTCTCAATGAGACTTCGAGGGTTGCTTTGCAACTAAGTTGGCGGTTTAAAACACTTTTCAATCTTTTCAAACATTATAGATGCAAGCTGAACTTTCTACATCATCAAAATTTCAGACCTATTCGTTCTCATATCAGTAGATCAAAGTTATATTAAACACGTTCCCATCATATATGAGGCAAGGACGATTTTGTGCTGAACTGCCGTCCCAAAAATGAGCTATTGGCAATATAACAATTCCATGTGTTTTTTATCGGAACTGTTTACTGAGAAATATTCATATTTTTTGCAGTAGTCCATAGAAAGGTCTGGCTCGTGAGTGTGTCTGAAGGTCTCTCAGCGAACTATTATCATCACCTGTTTCATTTCGATTCCTTGTGTGCTATTCTATGGACTGATTCTCGATTCTTATTGATAACATATACAAGAATAAGTTTGTCAAAATAAGTTAATGAAAGTTAATATTATTCGATAGTATTGGCTCGTGATTCGACTAGGCCATTTGCGATTCATCAATTTACATATTATTATATTATTTTACCGTATCTTAGGCTTTCACTTCATAGAGAGGTTTATTTTTATATCTTGTTGTCAAAAAATGCATTGGAAGAATTCACGGTATCAACTCTGATAACTACCCTGCACTGATGAGGGCCGATAAGCCCGAAACCGGTCTGTAGGTTGTTAAGCGTCTTAGGAATAAAGAAACATTTGTGAATCGTTGCATGGGCTACTAGCAGATATAATTCAATGCTCTGCGTGGTATTTGCCAGGAAAATAGTTGTTTTATGCTCATAGTCTACCAGACATACAATTTCAAAAAAAGTTTGATATATTCAATTGGATAGACAATATTTTCCCCTTCAAATTCCTTTCCAATTTATAGCTTTTCCATTTTTCATACCTCTCTGATATCCCATCGTAGCACTGAAACACTTCATTTGTGCGAAGAAAGCATGAAATGATCGAATTATTTGAACGAAAAGTAATCAATATAGCAGTAGCCGATATAGTTGTGAAGCGAAAACAATGCGCTATGCGAAATACCTATTTAACATGGGACATACTAACAACTAATCAACCAATCGAAGAGCACTAATTGAATTCATGAAGCCACAATATAAGAGTTTTTGGAATACTTTGGTCGAATTGATTAAATTATGTTCTTAGGGAGACGTCGAATTTTCAACACGTTCACTCACATAAAAAAATTTACTTTTGATATAAGAATAATACACTTATTTCAAGAATATCCTCAGAGGCATCAAGTCTTTCTTTCAGGAACAAATTGGTTTCACGTTCGAAGAACATGAGTAGGGAGTTTGCAGGCTCCGAATACCCCCACCCCTCCACTTTTCCATTTCGAGTGCGACGGTATGGAACGCCTCACGCCTCGCTGGTATCGAACATACCCTCCCCTCCACTTTTCCATTTCGAGTGCGACGGTATGGACCATCCCCACTCCTCAGTCTGCATGGACCATACCCTCCCCTCCTCAGACCGTGCGTCTGTATGGACCATACCCGCCCCTCCACCGTCCATTTCGATTGCGGACCATACCCACTCCTCCACTTTTCCATTTCAAGTGCGAACCATACCCTCCCCTCTACTTTTCCATTCAAGTGCGGAACATTTCCCCTCCCCGCCGTCCCGCGCCCAAGCACCACAGGCGGGAAATTCGAATTACGTTACCAAAATATCACGAGCAGGCTGATACCAGCACGCAAATGAAAACTCTTTGAAAACGACTCCTGATATCGAGCAACTCGCTTTCCTATGCCTGATATCGCGGTAAATTATGCCTGCAAGGTCACAACTCTCGATTCACGTACCAACGAAAGGCGCACCGTTGAAATTGAGGTTATGTTCTCAATCAGTGATAAGCATCATACGAATTGCTAAATAGTTTCAGGTAGAAAAAAGCAATTATGAAAAAGCGTAGCATTTTGAGGTTATGTCATATTCAGGTGTCGTCCCTTACACAACATCTTCACGAAGGAGATGCGATCCGGCCCAAAGCAATAGGTATACGATAGGCAAGAATAAACAGCCAACTATTTTCATGACCAAATATAAGTCTCATCTTTGCTATCGAAAAGCATGTGAGACCACAAGGCAATGATAATCACTATCAACGTTTTCATTAGATATCCTGCGTTATAATCATATACGAAGGAGCTCCGAGGTGGCGTACCTACAGTGTTGTCGGACGCTCGAAAAAATCCGAGATTAGCCAATATTATATTCAGATATCAAGAGCCGAAAGAAATGCAACGCATGTTCCAAAGAATAAATACTTTTGAATACAAGACTAATGATACCCTGATCGGTTTTACACATTTGTGGGTAATATCGTCAACACCGTAGACTGTTACAATGAGTTATTTGATGCAAACAGAGATTTAAAAATGCATGTATTTTCACGGAAAACAAGACACACTACGTATTCAATCAAACAACTGCTGCGTCTTTTTGCCCCTATCTACTGATAGAAACGAAAATTGAAATGATGTAATGATATTGGAAATCAACCTAGCGCAGGCCTCGAAAGTCAGAGTGTCAAAAATAATACACAGTAGCGTACCACATTATCATCACTCAAGAACAATTATTTTGTATTCAAAAAAACAAGCCAAAAATCATACACAGTAAAGAGGCAACATGTACAACTATTGCGTCTTTTTGCCCCATCTACTGATAAAAACGAACAGTAAAACAATAAAATGTACCGACACTGCATATTTGAAAAAGTTCATATCACAAAAGGCAGATTGCCACAGATAATACACAGTAGCGCTGATGGTATCACGACCTCATTATTATCATTCTAGACAAACTATTTCGTAGTCAAAATGACAAAATCTACTCGAAAACACATTCAACTTTATTATAAAAGGAGAGAAACATAAAGTCATGCCAGAAGGACACTATAATTTCGGAAATGGAAAACGACTTTGAGATATTGACATCAAGCAAGATAAAGTCAAAAGGACAAAGCCAACGCTGTTATTATTAGTCTGTCAAAATTTTTCTTTTCGGTAATAAACCTGAGACCTTAATATTATGAACAATAATGAATAAACAAGGAAGATATGTGCACCGAAAAGCTCCTAATATTCACATTTCACGATAAATATACTTTACCATATTGACAAATTCCAACACGCCACTTTCAAAATCACATTCATGATGAAATCTGAACAATGAACGGGAATAGAAAATGAACGATTACAATAATTGAAAATCTATCAACCTCTATCCCCATGCACAATTCATGAGACCACAACCGTATACAAACATTCGAATTCAAAGTCGAGCGAAAACTGAAAAATAGCTGGTGACTGCTACGCTGCACATATATCAAAAACCGCAGATTACGTATTTCCTGTTACACGAACAAACTATCGAGAAAACATAATTGTTTGAATCTAACTTATAATGGAAAGGTATATGAGAAACTATTGATACAGGATTTGAGCCTAACAAATATGAATCTGCAACGTATAGGTCATAGAGAGAGTTATTCGAGGAGAAACTGTATGAACTGAATTCGTTCATTTCAAGAGAATACTATAGACAAATTATAATTATAAACAAAAAGGCCTAACAGGTGGCGAAGGTACAAAACTTGAACGAACACAATAAACCGAAAGCTGTCTCGAGAGTTCATGATGAACCTTTCAAAATATAATTCAGCCTACAAGCCAGAACGATGATGAACAGATTTGGAAGTTTGATTATAGAAAACGAAAGCGGAACAAGCATCAAGGGTCAAGATTGTTTCGAGTCAGGGAAACATAAAACAATCAAAAATTTAATTCAATATAATTTTTAAGGAATCAAGAAAACATATACGAGGCGAATTAAACATGGCAAAAATTCAAAGCTGAAACATATATACAAAACGAAGCTGAACAGAAAAACATACGCCAATGAAGCACGGCATCGAACGAAAATGTCTCCACATTTTGGAAAAATTCAACCTGAAAATATGAAAATATATTATAACAAACGACAATTGACATTTGGGTGAACATTCACCTGAAAATATATAGGAGGAGGAGTGAAAGTGTTTGTTTGCCAATAATTTGAAATTATTGCCCAGCATATACCAAACTTGGAGGTCAACACTCAATATGCCACAAGGAAAATCAACATCTATGAAATAAATGTCAATTATTGAGGATGGGTGGGGAGTATAGGAGACGGAAAACGGGGTAGATCCTCTGCGACATCTTTCTCGAAAACAGAGCAATTTCTATTTGTTCTTATTCTGACAGCACGAAGATCAATTTCCAAACTAATGGAAACACTTCATTAATTCGTCAGATGAAACCCGCGAATTTTTCGACAGCACGAAGACCAACTTCCAAATTAATGGAAACACTCCATCAATTCGTAAGATGAAACATCGTATTTTTTTCGACAACACGAAGATCAATTTCCAAACTAATGGAAACACTTCATTAATTCGTCAGATGAAACCTCGTATTTTTTTTTCGACAGCACGAAGATCAATTTCCAAAGCTAATGGAATCACATCATTAATTCGTCGAATGAGGTCCATTTTTTCATTACAACAGGTGATTCTTGTTTTGTTCGAAAGCGACGCGATGCTCTATTTCTCAATAGGGGACTTAGCCGTGAAAACGACTGATTTTGTGTACTCATTTTTTTGTTTTTTTGTAACCATGAGAATTGATGTCATTGTCAGACTGAAATTATCGTTTCAGGCCTGTACTTTAACTGTTACAGAGCATTCTGAATTCTTCGTTTCAAGAGGTCTCGGGCTAGATCGCACGCTGACCATACTTGAAAGAGAAGCCTCTGAAGCAAGCGTGTATGGAGAATAGAATTTGATAGAAGGAATTGGACCAACATAATCCTGATTTTCCACTTTATTGAATAGGTGGGGAAAAGTAACCTATATTCTTCTCTGTAAAACCAAAGAATTTTTGAAGTTTTGACAAAATCATCGAGAGAATCAATAAATGTCACATTACCAACGGTCATCGATATAAGCTTAGTACCACGCATAATGAGAGCGGGTATTAGGATAGTCCGAGTTAAAATATAATTCAAAATAAATTGGTGGTCAAACCCTCAGCCGTTGTGAGCCAATACAACAATATTCTTGAATTTTCCTTATCGCCAGCACATGGTGGACAATCATAAAATATGAATTAAAATCATAAGTTGGAGGCGACTTTTGTATCTGGTTGAATGTAGCCAAGATGATCAGCGGGACAATATTTGTTACGTAGGAAATCTCTCTCTGCAGGTGTAAGAGTGAAAAGTTGGAACAATTTCGAAACACTCCTCACATCTTCTTAGTTTTCACTAATTTTATTCCGAATGTGGTTATCAAAACACGCTTGACTTCGGAAAGACCTTTTGCAAAACTCACAGGGAATTTAAACTTTACCATTACGACATGCTGTTGAAGCCGGGCAAGAAAACAAGTTCCACCACACCGATGCTTTTCCTTGTGATCGAATAGAACATGACATTGCTCACAGTAATACTTACAGCAGAAGGCAGCAGTTAGGGAAGTGATGACGTTGAAATGACCCTCATGAAACAATAAGTTCAACGATGGACCAACACCGTCACCTTTGAAAATAATATCACGACCCTTGTTCCCAAATTGGTAGACAGTTATTTTATAAGAATAGAGATGTCGTTGAAATTGGTGCAGCTCAGGTATGCTACATCCGACCGAAGGTACAGAAACTCCAGCTTCGGCCAGCAATTGCAGAGCCCTTTCGGTCTGCAATTTCCTGACGTTCTGCCGTACATTGGCATATTTGGGATCTTTATCAGCATATGCCCGAGCCACGACAAGTGCTCGAGGGAGGCAGAGATTGTCTGTGTTTTTAACACATACAATCCCCTTCCTTTTGCTACATTCTTCGGCGAAAGAATTGTAATAGCGCCCTCTGGGTCCACCTTTTCCGACAGGCAATATTACAGTTGTAACACCGAGACAGAAGGTCTCAGTGCTCAAACCACAAGAATTTGACTGATAGATGGTTGATATCTTTAAAAAAATATCATCCACCGAGACATCTGCAGCGTTTTTGAATGCAATCCAACCGAGACCTCTCGCGAAATCTTTGGAACAGAAGGTGAAACCAACCTTATCTGTCGGGTTCAAGCCCTCTGTTTCCTTCAACACAATTTGAGTTATTGCATCTCTTACCCAACCCACAGGTTCTTGAGCCTCTGGTATGGGTTTGATGTTGAATTCCAAAGTACGAGCCTGTACGCCGAAACGACGATTCTTTCTGACGACGTCTTTGACAATCAGAAACTTCTCCATTTTCATTCAAAATTTTCAAAAAAGCAGAAATTTTCGAAATATCAAAAATTTTCGAAATTTAAAGATTTTCAAAAAATATTCAAAATACGATCAGAGCACACAACAGTAACCGTGACGGTCTGAATGAAAAATGAACTGAACAGCTAAAAAAAAGCTCTTTGAATAGGCAAGAGTAGGTGAGCATAGATAGAGAGATAATGATTGAAAGCAGTAAGCGTGTCGGTATTCAGAGTTCATCGCTAACCGCAAAACGTGATAACAACAGAATACATCTTCGATCAAAGGTCATCTCTAAAAATCAAATGAAACAATTATTGCAATCTCCAGTAAATATTGACAATGAGCACACATATTATGACTGCTTATTAGGTATTCTTAAACCTCCAGTCGAAACCTCACGAATCACATGAGATGATCTCAATCGCACAATGTAAACTGGAAGCACTGGCACATAACATCTCATCCCTCTGAAAATGTTCTCTTCAGTATTGAGGAAGTACAATCTCAAGTACCTACATGCTTAAAGGTGAGTGCTATTTTCCAATATATGGCAAGATATTCAACAGTGGAGAATTCACAATGCAGTACTCTTGCATTTAGCAGCATAATTTCAATGCAGCAAACACTGTTTATCCAATAATAATGTTCCTGAAATCCATACCTTTAGGTCTCACCACTCTTTAACAGAATGTTGGGTAATCTAACTATATATACCTATCTATTATATGAATATATTTAGTAGTTCTATAAAAAAACTGAAATGGACTTAAGTTTCATTGATATAATTCCTTCCTTATAATTTGGATATCATTCACTACCTCATTTTGTATGTTCAGTATCAGTAGTATGTATAGATATATTTTCATTTCAGATGAGCAGTGATGAAATGATGAAAATTATCATAAAGGTACCTATACCTACACCTGATGATGTATATGGAACAGTTCAATGATCATTATTTATGGTAAGTTGTTTGAATGTTTCACAAAACTACTATGGTTTCGCTAGTTTTCTTCCTTCTATTTTCAGATATAATCAATATCATGTTATTTTTCAGTGTGATTAGCACCCAATTTTTGATGTAGCCAAGGTAAATACAATATGCTCTACTACTTACTACCACAGTTGTGTCCAGGGAATCTTTAAATTTCACATTTGCTTATGCTAAGAACTTTTGTGAAACATTTTTTGGTAAGTACTTGAGCAATGTGAATGCATACATACAACATAAAATATGAGATATATTAGATGTAGACATGAACAATGTTTTATTCAAGAATAAATTGAAGAACTTTTTGCTTGAAAATATATTTTATAGTGTTGAGGAATTTTATAATTGTTGATTTATGATAGTGAATCTAACATATTGTGTGTAAATATTTTGTTTTCATAACTTTACAATTTTAACAATTTATTTATGAACATTTTTTCTTCTTTGACTAGTCTGATAAGTTTTATACATTTGTGTATGTTCCATACCTTTGTATTGACTTTGATTGGCGAATAAATTCTATTCTATTCTATTTAGATTCTGATGCAAACAAGAAACTCAATTCATATTTTTTATTTATATATATTAATACCTCAGCTTATTGTAATGAAATTTCCAAAATCTTTATTTTGAAATTAGTGTCCTTCCCTCGGTCCTTACTTATTATTTTCTATTGATATAAAATTAATCAAAATTATTCAATCTGCTGTTTTCCTCTATAGGTTTTTGGCTTTCAAACTATTATTTTTTATTTTCTATAACATTTTTTAGATACTGCTGAGTAGCCTCGAATGTTTCTATTTGTTTCAGAGTGAAAATGTATCGCTTTTCAATATTATATTGGGACTTGATACCTGTGAATACTCATGAAGAACTGGATGGGGTTCAAAGGATGGTTTCAACTTCAGAAGTAGTCAAAAGAATCTACAAATATAGAAATAAACATCAAGAAAAATTATTTTCAACCTTTATTCATTTATTTTTTCACTCTATTTGAAAGGACCTACTTCAAATAAGACCAATTTGTTTCATTTTTTCAAGTACAACACAAGAAACTTCACATTCACTACTGAAGATTCATCTAGTTTGGTTCTTCAAAAAACTTGTTTGCATTCCTCTCATTGATGGTAGCCTCAAATAGCAAATTGAAAGTTTCAACACTGTTGTAAACCTGGTTTCATCTGAAAAAAAAGGAGATTTTTTAACTTAATAAATTTGTTTAAATATTGAGTACAAAAAATAGTTGATTGAAATTTTATTCATTACATATTGTTTTATAATTGTTTTTGTACATGTATATATACTATACAAGATATAATAAATATACATTATTATATAATTTAGTTTATGTTGATATTTATTTATACTTATAGGTACTTCTATGTATAAATTTTCATGTATTGTGCATAAATATAGTATGATTTATGTGTAGATATATTGAAGCTTGATAATTTTTCACTATGCAATCATATTTTTCAAACTTATATGATTGCTTTGAGAAAACCGGATTACCACATCATATATTTTTTATTTTATGAATGAATAAATATTCATGTCCTAGGTATTAAAAATTCAATCTTATTCTGTATTTCTTTTGTTGAAACTCATTTCAATCTGGATTAAGAGTGAGAACAGGTTGAAATTTCATGCTATTCTAAATGAATACATGGAATGCTGGAAAAATTACACATACCTGTTATAAATGAGTGAAATCAGTTGCTCAGTTCAAAAGGTATGGTTAATAGGTAACTTATCCAAATGATTGAAATAGAACACTTCATGAAAGAGCATGCATGGTTTTGAACATTCTTCCTCTGGACTAGTCTGGACATAATTAGTTGGCATCATCATCAAATCATCAGCTGGTTCCTACAAAATCAAATTAAAAATGAGAAATAGTTATTAAATGAATATAAAATACTTTGAATGCCCTAGAAACTGATATGAGAATATGTATAATACCTGCACATCTGAGATCAGCTCTTAATAGGTATAAATTGAAGTGTGTAGTAAATATTTAAGGAAATATCAAGAAGTTTGTAATTAATGTAGTAGCAATCATATACATTTAGGTTAAATGTTGCCAAATAATAATATATCTATGTAAACATAATCAAGGGCTATACATAATATGTTATTTTCAAGGGTATAATCAACATCAGTTTATCACCAGTCCAAGATTCCTCACAGCAGGGGTTTCAAAAAGCAAAAATACTACTTATTATAATATCTATATCATACAAGGATGAGAAGAATAGAAGAGAAAACACTCGATAAATCAGTTCACTACCCAATACAGTACAGAAAGACTTACCTCGAACCTTTTTAAGGTATATGTTTTCCCATTTCCAGTATCAGAATGGTTAGCACAAGTGCCACAATATTCAGCAGTGATCTCTGTAGATATTCTGATGCTAAAATGAATCATGTTACCACAAAGATTCTTCAAACAAACTATATTAGTATATTTTCTTACCCATGCTTTCCAAAATTGTAGTCAACCATGTCTGGTGTGAAGAAATGAAATCCTATCACTTTATATTGTTTAGTTTCAGTAGTAGGTAGATAATGGAACGGCACAAAGTCGTGGATGCATTTTCGTGGAAATATAAAAGTATGAAAGAAACAAGAAGTATTTTGAAGGAAAAAAATACAGATGTGACATTTACATGACTCATGACTGACACGCCAGCACGCCACTGACGATGATAAGAACCTTCAAACATACATTGTTGCCGAGGCGCCCTGTGCGTATATTTTTCTCTCTTGCACTCGTTGCAAACATCCATACAATGACTGATAGGCTTGGAAACCGATTTAACAATGGAACGTTAAGTCTCCTGTATTTGAATGTCTTTGGTTGAAGTCAAATTTCAACTGTCAAATGGGACATGACGAATATATCATCTGACGAGAACCATCTATATTTCTATCCGTGTAATTTATTGTAATCTTCTTCTTCTTCAGATAGGGTTCTCCCAATAAGGCCGCCAGATGGCGTAGTGACGAGAACGTGTCATCATTACGCAGAATTTTTTTCTTGAAACATGTTTCACACCATGCTGTGAATTTGTAGTCTCCTATGCCTTTTCTGTCAACATTGTACTCTTCTGATACATAATGAACTTTTTCGTTCTGGCAAAAGGAGCAAGAACTAGGTTTGCAGTCACTGCAATTACATGGTCTACCCCAATCACAGTTCGGCATTGTGCACATATACATATAATTTCATCTACCTTTTATCTCTCAATCGGTTCAACTATGCCCCTTTGGTCGTGTGTCTATGTTATGGAAAGTAACGAATGGAATTTTGTAGGTTCAGCAGATATCTGTGTGTGTTGTAGTTGAACAATACCTTTCTTGGCGAATGTAGAGATACAAGTGAATGTTTGATGCTGTGCGAATTATTTTATAAGCAGAATCGGTGAAACCAGAGGTTCCGAACTGCCATCTCAGTTTAAACATGTGTGAAACGTGCGTGAAGCGTGCGTGAAGCGTGCGTGAAGCGTACGTGAAGCGTACGTAGCATTCAAGTCACGTTTTCACAGGTGTATTATGTGCATAATGCCGAACTGTGATTGGGGTAGACCATGTAATTGCAGTGACTGCAAACCTAGTTCTTGCTCCTTTTGCCAGAACGAAAAAGTTCATTATGTATCGGAAGAGTACAATGTTGAAAGAAAAGGCATAGGAGACTACAAATTCACAGCATGGTGTGAAACATGTTTCAAGAAAACAAAATTCTGCGTAATGATGACACGTTCTCGCCACTACGCCATCTGGCGGCCTTATTGGGAGAACCCTATCTGAAGAAGAAGATTAAAATGAATTACACGGATAGAAATATAGATGGTTCTCGTCAGATGATATATTCGTCATGTCCCATTAGACAGTTGAAATTTGACCTCAATTGAGGACCTTGGACAGCTAAATGAAGTAATTCTGTGCCGATATAGGCTATAATCGCCTTTGAAGATGAGAGATGATTGCGTGGATGTTTATAGTTTCAATTGGCGGTTCATTATAAATAGATGGCCCTTTTAATCGAAAATAATTTGGTATCCTAGACTCGTATTCACAAAGAGAAGGGGATGAATTAGTGTTCAGTTTGTGACTCAGAATTCTAGTGGTCAAACAGCGTGTCACGTCATAAAAACAAACATAATAATGTTCTGTTCCATTGTTATAACTGTAGTCAAAAATTCACCAGAACTGATTGTTGGAAAAAAACATATTCTGCGGAAACACAAACAAAACGATATAAGACACAAACCCTCCAATATTTGAAATTAACCAAATACTGTCTATATGGAGCAGCCGTCAACAGTTCAAGAAATTGAAATCGCCAATGTCGTGGATCATAATAATCATAAAAAAAGGGTAGAAGATATAAAAATCGAAGAGTTAGTACGGGATTTAGCAAATGAATATTTGATTCACCTACACGAAACGAATCAGTTTTGAATCATTTGAAAACTGTACCTGAAGATGTATCATATGATGAAGCGACATTTGGCACTACAAACGCTGTGCAAGTCGACGATAAATCGTGCAGAGATGGAGATACACAGTATCCACAATGAACTGATGACTACAACCATGAAATCAGTGATGACAATTCCATCGTACATGAAGACCCAACGACCGGGGTGATAGATTAAGATTGTTATTACCTATTGGCTCCAAATGTAAAGATGAAATTTTATCAATTCTAGCTAGGCTACGATATTATGGAATAATTGTCGGCTCTGAAACTGATGATGAACGCTTATCAGTTGTTAGAAAATGGAGGATGTCTTGTATTCTGAATAATAACAATAAATATGTGTGGAGAACTCGTGTTTCATTGACGTGAATACAGCTGGTATTTCTCCATATCAACGATGAGGTTGTACTTACTAGTGTTGAATGAGATGTATAATGGACGATTGGGAATTTTGGTTCACCCTGTAATATTTCACCCTCGCACAATCATTTTTCTGTAACCGTCCTCCACCAATCCTTCACCACGCCTAGGTTCATAGAAACAAGCAACGTCCTTGCTACAACCGGAACTAATTGTTGAGGCATTATCTTCATCTCGAAAATACTGATTTTTGTTGATTTTTGATTTTAATCACCCTTCTCAAAGATAAGCGGTTTGGCTTCTCGAATATTCTTCTCATTTCCATACTTCCCTATGTTTTTCATCATGGAATGGAAATCTGAAATCTTGATTGAGGGCTGGAAGCATGTATTCTATGTATTGTTCAATTTAACATTCCGTTGATATTCTTTCTACTTTGACTAATGCTCACAGGTTCATATCATTCGTTACTTGTTCACCGATGAATTCTTGAATATGACTACTTGAAAACGTTGTGCTGTTGATTTTTAGAGATGACCTTTGATCGAAGATGTATTCTGTTGTCATCACGTTTTGCGGTTAGCGATGGACTATGAATGAACACGCTTACTGCTTTCAATCATCATCTCTCTATCTATGCTCACCTTTTCTTGCCTATTCAAAGAGCTGTTTTTCAGCTGTTCAGTTCATTTTTCATTCAGACCGTCACGGTTACTTTCGAAAATTTTTGATATTTCGAAAATTTCTGCCTTTTTGAAAATTTTGAATGAAAATGGAGAAGTTTCTGATTGTCAAAGACGTCGTCAGAAAGAATCGTCGTTTCGGCGTACAGGCTCGTACTTTGGAATTCAACATCAAGCCCATACCAGAGGCTCAAGAACCTGTGGGTTGGGTAAGAGATGCAATAACTCAAATTGTGTTGAAGGAAACAGAGGGCTTGAACCCGACAGATAAGGTTGGTTTCACCTTCTGTTCCAAAGATTTCGCGAGAGGTCCCGGTTGGATTGCATTCAAAAACGCTGCAGATGTCTCGGTGGATGATATTTTTTTAAAGATATCAACCATCTATCAGTCAAATTCTTGTGGTTTGAGCACTGAGACCTTCTGTCTCGGTGTTACAACTGTAATATTGCCTGTCGGAAAAGGTGGACCCAGAGGGCGCTATTACAATTCTTTCGCCGAAGAATGTAGCAAAAGGAAGGGGATTGTATGTGTTAAAAACACAGACAATCTCTGCCTCCCTCGAGCACTTGTCGTGGCTCGGGCATATGCTGATAAAGATCCCAAATATGCCAATGTACGGCAGAACGTCAGGAAATTGCAGACCGAAAGGGCTCTGCAATTGCTGGCCGAAGCTGGAGTTTCTGTACCTTCGGCCGGATGTAGCATAGCTGAGCTGCACCAATTTCAACGACATCTCTTTTCTATTAAAATAACTGTCTACCAATATGGGAACAAGGGTCGTGATATTATTTTCAAAGGTGACGGTGTTGGTCCATCGTTGAACTTATTGTTTCATGAGGGTCATTTCAACGTCATCACTTCCCTAACTGCTGCCTTCTGCTGTAAGTATTACTGTGAGGAATGTCATGTTCTTTTCGATCACAAGGAAAAGCATCGGTGCGGTGGAACTTGTTTTCTTGCCCGGCTTCAACAGCATGTCGTAATGGTGAAATTTAAATCCCCTGTGAGTTTTGCAAAAGGTCTTTCCGAAGTCAAGCGTGTTTTGATAACCATATTCGGAATAAAATTCGTGAAAACTAAGAAGATGTGAGAGAGAGATTTTCTACGTAACAAATATTGTCCCGCTGATCATCTTGGCTACATTCAACCAGATACAAAAGTCGCCTCCAACTTATGATTTTAATTCATATTTTATGATTGTCCACCATGTGCTGGCGATGAGGAAAATTCAAGAATATTGTTGTATTGGCTCACAACGGCTGAGGGTTTGACCACCAATTTATTTTGAATTATATTTTAACTCGGACTATCCTAATACCTGCTCTAATTATGCGTGGTACTAAGCTTATATCGATGACCGTTGGTAATGTGACATTTATTGATTCTCTCGATGATTTTGTCAAAACTTCAAAAATTCTTTGGTTTTACAGAGAAGAATATAGGTTACTTTCCCCCACCTATTCAATAAGATGGAAAATCAGGATTATGTTGGTCCAATTCCTTCTATCGAATTACTATTCTCCATACACGCTTGCTTCAGAGGCTTCTCTTTCAAGTATGGTCAGCGTGCGATCTAGCCCGAGACCTCTTGAAACGAAGAATTCAGAATGCTCTGAAACAGTTAAAGTACAGGCCTGAAACGATAATTTCAGACTGACAATGACATCAATTCTCATGATTACAAAAAAACAAAAAAATGAGGACACAAAATCAGTCGTTTTCACGGCTAAGTCCCCTATTGAGAAAAAGAGCCTCGCGTCGCTTTCGAACAAAACAAGAATCACCTGTTGTAATGAAAAAATAGACCTCATTCGACGAATTAATGATGTGTTTCCATTAGCTTTGGAAATCGATCTTCGTGCTGTCGAAAAAAAAAATACGAGGTTTCATCTGACGAATTAATAAAGTGTTTCCATTAGTTTGGAAATTGATCTTCGTGTTGTCGAAAAAAATACGATGTTTCATCTGACGAATTGATGAAGTGTTTCCATAAATTTGAAAGTTGGTCTTCGTGCTGTCGAAAAATTCGCGAGTTTCATCTGACGAATTATTGAAGTGTTTCCATTAGTTTGGAAATTGATCTTCGTGCTGTCAGAATAAGAACAAATAGAAATTGCTCTGTTTTCGAGAAAGATGTCGCAGAGGATCTACCCCGTTTTCCGTCTCCTATACCCCCCACCCATCCTCAATAATTGACATTTATTTCATAGATGTTGATTTTCCTTGTGGCATATTGAGTGTTGACCTCCAAGTTTGGTGTATGCTGGGCAATAATTTCAAATTATTGGCAAACAAACACTTTCACTTCTCCTCCTATATATTTTCAGGTGAATGTTTACCCAAATGTCAATTGTCGTTTGTTATAATATATTTTCATATTTTCATGTTGAATTTTTCCAAAATGTGGAGACATTTTCATTCGATGCCGTGCTTCATTAGCGTATGTTTTTCTGTTCAGCTTCGTTTTGTATATATGTTTTAGCTTTGAATTTTTGCCTTGTTTAATTCGCCTCTTATATGTTTTCTTGATTCCTTAAAAATTATATTGAATTAAATTTTTGATTGTTTTATGTTTCCCTGACTCGAAAGAATCTTGACCCTTAATGCTTGTTCCGCTTTCGTTTTCTATAATCAAACTTACAAATCTGTTCATCATCGTTCTGGCTTGTTGGCTGGATTATATTTTGAAAGGTTCATCATGATCTCTCGAGACAGCTTTCGGTTTATTGTGTTCGTTCAAGTTTTGTACCTTCGCCACCTGTTAGGCCTTTTCGTTTATAATTATAATTTGTCTATAGTATTCTCTTGAAATGAACGAATTCAATTGATACAGTTTCTCCTCGAATAACTCTCTCTATGACCTATACGTTGCAGATTCATATTTGTTAGGCTCAAATCCTGTATCAATAGTTTCTCATATACCTTTCCATTATAAGTTAGATTCAAATAATTATGTTTTCTCGATAGTTTGTTCGTGTAACAGGAAATACGTTATCTGCGGTTTTTTGATGTATGTGCAGCGTAGCAGTCACCAGCTATTTTTCAGTTTTCGCTCGACTTTGAATTCGAATGTATGTATACGATTGTGGTCTCATGAATTGTGCATGGGGATAGAGGTTGATAGATTTTCAATTATTGTAATCGTTCATTTTCTATTCCCGTTCATTGTTCAGATTTCATCATGAATGTGATTTTGAAAGTGGCGTGTTGGAATTCGTCAATATGGTAAAGTATATGTATCGTGAAATGTGAATATTAGAAGCTTTTCGGTGCACATCTCTTCTTTGTTTATTCATTATTGTTCATAATATTTAGGTCTCAGGTTTATTACCGAAAAGAAAAATTTTGACAGACTAATAATAACAGCGTTGGCTTTGTCCTCTTGACTTGTTTTTTTCTCTTGCTTGATGTCAATATCTCAAAGTCGTTTTCCATTTCCGAAATTATAGTGTCCTTCTGGTATGACTTTATGTTCTGGTATTTATAATTTCTCTCCTTTTATAATAAAGTTGAATGTGTTTTCGAGTAGATTTTGTCATTTTGACTACGAAATAGTTTGTCTAGAATGATAATAATGAGGTCGTGATACCATCAGCGCTACTGTGTATTATCTGTGGAAATCTGCCTTTTGTGATATGAAGTTTTTCAAATATGCAGTGTCGGTACATTTTATTGTTTTACTGTTCGTTTTTATCAGTAGATGGGGCAAAAAGACGCAATAGTTGTAAATGTTGCCTCTTTACTGTGTATGATTTTTCGCTTGTTTTTATCATTTTGAATACAAAATAATTGTTCTTGAGTGATGATAATGTGGTACGCTACTGTGTATTATTTTTGACACTCTTTCGAGGCCTGCGCTAGGTTGATTTCCAATATCATTACATCATTTCAATTTTCGTTTCTATCAGTAGATAGGGGCAAAAAGACGCAGCAGTTGTTCGATTGAATACGTAGTGTGTCTTGTTTTCCGTGAAAATACATGCATTTTTAAATCTCTATTTGCATCAAATAACTCATTGTAACAGTCTACGGTGTTGACGATATTACCCACAAATGTGTAAAACCGATCAGGGTATCATTAGTCTTGTATTCAAAAGTATTTATTCTTTGGAACATGCGTGGCATTTCTTTCGGCTCTTGATATCTGAATATAATATTGGCTAATCTCGGATTTTTTCGAGCGTCCAACAACACTGTAGGCACGCCACCTCGGAGCTCCTCCGTATATGATTAACGCAGGATATCTAATGAAAACGTTGATAGTGATTATCATTGCCTTGTGGTCTCACATGCTTTTCGATAGCAAAGATGAGACTTATATTTGGTCATGAAAATAGTTGGCTGTTTATTCTTGCCTATCGTATACCTATTGCTTTGGGCCGGATCGCATCTCCTTCGTGAAGATGTTGTGTAAGGGACGACACCTGAATATGACATTACCTCAAAATGCTACGCTTTTTCATAATTGCCTTTTTCTACCTGAAACTATTTAGCAATTCGTATGATGCTTCCGGTACTGCTTATCACTGATTGAGAACATAACCTCAATTTCAACGGTGCGCCTTTCGTTGGTACGTGAATCGAGGGTTGTGACCTTGCAGGCATAATTTACCGCGATATCAGGCATAGGAAAGCGAG
Source organism: Chrysomela aeneicollis (assembly GCA_029955515.1). Taxonomy (NCBI): domain Eukaryota; kingdom Metazoa; phylum Arthropoda; class Insecta; order Coleoptera; family Chrysomelidae; genus Chrysomela; species Chrysomela aeneicollis. The sequence goes on along the minus strand of JARUHQ010000002.1, from coordinate 7,037,607 downwards.
TTGCTCGATATCAGGAGTCGTTTTCAAAGAGTTTTCATTTGCGTGCTGGTATCAGCCTGCTCGTGATATTTTGGTAACGTAATTTGAATTTCCCGCCTGTGGTGCTTGGGCGCGGGACGGCGGGGAGGGGAAATGTTCCACACTTGAATGGAAAAGTAGAGGGGAGGGTATGATCCGCACTTGAAATGGAAAAGTGGAGGAGTGGGTATGGTCCGCACTCGAAATGGACGGTGGAGGTGCGGGTATGGTCCATACAGACGCACGGTCTGAGGAGGGGAGGGTATGGTCCATGCAGACTGAGGAGTGGGGATGGTCCATACCGTCGCACTCGAAATGGAAAAGTGGAGGGGAGGGTATGTTCGATACCAGCGAGGAGTGGGGCGTTCCATACCGTCGCACTCGAAATGGAAAAGTGGAGGGGTGGGGGTATTCGGAGCCCGCACTCCCTACTAACATGGTACTCTCCGATGAAAATCATATTCCAAGAGTATGAGGTACCTAGTTTGATTGAAGAAACAGCTCATCGTCAATTTGAAGTCATCATTATTTTTCCATCGAGAATATCATGTTCTGGTTCTAGAGATACCTACTATGGCTTCAATTCCAAACTTCATTGCTATACATTTGATATCATCATGATTTTGTTTTCAATCATATAGTGATCTTTTATTTCGAGAGAACTCTAATTTTCAAACAAGCTCTTTCAACTCTGGGTTAGAAACTTACGAAATTTTGGATTTAAAATGATGTTTGGAACTGAGTATTTTTCATTTATTTTCATACAGCTTTTAGAATAGTATTCACTTTGAATTGGACATGTCAAGACTACATGTCAGCATATATGATGGTTGAACCTTTTTCGTGCCTAGATGCTACTTTTTCTATTTCAAATCCTAAAAACAAATAAGTTGTATTATAAATAACACCCAACGCATCCTTGCACCTGAACATAAACTAAGTACTATTGTTTCCTGATCCTTGATAACAAAACATTCAAAATTTTTTTGATGCTGACTTTATTCGTGGGGGATGGAATGGGGCAGTAACAATATAGCCCTCTGTTAAATTTTGATCCTGAAAACATAAATTTCAAGTGATGTTCATCAACCTGGCATTCTTCGAAGGATAGAGCTATTTAATCAACTGAAAATGTATACAGGGTCATCAAATATCCTGAAGGATATTTGAATTTGTAGCTTTTCAAAACCTCAAGCACAATTTCGATGCGGAAAGTGTTCAGCCAAGATATCGCGAGTATTCAAAAAACACCCACAACCAAAATCCAAAAAATGTTATTGCATAAAACGACCAATTAATAATAATAATAATAATAATAATAATAAAGCGGCTTTATTCATCATTTGGGGAAAATATACAATAATTCAAGGCAATAAATCTTACAAATAAAAAGATACAAAAATGATGAAAGGCGGTTAGGTTTTCTTCAGTAGAAACTGCAGAGTACCCACATAAGCTGGTATTACTAGTAGAGTTGCCTACCTGATAGGAGAAAAACTCTCTACCAAAATATGACAAATATCAAACACAATAATACGGGCGAGGGATAAAATCGACTGATCCACAGATCATATAAATCTGTGGGATTTATGTGCCAGTGTCGCTATATACTCTTGGATGGAGATACTGTGTAATCTTGGTTTCAATAATATACTGTTCTCAACGTAAGAACACTAGACCCCAAATCAAAACGATATTTTTCAATTGAGAACATGCAATGAAAAGAGAGTTATTTTAATTCGACTCGACTTGACACTTGACTCAAGAAAATGATCTTGAAACAAGATATGTTACGTTCAGGTCGAAGACAATATCACCAAACCATGGGGGTTTCAGATTCAGGAATAAAGTTTTTTGTGTGCTGCTGGGCTCATATTATCAAAGTCGAAGCAAAATTAAGAATTTTGTCGCAGAAACCGTAATGTTGCCAAAGCCTCCAGAAGATATTATAATTGTTTATATTTTCGCGAATCAGGACTCTGTATTTAAAAAATGCAGAAATTTACTATCCAAATACTCAGTGTACATAGGTACGCCGACTCGATCTATGAGTCTGATGAAGACAATTCGCAATGCAATCTTGTTAGTGAAGCTCTTGCTCTCCACGATTTCATCGACAATTACAGAGGGCTTCACAAGCAGTTCAATTGAGTCGGTCCTATAAATCGAGTTAGCCTGGTGTATATTCCCCAATTTCGGAATGTGAGACCGAGCTGGCAAGTCAGGAAGTTTTTTTCTCAGCCCTGAAGACTGACATGACAATCAACGTGTTAATAATGTCATTCATATATACTCGACATACCATGTAGTCCTTTCAGAAAATAATTAATGACTTTCTGGAAGGTTGCGGACAAATTTTTGAGCCCAAATGGCATCCTCACCAATTTAAAATGACCATTTTCGAAATTGAGAGCTGTTTTAGGTATATCTTCTTTGGCCATTTCAATCTGGAGGAATCCACTCACAAGATATATAGTTATATGAATTAGTAGTGTCATTTCTTAACTTTATTACCTCTTAGAAATACCTTTTATGGCAAAAGTATAAAGGATTACATATAAGCAAATATAATAGCAAACAGAAAATAATAATATATGAAAGAGTATAACGTAATGTAGAATCATGTATAATTTTTTAAAAACACAACTAGTGACACGTAGGTACTATACTTATTTCAATAATGGTGGGTGGTAACCTAGAAATACAAATATCGGGCTCACTCATTGCCAACGAACAATAATTTTGTGATGTTCGGTGAAGAATAGGTATTTGTGGGCGAAAGTCTTCTCATTTACTATGCGATGTACCACTTGATTTTTCCAAAGGCGTCGGATTTTTTCGATACCACCCAAACCGGTGAAGACAAGTGTTATTCTCTTGGTCGAATAACACCAGTGTTCAACAAGGATCTGTTTGGGTACCAATTTCGTTCCTGCTGCACATCAACGACCTGTTAAATATAACCCCCGGTTCACATTTTTGCAGATGACAGTACACTTCATACTTCTTTCTCCTATGAAGCCACTGTGTTATCTAGGAGAGCCAGAGGCGTGAGGCGAAAACATCATGATACTGTTGATCAAAATGAAATGAAATTTTGAAATGGTGATCCAATAATATGGTGGAGTTCAATAAAACCAAAACTGAAAACTGTGTTCTCTTCAGGAAGGCAGATGTCAGGCACGATTGTTTCAATTAAATTCTTGATATTACATAATCGGTATAACAATACCCTATCAAAGAATGAACATGTGAGGTCTATTGCCAAAACCACCTCACAAAACTCAGTTCTTGTTCCGTGCTAAGGGTTACTTCACATCTCAACAGCTTCTTATGATCTACAAAGCATGAAATCGACTGTCAAGAAGTATCGTTTACATATCTGAAGTAAAGCACCCAAATATTCTCTGAGGCTCCTGTTTCTATCCATCTGGTTGGTGATTGTACACTAATAAAATTTTCTACTACTTCAGAACATCACAGAAAAATGGTTATTATTATTATGTACTGAAGGAAAACATTATCTGAAAGTTCACAACAACCCCGTAATATGAGATCGGTTTTCTTTTTACCTGAAAATATGACATAAGCGTAATAAATTATTTATAAAGAAAACGCTTTCGTAATATTTTATGTGACCAGGCCCGCACCTAGCACTTTTGGCGCCCTTGTGCAAATTTGAAATAACGCCTCAAATTTGTATCACGTTCACATATGTGAGTACAGATACGAAATGAGTTCAGTATTATATCCACTATTGAAAAAATATTTCAAAAAGTTTTTACATAAATTTTTTTTTTGGTATTCTACAAGTACAAGACATATCTCCAAGTATTTTCTCATTTAGGTACATAACATAATATAAACCTATAGAAAACAGAGCTATATTTTAACAGTCATTGGCGCCTTGGTGCCTTGGGGAACACCTCCCTAGGCAATGAGTTCCAAAGTCTTGATGTTCGTTGGAAAACGAGTCTTTGGAAAGGGACGTTCTGCAGGTCTCTGAAGTGACCACGAAGAGGTATGAAAACTGAACTTGACGTTTTAATCTCAAAGGGACTGCTAATGGAGGAACGATTGTTGATATTTCAGAAGAGCATCGCCCATGAAAATATCTATAAAATAGAGATGAATCTACAACTTTTGAGTGACTGACTGAGTTTGTAAGCGAGGCATCACCGACGAGACGAATTGCCTTTTTTTGGACGAAATCCAATAGTTATAGGATATGTTTAGGTGCCGCACTCCAAATATGAGAACAGTATTCCAGAACAGGTCTATTATGTGCCTTATAGATTATAAGCAGCTGACATGAGTGAAATAGCTCTTCGCTCGAAACATAAATCCAAGTTTTCGGAATGCATTTTTTGTAATGGACCACACGTGATTTTCCCAAGAAAGGTTTTTGCTGATAGTAACGCCAAGCATCGTGATGGATGACTTTAATGGTATGGTTATGCCTGACTGAATAATGTTAGGCACAGTGAGATCGGCTTCTCTACAGAAAATACATGCTTGTGTTTTTTGTGCATTGAATTCTACCAAGATATTAGATCCCCACTCGAGAATTGTTGCTAAGTCCACATTTATTTTGTTAACATTTTTTCCTCGTTCATTTTTGTTTTGATGGGCCGATATAGGAGCCCTGGAAGAGAAAGCGGTATGGGGAGTACTATCATCCGCGAAGCTGTGTATAGGACATAAAGTTTCTTCAACAAATCGTTGATGTGAAGTAGAAATAGTGTTAATGCTGAAATCGATCCCTGCGGAACTTCATCATTTATGAGTAGAGTATCGACCACTTCATGGAGAGACCTGTCTGAGAAAAAACTAGCAAGCAGAGAACACAGCTGAGGAGGCAAACCATAAGATGAAAGCTTGGCGAGGAGTCCTTGGTGCCAAACTCGATCAAATGCCTTGAAAATATCCAATGTACGGCTAAAGTTTCTCCATATTTTTCGATAGATAGCTTCCATAAATGCGAGACGTGAACGAGCAGGTCACCAGTTGATCTCTGATGACGGAAGCCATATTGCCTGTCGTTGACAATTCCTGAGTGTTCCAGATATTTCATGAGCTCGATATTGATGGATTTTTTCCATGACCTTTGAAATAATTGATAGCAGTGCGATAGGTCTGTAGTTGCTAGGTAAGGTCTTTTTGCCTTTTTTAGAGACTGGTTGTACTCTTGCAATTTTCCAGCTGGACGGAAATACCCCCAAATTGTAGGAGTGGTCGAACAACTTGCAAAGAACAGGTGTTGGTTCGAGGGCACATATCTTGAGAACAGACGGTGAGATTTCGTCAGATCTACAGGCTTTGTTGGTGTTGAGACCTAACAAAATCTTTCTGAAAGTACGTTGGCGAAAGGTGATCTCGGGCATATGATTGTCAATATTGTTCGGGGGTTGTTTTCCTGATGAATCCAGAGTGGAATTCCCAGCAGATAGGAGCGCAAAGATATTGGCTTTTTCCTGGGCAGTCGTAGCTAGAGTTCCATCTTCCTTAGTTAGAGGAGGAAATGAGCTGAAAATGAAATTTCTTTCCACAACCTTGGCGAAAGACCAAAATGAACGGGATCCGTCAGGACATTCAGAAAGTTTTGATCTTATTTTGGCATTTTGAGCATCTTTTGAAGATTATATCGTCTCTTTACATATGCCTCTAGCCTCGATATATGCTTCTCTAGTCTCAGGGCCCGGATTTTTTATGGTATGCTGTTTTTCTGGACGCGACAGCTCTAGAACAGTTTCTGATGAACCAGGGCTTATCGGATGATCTTCTTCTTGCAGAGTTCGGTATGTAAGTTTGCATCTCAAAATTTTCGAAAAGTAAAGGCCTGTAATCATGACAGTTAATTTTTTTATTGAATATAGTGGGGGGAGTAATTGAAAGAGATAGACGATAAGGTGTTTGTATCTTGGACAATAAATACATACTATCCCTCTATCATCAATGAAAATAGTTGGCACTCAATCAATGACCATTTCTAGGTGAAAGAGATGCAAAAAACAGGTTGTTTCATTCAACAATATCAAGCTGATTATACGGCAGGTTCAATCAGATTTCGAATAATTTCCTTAATATTGAGGACGTATTCGTAACTGTGTATATACAGGGTGTTTCATCAATGTAAGATGAAACATTTCATTTTTCATTGTGAACCAAGAAATGTGAACTCGAAGTTTTGTGCATGTGATAATTTAGTACTTTCGTTCTCCACTTTTTTCAGAACAAAAAATATACTGTGTCATTAAAAGTACGTATAATAGATTGGCAAATAGCTGGAGAGGCCTCACCAGCTATGGACTTGGCTTTCTTCTTTCTTGTTAACAGCTCGAAAGAAACGATGTACAATGATAAAGTTTTCTGGAAGCTCTACCACGACACTGTCTGCAGAAATGTGCGAGAATTCTTCTGTGATCCAAACACCGTATTCCCTTGAAGCACCCTGTTGCGCCACTGGAAAGAGCGTGTGGAATTTGGGATCTTCATGTCTTTCAATTTACTCAAATTGATGTCATGTAATCCTGACGAAGCTCCAGATATGAGTAAAATCGATAAGAGTGGTATAACAATGTTATGGATATCATTAACTTCACGTCGAGAGACAACGAGTTATTCAATAGAAGAATCAAAGATCTGGTGGAGTTCAGTATTAAACAAGGATTTTCATAAACCTGGGCTCATTTGAACTGTATTCAACACTTTTGTGAACAACTGAATGGGAACAATCCTATTTTCGTTAGTTATAGTTTTCTGAAAAGAAAGAGATTATCAATTCTGTTAGAATCGTTTGAAATTTTCTCAATACGTAAGAATATCAAGATGGATCACATGTTTCGATCACATTTTCTAAATAGATAACAACTTCTTAGTTGAAAGGTAGACCAAAGTTGTATATTGAGCTAATTGTGAGTACTTTCTACTTTTTTCTGCAACCAACCCAAAAGTCGTCCATTTTTGTTCTGAAATCAGCTCTTATATTTCACGTTTCTCTTACTGACATAATAAAATGATTGATATATTTATTGCTTAGCAACACTTTCAGTGCCTAGGAGATAATGTTGATTTTTCAAATCCTAGGATTAAAGAATCTAGTATGTAGCATTGTAATATGATTATGATCATTATTCCAGAAAGGACTAACTCATTGAGGATAAACAACATAGTATTCATTATATTCAAAGAGAAACTGATACATTTGCATACGATTGCTAAAAATATTCAATCCATTTGTTATATTGATATTGAAACTACAGTTCGAAATTGAATAAATGTGATTTGTCAATAGCTACAAATAATGAATATTTGGTTGTTTCCTCTCGATCTGTTTCTGGGGCAATCATTCTAGACTTTTTCTAGCGCCACTTTCGAAGTAACTTCATCTATTCAGCTAAGTTTGTATAAAATGATGAATTTCCAGTACTGCTTCAATATCATTTTTTAACTCTCAAATGAAAATGAAATTCCAAACTCGAATCTTTCAGACCAGGAAAAAAAGAGATTAGTCGAAAGTTATTTCTATTTTTGTCTTCTGCCCTTCAAGAGTCTTCCTGTCAGAAATTTGTCAAGGTTAGATTTGCGTGTGCCACAATTGCGGTCATTTCACTCAAATTTCATTAATAAGATATCAATTATTTTGGTTGCAGAAGAAATAGCATGTTTCATTCGGATCAAAATGCTCGGCTTCGTTATCACTTCGCCTCACGAACGCAGAACTCGCTTGTCAAACAAAATGTGACTTTTGATCCTAATAACACAATGTAAGTACTATTATCAATGATCAGTTAATGTCAGTGACAGGTGTCAGCATTTAGAGGTGACAGATATGGATACATATTGACTGGTGTATTCACTTTATATCCTTGGTCTAGTCCAAAATCTATTGATTTCTCGCTATGTTCAGCCGCGTTTTCAATAAAATTCACAGGTTACTGCAGGTACCAATACGATACTATGAATATCAGATTCTGAATGGCATCTACTCGTTTTTAACGATGATGGGAATATGATTGTATCAAACTTGGTTGAAACGAATGTCTTCGAATAACTTTCGATGGTACATAAGAACCTCACGTGATGGGCTGAAATTCAATTTTTCCAGGTATTATTTTCATCAATCTTGGGACAAACTAACTTGTCTTGGTGACATTGGAAACTATTGATGAAAGTTCACTAATTTGAAAAGTGTTTTTAACTGCCAACTTAGTTGTAATAGGCTAATTTGTAATAGGCTAATTCGCCTATGAGCTAACCACCTGGGTCAATATACATGCTGAGCAACTCTTAGGTAGTTGACCTCAGTTAGTGAAGCGAATATAATATGTCGTTTTTGTTTTTTCATTTATCTACCATACAATGATTAAGGGCATGAATGATCGAATACGTAGTTGTAGAGTAGCCACGTAGATATAGTGGAGTACTCAATATTTTAGCTACCTAACAAAAACACCAGTATACTACCTATCAGATGAAAACCATGAGACAAATGTGTAGATGAGGTTTTTATGATCGTGTAATAGTCTGAACCGTGGTGAATACTCCATAGTTTTGTATTTATTATCTATAACAACCATTCTATTTGAGTTCAGATCATTTTCAATTCGTCCGCACTATCCACGTGGATCAAACAGCAAACTAATATAAAACAAGTGGTCAAAATTACAGAACCCATAATGGGATACTCTGTATATTCTTCTCAGAATGTTGGAAAAAATTTTTTATTGAAGATGAAAAACAAGATGAAACGGGGTTCGAACTCGTGTCGCCAATCATTTTCGTCTATAACACGTAGTGAGGGGCATGTCTCTTTCTTTTTCACTCAGCAGCTGCCTGGCGCCACCTGCCTCTCTGCATCTGTAATAACGAGGACATATGATGTTGATAATGTATATATATTCAATAAATTATTAATCTATACTCTATTGAATTGAACTATCTCTACGCATATCATCTTTCGTAATCCTTTTTTTTTATAATAACCTACCCTGTGCAAATAGGGTGATTATGGAAGAGCTGCCACCAGGTCAGATTTTTGATTAACAACTCGCACCGACCAAACAAGTTGTTTGATATATATTCAATATGGCCGGTAGTGGTGAACACACGAAAATAAGTGCTCTCAAATCCACAATATCTGCGAACTGTAGAAAGTGTAATAAAAAAGTAGTGAATGCACTCAAGTGTCCGAAATGTGATAACTGTTACCATGAGAAATGTGCTAAACATCTGAGCTCTTTGGATGCGGGAAAATTCGTAAATGAAATTTTCTTCTGCTGTGAACCAACTTTACGTTGCGACCGTGACTTGGATAGTGACTTTTTCGACGCATTGGAGATTTTGAATCCCGATAAGAAGGTGGATATTCATATTTTTAATTATGTCATAAAGCAGAAAGATATGATAATCTACGAACTAAAAGAGCAGATTAGAATTCTGAGTCATCAATCAGAACAGATCAATAAAGTTGGGGTACCACCAAAAGAAACCATTGTTCCAATCAACAATGAAGAAAAAGCTGGTAGCACAAAAACTCGTTCGAATGTCAGTAAATATTCTGCACCAAGGAATACATCAATGAATGATAAATCAACAAACAAGGTTGCCAACATGCCTGGAAATTCTTCAGATAGTTTAATTACCGCTAGAGACGTTTCCCAAGCACTCATGGAGGTGAGCACCGACCAAAAGTGCTCTACTTATATCAATTTGGTAAATGAGAAGAATGATATAAAATCTCATCCAGTAAACCCGGAAAAATGGCAAAAAGCCTCTCCTAGGAGACGAACGAAGAGAACTGTTATAGTAGGAAATAACAATAATATTGAAGTTAATGGCAGAGAAGTAAAGGGAGTGCCCAAACTCGCCAAGTTACATGTGTACAGACTTGATCCATCAATGACCGCTCAAGAGTTGACTGAACTTATGAAACACAATTTCCCGGAAGTCAGATGCGAACAACTTTCCTCGAAATATCCCGACATTTATTCTTCATTTAAGGTCAGCATTTATGAAGATAATTTTAACGCTGCCATGGACCCCTCGAAGTGGCCAGTAGGGGCCCACATCCAACGGTTTTTTCAATTGACCAAGAATTTTCAACGTGTTTGACACTGAAGTACGGAACTTCAACGGACATCGAAAAATCGAATCTACAAGATTCAGCTGTATGCCATACCTGGAGTATTTTCCACCTGAATGTACAATGTCTATCTAATAAGACTGATCAATTATCATTATTTCTAGATGATGCCAAGTACTAGATTGTTTGTATCTCAGAGCATTGGCTCACATCCACCAATATTGAATTGATAAATCTGACAAATTACAAGCTTTTATCATATTATAGTAGATCTAACACATCACATGGGGGTGTATCTATATTCGTCAGATCAGAAATTACTTGTAAAGCCATAGATCTCAATGTATTTTGTGATGAGGTGAATGCTGAATTCTGTGCAATTGAAGTTATCTGTTTGAACATTGTGGTTATAAGTCTCTATAGATCATGCCTGGGTGACTTTCATATGTTCCTTGGTAAGTTTGAGGTTCTGCTGAACTATATTTCTAAAAAATATCGAAACATTGTAATTGTTGGCGACTTCAATGTGCACTTTGATTCAAAATCTGATGCTAAACTTATAGATTTGCTCTGCCTCACTTCTTCATTCGGTCTAGAGCAGACTATCACTGGATTCACGAGGGTAACTCCCAGAAATAAACCCAGTTGTCTTGATAACATCTTCACCAATATCAGTGAACATTATTTCGTGACAGGCATTGCAGAGCCTTGTTTATCAGATCATAAAGGGCAATTCATCAACTTGAAACATTCTTTTTCTTCAACATCAGCACCTCCTGTACAGAAAAAAAGAATTATAACCTATGCAGGCATCGAAAGATTCAAGAATGATTTAACAAATTCTGAGTGGAATGGAAATATTGGTATTATTGAACAGAATTCAACCGATATAAACAAATATGCTGATCTCATTACTTATACTTTGAAATCTCTGATTGAAAAAATATTTCCAATGAAAAATATCTTATCAAAAAACATCGCACCAGTCAAATGGTTCAATGACGAATTGAAAGCAATGAGAAAAACGTTGGAATCCGTTAAAGTTATATGTGATGTAACAAATGATCCAAACGATCATGCGGTATATAAACTGATGAGAACCCAATATAGCAAAAAAATAATTGAGACAAAAAAAGATGCTCACAATAGTTATTTATTGAATTCAAATAATAGAATCAGAGATTCCTGGAGATTGATAAACCATGAAAGAAATTATTCCCATAAAGCTTATATCCAGAGTGCTATTGAAGTAGATCAATTCAATATTTTCTTTTCTGATATAGCTGAAGTAATAATCAAAACATTACCACTTTGTGACCTCAATTTTGATAAACTATTCCAAAAAATTCCAACAACACTTGATTCTTTTTTTATGGAACCTGTATCAAATGAGGATGTAATTGACGCCGTCTCATCCCTGAAGAACTCCAATTCAACAGATATCTTCGGAATAAATACTAAACTCCTAAAAAATTCCATTGATTCATTAGTTATGCCCCTAACCAATCTCTATAATGCCTGCATAGGCGGTGGAGTGTTCCCAGATATTTTTAAATTTAGTAGAGTTGTTCCAATACATAAATCTGGTGATTTGAATGAACCTGGAAATTTTCGACCCATCTCTGTGATTCCGTTTCTGGGGAAAATATTCGAAATAATCCTGAAAAATCGGTTATCAACTTACTTTGATAAATTTGAACTATTGCATGAGAACCAGTATGGATTTCGTAAAAAGCGATCAACTATTCAGGCCATCTCTAGAGTAGTGGAGAACATTGTCGAGGGCTTTGAAGATGGTCGCCAAACTTCTATAAGCTTGTGCGATCTCAGCAAGGCCTTCGACTGTGTAAACCACGAATTGTTGATAGATAAATTGCGACGTTATGGCATCAGAGGAGTACCATTGAATTTGATATGTTCTTATTTGAGAAATCGGAAACAATGTGTTAGCCTGAATGGAAAAACTTCAGAATTTGAAGATATGAAGCATGGTGTACCTCAAGGCTCTGTCTTAGGGCCACTCCTATTCATTATATATATAAATGATTTTTTTTATCATATGGAACCTACAACATGTATTCTATTTGCTGATGATTCTTCGTTGATACATTCGAATCCCATCAATAATTGCTCTAAACATTTAATTCTAGCTTCAGAGAAGAGGGCGGAAAACTGGTTCTCTGCTAATAGTTTGAAACTCAATGATAATAAAACCAATCGCATCAGCTTTTCGTCAAACGTGCACCATGGTAACACTGTTAAACTTCTGGGGGTTACGCTCGACGATTCATTAAATTGGTCAGAACACATAAAAATACTCTGCTCTAAACTTTCCAGTTCAATATTCATCATAAGGCAACTAAGAAGAGTAATCAGTTCAGATGTTCTTTTAACCATATATTATGCATTCTTTCATTCCCATATAACATACGGAATAATTTTATGGGGTAATTTTTCGGACTCATTAAAAGTCTTCAAATTACAAAAAAGGGCTGTAAGAATTCTCGCAGTTGCTGGGTATAGAGACCACTGCAGGCCCATATTCCAACAATATGGTATTATGTCATTACCTTCCCTTTATATATACTACCAAGTGCTAGAAATCCATAATAATAAAAATGAATTACAACTGAATTCCCATTTCCATGACTATCATACTCGAGGTGCATGTCAACTCAGGCCTCTCCGATATAGATTGGAAAAATCTTCAAAAAATTCCCTCAACATAAAGTTATATAATCATTTACCTATTGAAGTCACAAATCTGAATCAAATTGACTTCAAAAAATGGATAAGACAATTTCTGACAGAATCATGTTTTTATTCTGTAGCAGAATATATAGATTCCTCACATATGACACTTGATAGAATTTCTCCACCTGGCCTTAGCTAGAAAATGTATACATCGTCGTGATTTAACTTAGTGAAGTATATGTTATGTTGAAGTTTGTGAAACTAAATGTTTTTTTCGTTAGTTCTATACAATGTTTTGAAAAAATTTTTTTTTTGTAACCCTGACTTGCTATAAACCATCTTCTGTATGTGTAACATAGTTAAATAAATATATACTATACTATACTATATACTAAGATGTTTCCTCAGCTCAATTATCAACATGAATTCCTTAACGTTGACTATCCAAACTCCAAATAGGCTAGGTTAAACTATACCACCATATATAACCTCGTGGACGGTGAGAGCGGCTACGGCTTCACAAATGCGTAGTCTTCAGTATAGGGGATGTGCAATTTAGTAGATATCATATAAAATCTCAAATTTACTTTAACGTACAAAATGTATTGCAATCAAATAAATGAATCAAACAAAATAATAAAGAGAATCAAAATGAAAATTATCAATAAAATAAGAAATAATGCCAAAACAAAATATAGTAATAGACCAAAAATAACCATTTCTACATAAAAATACCGAAAAATACGTACCCTTCGTATTTCCAATCAATTTGTCAAAACTTTGGGAATTGCGTGACTATGTGGACTGTACTTTATACGATAAAAACCATCTGAACTCTTGAATGAAAACCCATGATAAAACTCTGAAACATCGTATTGAAATCCTGATTCTACCGTTATAGCAAAGTACCCTTTATTAAACCCTAAAATAGCATTGGAATAACCGCTGTTTCCACCTCAATCATAAAAGTCTAATAAAATGAAACCCCTTTTTGCCTTACATTTGAAAGGAACTCGCTCATCTCTGAATATCTAATTACCCCTGAAGACAGAATGACCAATTCTGCGACTGCGTTGTATCAATCTTCATCCCCAAAATAGCTCAAAACTTCCATAACACAAACTTAACCCTAAGCTACGATATTTCGCTCTGATTCGTTAGTAAGTTCTCTCATTCTACTGTTCAGCCAATGACCATTGATTTCTTTGAATATTATTCCCCAACATGTATTCGGAGGCGGGCCTTCGTCGTATTTTTCTCTATGTTTGCATTTTCTAAAATCGCCAGCGTTTCTCAGGTTTTTCTGCTGACCAAGTATTCTTCACATTGTAGTTAATAGCTTCTGTTACATAAAACTCAGAGTCAACCATAATGAAGTCTCGAAGACAAATATTTTCGTCTGGAATTAATTGATTTATTCTTGAAATCGATGTCAGCTTTTTAAGTCACTCGTACTCGTATCAAATTTCCTGAGACCATGTAGCGCGTCATGCTTTCCGCTGAATATTCGATACAAATATTTTCTTATAGGCGAAATGAACTTAACAAAATCGAATACAGGGTGATTCGGTTACACATCCTTGTCTGTCGCATGGAGTGGAGCACGCAACGCTTTTCTGTCACGCTTTCCGCTAGCAAAAAATGCTTAATTGTTTTCAATGTAGACAACCATGAATGTGACCCATTTTTTGACAAGGCCACCTTATACGGTTGAATAGGACATCAAATTAATTTCATAAAAATATCAATCAAATAACCGATGAGGGTATATTATCATCATCTGTTCACCTGTGTGTACTGTGTACCTGGCAACTTCATAGTTGTCGCAAAAGGAAGCTAATCGAACTATTTTCTTTTCAATTCGTCGTGTGATATTCATTTGACTGATGCTCAATTCTCATGAATATCAGATGAGGGAACTCCACTTCACTTTATTCAACAGTATTGGCCTGTGATTTATCTTGGCAATTTATTTGCGATTTATCAATGTGAATATTATCTAACATATAATGTTTGTCATCACCAAATAATAGATAAGATTACATAATTTATATACCGTATATCAGGCTATCAATTCCTAGAGAGGTTTATACTGATACCTAAAACTCCCATTCAAGAAAAAGTCTCCTCTATTTGCTCTTCCAATACCCTTCTACTGGCTTGCACATTGTTCAACCACGAAAATTATAGATTTTGCTCCCGTATAGTCGAGAAATAAAAAATTAAAATTATTTGCTTTCAGTTGTGTCAAGTGATGGGTTAGCAATCAAGATTATAATCAATATTTCACGCCGAGAGATAAAAAATTATTATGATTAAATTTCAGCTATCATATTTTCATTGAAATTGTATTACTTTCTCTAATTCAATGATTACCATTTTCGCATATACAAAGAATTCATACGTCGCGACATAATTGTTTGTTGTTATATTTTACTGAATAGGTAAACTTTTCTAAGGAGTATCATTATTTTCTTCATTATTGAACGAAATGAATAGTTACATTTAAATTGTTGGTTAGGTACCACGATTGGACCTGCGTTAATCTGGCCATATTTGAGGTTTTTTCCTCCAATTGAATAACTTAGATTCTTCTGTTTTATCATTGCCGAATCTTACAGCGATATTTTATTGGCATTTGGATATTATCATTGAAATCACCAGAACGACCCGATTCATTCCTCTGAGGCCATCCAAAGATATATCATTTTCGGAGCATAATAAGTGGATATGTTGAAATCATTACAATGCATTATCAATGAGTTCGGACGGATATTTCTTAGAAAAACATTCCGATGGTTACACGAATTCGAAAACCGCTTGTATATATCATTCCATCTTCAGTTTATAACAATTTTGTAACAGTGAACATTATGACTGTAATTCTAGCATCATCATCGAGACCTCTTAAACCTTGAGAGATACAGAGTTGGTTGAATTAGAGCAAAGTTTCTTAACAAAATGTCGGTTCGAAATTTGAAAAATACTTTCGGTGATATCTAGAAAAATACAGAACCACTTCAATCTATTTTTAATTCTAAACGAAAAGTATCAATATCTTGATTAATCCACTTACGATCCACCTTCCAAAGGTATGAGAAAAACAGGGTCATATATAAATAGTGACATCTTATTGCTCGATTAGTCCGGAGTAGATCAAATATTGAATACTCCTCAACTGCTGGTCCAAACTCGCTATAATTAAAAAACATAAAAATATATTTATTCTCTTCTGATCCAGAGTCCAGATTGCCATCGAGATCAAGTACAGTCAGCTGAATCAGTGAATTTTGAATCTGATTACAAAACGAAAGTTGTCTTTGGTGCCACGTGATTTGAGGATGCTTCATCACTACCAAGTCAACAAAAAGAATATTACTTTGATCATTCTCCATTCATCTCAATGATAATAAATCGAATAATTTTTTAATTTGAATCTTGAAACAATACTGAAAGTCCTGTACAAGATTCTCCATCATCTTTTAAGTACCTATATCTCCCAATCAGTATATTTTCATGAATGGATGACCAAGGATATGTGATGAAAAAGACTAAGCAAAACAGATCGTATTTATTATGACAACAATACTTCTACATATACATTACCTCAAAATATGCAAATAAACATTCCAAGTCGGTTCCCACAAAAGTTGCTCAAGGGCTCCTTGTCCTATTTTGAATATCTATTCACCAGTCTATGGCTATATTTTGTGATTGTATTCATCGATCTAACATATACAGTTTGAAAAAAAAAAGGGGTACAAATAATATGATGTAATGCATTTTCAATAACAATTCAAACACTGAAAGTGTATACATTATCAATTACCTACCATTCTTGGGAAAATCACGCCATTGCCAAAAGTGCATCCCAGAAACTTGGATTTCTGTTTCGAGCCAAGAGCTATTTGACTCCCAGTCAGCTGCTTATGATCTATAAGGCACAGATCCGACCTGTCCTGGAATACTGTTCCTATATTTGCAGTGCGGCACCTGAACAAATATCCTGAAACTATTTGATTCTGCCTCGCTCACAAACTCGCTCACTTCTCTGGAACACCGTAAAAAAGTTGTCGATGTATCTCTATTTTGTAGATATTTTCATCGGCGATGCTCTTCTGAAATATCAACAATCGTTCCTCCATTAGCAGTCTCTTCGAGACTTACCCGTCAAGTTCAGTTTTCACACCACTTCGTGGTCACTTTAGGGACCTGCAGAAAGTCCCTTTTCGAAGACCTATTCATCCAACGAACATCGAAACTTTGGAACTCTTTGCCTGTTCCCCGAGGCATACCAAGAAATGTGAAACATATTTAGGTGTCTCTCTTGTTTCTGGTATGACTAAATTTTAGTTTTCATTCATTCTCGTTGAGTAAGTGTGGACAATACTTTGGTTATTTTTGATATTTTTTTCATTGAGTAACATATCTGATAAGATATAGCTGTCTCGTATCTAAAACTTTCGAGATTTTATACAGATGTTACCTTGAGAAATTAATTGTCTTATTATAAATAATTCTCAATACCCATTTCTGTATAATTTTCAATTTATTCGTATAAGTATTGTACGCACCTCCCCCAGCACCTCCCCCAGCCAATATAAATGCATGTATAAGTGTTTTATATCTATGATATGTTTCAGGTATTCTAATTTGGGGAGGCAACATCGAATTTTCTGTACGACCAAAGTTATGTGTTTTTCTCAATTGAGGCTCTCGTCCAGGATGACTCCTAGATATTGAATTTTTTATAATAAATAAAATGAGTAATAATTTATTTACAACATGAGAATTGTACAAAAATTTTCATAAATGAGAATAAAGGTGAATAAATGAAGCTAAGTCTACGAGGTATAGTATGTATATCGTAATACACATATACATATATCTGTGTGTAGAGCAAAAAGGTTATATATATATATATATAAACATTAAACAAAATCTCAACATAAGAACAATTATAAAATACCAGGTTAGTAGTATAAATTTATACATATAACAATAAATGAATAAAAGCTCAATATAACAACAAACATAAACGACCAGGTTAATATAAATATGTAAAATTCAATAAACTTGAATTAAAATGTGTATCTGAGATTAGTACGTATGCATATCAACATAAGCAGGTATACATAATACTATTCGTATCGTTCATCCAAAATCCAAACATTTAGGATGACATTCATTAATTCTGTTAGTTTTCTATAATTGATTTCATGTACGAGGGTGGTAATTTTTTGATGTAATATTCGAAAGATTCATTGAAGCGTTGGATTGTGGGTTCGTCTTCAAAATCATCTAGTGAGCAATTGAATAATTGTTGTATGTTTTTTTAAATTGATTGTTAGAGTCTTAGAGTTGAACCATTCCATTATATTCAGTAAATCAGTTTCTGCGGTTTTATCAACATTTCCCTTTTTTTTCAGTATACAGGATCGCTGTGTCGTCTGCGAAACTAACTATCTGGCCCACAAAATCTTGTCTGAATAGTTCACTCAAATAAATATTGAACAGTATAGGTCCAAGAACTGTTTTGTGTGGCACTCCATACTGAATTACTTCAAATTTGCTTTCGACTCCGTTTATTGGAACACATTGTTGTCGCTCAGAAAGATAGCTTTCCCAGTGAACACACTCTCGTTAAAAAAACGTTGAATAAAGGTTGTTTCGGTGGAAACAACGTTAGTGGTAGAAAACTTCAACGTCGAATTTTGGTTGAAAAAAAAAAACGAAACATCAAAGACGTTATTTCAACGTAATATTTCTTCAGTTTATGACCTGATGTTGAACCACAACGGCTATCAAACGTCCAATTGAAACGTTGATGATACCAAGTGATTCAACGTTTCTTTCTTCCAGTGAAACTACATTTTCATAACGTGATATTGAATTTTAGGAACAAATAACGTGTATTTAACGATAGATGAATGGTTTCTTGTACCAAAAAATCACGGTTCATAACAACGTTTCAAATTAACCCAATTTCAACTTTGAGTGTGGTAATATGTCGCAGTAACGAATACTGATTTCGTTGAATAAACGTGAGAAAAAATTCATTCTGAAGTGTATATTCAATGCATTGAATCAACGTTAAAATCTACTTTGAAACAACGAAGCAAATCAACGTTATTTTTACCTTAAATATTCACCATATTTTGACTTGAATTTGATTAAAAACCACCATCCAACCTTCAATTGCGTTGATAATACCAAAAACGTTATTTTCCATCGAATGGAATGGAATTTTTCTATAGAGTTTCATCAAGTATTTGAAAGCAAAAAATGGGATTATCACGTTAGTAGAATAATTGTCGTAGAATAAACGTATGGAATAAACGTCTGTTTTGGTGAAAAAAACTTCAGAAAACTTAAACGTTGAATTCCAGTTCAAGAAAACGAAACTTCAGAGACGTTATTTCGACGTTATATGTTCTTCAGTTCAACACTTTATATCAACTCACAAATATATCAAAAGTCCTAATTGAACCTCAATGTGAACAAGTATATCAACGTTATATATTTTCAGTGAAACTACATTTCAATAACGTATTATTGAATATTTGAAACATAAAACGTGTATATAACGACATTAACATGTAACGACTTGTAACAACAATTCACGGTTTATAACCTATCAAAATAACGAAATTTCAACTTCGAGTATAACCAATACGTCATATAAACGTATAAAAAAGTACGAAGTTATTCATTTCGAACCATCTATTTAATCTATATAAACGATTTGGAAAAAATGAGCAATTCAACGATGTTTGAACCTTCAATGTTCAGCATTTTGTGACTAATAGTTCATTTCAACGACTGAAGTAACATACGGTGGATATGATACGTCTATTAAATGTAACCTGATATTGTTGAATAAACGTGGTTAATGAACGTATTATATCCTTCATATCATAATAGATGGCACCACTTATATCATTTCATATAATACTGATGCTGAAGGTATAAGATAATTACTGAAGGGTATGTATCATCAAGGAAAACAGAAGTGAAACTGAAAAACAACCGGAAATAATTGAATATGAAAATATACATTCAAAGTGTTTCTTAAGTCTTGGTAAAATTTTGAATTATTTATACATTTCTCGGATCTAGATAATCTCGCTATTCAATAATACGTTATTTCGACGTGAGTGTATTGACTGGATAAAACGTCACCTCACAACACTGAAATCACGTTCAAAGGATCAAATATAAAATCATTAACAAAATAGTAAAAAGGTACGTGACGTTTTTACATTTACTAAACGTATTTGTGGTGATTTCACTACGTTATGTCGACGTGAGTATGTTTACTTGATAAACCATGGTCCAACCACATCTAACCAAAGTTCATAGCGACGAATTGTCAATCGTGAAAAAACTACTTGGAAGTACGGAAACATTTTTGTCGTTATTTCAACTTTTATTGAAATTCAACGTTTATTTGACATCTTTTAAAATATTGTTGAACCGTATAAACGATGAAGTACTGATTGAAATCAACGTGGATGTTAGCGACATTTTTGCGTTTACGAAACGTTATCATTTATCAATTTAAAATGTCGTTTCAACTACCGGTTGTGGAGATTTTTCTACGTCATTTTATCTTGAGTGTCTTCACTGGGTCACTACGTTATTTCGACGTGACTGTAGTGCTGGAAAAGTGCATAAGATTGATCGATATTTCAACTTTTCCTTTCAACGATTCGTGGATGTGTCACATACCGAGAAAAAATGTATTTCCAGAACGTTTCAGAAAACGTTTCAGTATAAGTCAAAAACAACTTGGATGTCAGCGACATATTTGCGTTTAACAAGCGGTTCCATTTGCCAATTGCTAACGTTAATTAAACCGAACGTTGTGGTGATTTTACAACGTTATTTCGACGTAAGTGTGTTTACTGGGTTTCAACGCCTTCCCTTCAAAAATCAATATTTTCAAGATTTTGAGGCAGGCCAGCATGGCAAACCGTATCAAATGCTTTTTCCAAGTCTATAGATACGCACACTGCTGCTTAACTTTCATCTAGTGCATTATAAACTTTTTAATGAGAGAAATGCTACTGCATCTTGTGTAGACTTCAGATGTCTAAATCCATATTGCGCTTCACTAAGAATTTTTCCAGATAGCTCTTTATCAAGGTGGTTTCAACAATTTTCGATATATTTGATAAAAGTGATACTGGCCTATAGTTCGCACATTCCTGCCTATTTCCGCTCTTGAATAGTGGTTTTATTTTCACTTTTTTTAGTGTTGTTGGAAATACTCCGGTTTTGATTATTTTGTTTATCATGAAGCATAAAGGTTTGGTAACGTATTCCACAATTTCTTTCAACGTGTTTGATGTAATTCTATCTATCCACGGTGTTTTGTTTTTTTATCATATTCTCGATTATCATTTTAATTCCACTTTCATCTACTTCTTCAAGGAAAACAGAGTTGATTGTTGTGTATATAACTGTTCACATGACTCTAAAAAGATGTGGAAAACACTAAAAACTATTATCAAACCAAATAATAATCCTATCCCAAATGAAATTATATTCAACTTTCAACAAACCAACATTATTGTCAACTCTTGTAAGGAAAAAGCTGGGATGTTCAATTCTTTCTTCATAAACAGTATTGCTGAAATTAAGGAAACAATCCCACAAACTGCTCCCTGGTCTGATATAGGACTTCCTGTAATTGCATCCCGATTGTCTGAATTCCTACCTTTAACGTTATTTGAATTGAAAACTATCGTAAGACTATCTGCTTACAATAACGTAATTTGGCGCTTTAGCTCGGGTGTTTCTATTTACAATCTCGGGCGCCACCTATCTTATAGTGGTAGGTCCACTTGCACCGGGCAACTATCAGTGGAGAAAGTTAATTCCAGGGGTCTATAAAGTAAGCTGTCAAAGTGACAGTAGTATGACTGGTGATACTACCCTGGTTTGTCTAGTTGCTATAGTGACTATACTTAATCTAGTTAGAAATAAAACAAAATATACAACCAACTATTTTATTTACTCTATATATATACACACTATTCACAGTATATTTACAATATCTACGAGTCTTTACGAATCAGTTCCCTCTGAGACATACGGTTATCAAAGCACGCAAAGCAAAAAGCAATTAATCGTTGCAAACTATCAAAGCTCGCGGTATCGAGCGTTTCATGCTAAAAGCTAATCTAACAAGCGCAACTAGCAAAAAGCTTCATATGTCAAAATAAACCAAACCATGCGTACTCTCAGAGCCCTACGATTCAGGTACAAGCCTACGCTCTTCAGTACCTGGATCGACCCAATACTCTCCTAGTGTTCAGAGCCTACGCTCTCAGGGCACAAGGGGGGTACTGGAGGGTGATACCTCACTTTACTGTTACCACTATGTACCTCGTCCCCTGATTCACGGCCAAGCCTAAGCTCTTCCGGCCTTGAATCAGATTGCGTCACTATCTGATATCCAGAGTCTAAGTAGATACATCAGGTCTGTTCTCGCTCAAAAAAATGCTACATCCATCCTAGCTCAAACGGCCATCCAGTTCATCTCCAAGAAGCAATCGATGTTGCAAAGCTTCTGGATAGTAAACAGAAGAACAGCTACGTCATGCAGTCTTCGCGACACCCCGTAGGCACCCCATTCTTATATTTTCGTAGGATTTCACCCTTACACTTTTTGGTCTAGAACAGACCTGATATATGAGTGAATAATACATTGTTGCGCGCCTCTTCCAATGATTATCATAAAATAACAATAATGAATTGTCGCGTTCCGCACCTTCTGAATGATCTAATGCATGAGTAATTCACAATGCAATATCTATCGGTGTGAAATTATCAGGGTGAAGAGAAAAATTTTTCTAAAATGTATGGTCCCTCGGTTATCATGTAGGATTTCACCTCTTGATCAAGTTCATCA
This sequence comes from Chrysomela aeneicollis, assembly GCA_029955515.1. Taxonomy (NCBI): domain Eukaryota; kingdom Metazoa; phylum Arthropoda; class Insecta; order Coleoptera; family Chrysomelidae; genus Chrysomela; species Chrysomela aeneicollis. The sequence continues at coordinate 7,014,892 of JARUHQ010000002.1, read as the reverse complement.
TCGACATTGAGGGGAAAAGAACATGCAGTCTTTCGGACACCCCTCTTGGTCCCCCGGTTATCAGGTTGGATTTTTCACCAGCGCGCCTCTTCGAATGATTATCATAAAATAATGAATTGTCGCGTATTAGATTCCGCACCTTCTGAATGATCTAATGCAAGCGTAATTCACAATGCAATATCTACCTGATTGAAAATCTATGAAAAAAATATGTTCAATCAGCTACCCAATTACTATTATGCTTTCATTAGAATGAATTTTTCTTTCCGTGATTCCTGAAAGCAATTTTTCTATCCATTTTGGGTAATTACTACGATTTTAAAAACATTTTTGATGCTCTCAAATTGTTTGCGAGTGTTGAATTCATTATCTATTTTTCATGTTGTATTTCACTTGAAATCGCAATACATAAATATTTCGTGTTATCTTCATTTTTTACTTGACTCGTATAGGTACGGTAGAACACTCTCGATTAAGGAAGAATTTATGAATGAATTAAATACAATGTAGTGAAATCCATGCCTTTCGATGTCATTGCATGAATTAACAATAAAAGTCTGCAATGAATAATTGATTGTGATTCTGCACCTTCTGAATGATCTAATGCATGCGTTATCCACAATGCAATATCTACCTGATTAAAAATCTATGAAAAAAATATGTTCAATCATCTACCCAATTATTATTATGCTTTCATAAGAATGAGTTTTTTTTCCGTGGATAACGAGATTCCTGAAAGCAATTTTTATCCATTGGGTAATTACTAGAATTTTAAAAACATTTTTGATGCTCTCAAATTGTTTGCGAGTGTTGAATTATATGGAAAACAAAATGAATAATTTATTAGCTCATGATCTATCTTTTTCTCAAAGTTTGTGTAAACAAGTGATGTCACATAATAAAATAATTAAATAGTAAATCTTGATTCAATAACATCGAACGAAGTGGAAGTGAGGGGAAACAAGTGAATTGGATGTATGAGTGGGATGATTGGCTCAAATAATAGTAGCGGAGGGTAGATAACCATTGTTGAATATTTTCGTATACCTGTCGAAGCTCAAATTGTGGAGAAGTAAAACATCTTGATCAAAAGTGAGTTCGACATTTATTCAGTTTATTCGAATGAATTATAATTCAACATTAATCTTACAGCTTTGAAATAGAGGCATAGTTGGACCGATTGAGAACGTAGTTCAAGAGTGCACAATGCCGAACTGTGATTGGGGTAGGCCATGCAACTGCAGTGACTTCAAACCTAGTTCTTGCTCCTTTTGCCGGAAAGAAAAAGTTTATTATATTGTATTAGGAGAGTACAACGTTGACAGAAAATGAATGGGATACCACAGTTTTACAGCATGGTGTGATGAATGTTTCAAGAAAAATAAATCCTGAATGAAATTGTTATCCAGTGAAATACGATCTATTTTGTTTATCATTGTTATCAATAAAAAATAAATAAAATAAGTATTTCGTTACTCCATCTTCAGGTTTTCTGAAACATTACTTTTGTATGTGTATTTCATGAAAAATAAACGGATTTCTGAAGGTTTCTTTTCTATTTATTTTCCCAATGAATGAGTAACGAAGACAGTATTTGCATTCAAATAATAGAAATTAACATTCATTCAATCAATCAATAGCAATACTGAAAATAACCTATATTTTCACCTGATAAGTTTCAGAAATGAATAAATATACAATCTCTTTCAATAATGCAAAGCGAAACTACGATGTCCATTACAAATGCTCATTTTTTTCTTCTACTAGATTTATAATAAGTAACGTTTATCAATTCAAATTACATAATTATGAATTGAAAGACTGTTTGCGGAGAAAATAACATTATCAATCCTGGATTTGTTGAAGGAGAATATATTATTTTTTATTATGAATGTATGTTTGTTCGGGAGATTGTCAAAGAATACTATTCCTTTCAGTTAAGCTCAATTGTTTGTCAAATTATGATTTTCAATCAGTGAACGATACAGAACTGATTCAAAATATTCGAGAGTATATAATTTACACCATCAAAAAATCTATATTCATTCGACTTGGCTATAAGTGAATATTCCTACTTTTTTTTATTGAATTTAAGAATTGGAGTTGCTTTTTTTGTGTATTCAATGTTTCGATAAAAAACGGGTTTCATTTATCGAGGCTCTCGAATGAAAGTGAAGTAATTGAGAGTTTCAAATCATAATGGAAAATACAACGGCATACATTATTCTCATAATACTACTCATACAATCAACGATAACATGTTCACCTAGAAAAATATAAGGTGTAAGTAGCAGAAGGAATATTCAGGGTGGAACAATCAAAATAGATGTAATATTTTGTTCAATTGCATCTCGTATCATATAATTATTATCTTTTTATATAGAATATCAACGTTATGAATCGAGGTTACAACTGAATATGATTAGAAATATCTCGCCATACTTTATTCGAAATGAATTATGCATGATACATATCTTTGGTTTAGAATGATTTTACGCAAAGTGCATTTGGATAACACTCTAGGAGAATATAAATGATTTCCTCTCTTATTCGGTAACTTAACAACAGGTAAGCGAACATAGTCGAATTGATTATTGTATTCAACATCGAAAAGAATCCTAGTATAGTGTGTGGTAGTGACTGGAAAAGTAAGTTTTTATTCTTCTTCTCTCAATTCTTTCTATTCGTTCATCTATTAACAGCTCCTGATATAGAAATTCTTTTCCTTATCAAAATTTGAGAATCATTATATTTTGAGCATTTCAGATTGAAAAACAAAATTCTTGTTTCTGTTTTTCTAATCTGTTTCATCAACACGAAATTTGAAAAGACTGTTTTGTTTTCCTATATTTGGAGAATTCTGTTTCATTTCAACATACAAACACACAAACACATTTGATTGAATAGTTCTGAGAAATATATGTTTATGGTGGTTGAGACTGGATCTAACCTAACCTCTCGATCCAACATCTCAGGACCTAACCTAACTTAACCTAACCTAACCTAACATCTCACCTATTTCTCATACTTCACGTACGACTCATGTGGTCGAATGTCAGATGTCAGACACCATCAAATCCAGTATACCTATGTCTTACATCAAACGTGATCCATCAATTTGGGGTATTCACACGTGATGGTTCGGATTCCATTTGGCGATGATGATGTCATGCTTATCCTCTGTATCTAATTGAATCGAAAATGATAGGGCTCTTCCAAGAGTTTGCAAGTGGCAGATGATGATATCATAAATCACGAGCATAATTCAAATATTACGATGATGTTGATGTTATCTCCCTGAATCAGCATGTTTATCACAACTCATGATATGCAACTTTACATTCCTCTGTAGATCAAAGTGTGCATGCATAAGCAACACATTCATGAAACACCTTTGTTCTTCTGCTATTCAGCTTGAATCAGTATTATTCTCATATTGGATATCAAGATTTGTAATAATGAGAGGTTGCTTATATATTTATATATATGTATAGGAGCCCTTTTTATTTTTCTATATAATTTTTTCACCATTACTAAGATATCGATGAAACTCTTTCGTTCTCGAATGTAGAGGGGGGGAGTATCAATGGATACATAAAATTGATCTCAGTCTGACAGTATTTTTACTAAGTATATCATGTCAACATCAAGTCGCGATAGTGGTTTTGTGAGTGAGTCAGTAGATGAGTTTGATTCAAATTTCACCGAATCATCTTTCAATAGTGTAGAATATGATCGAGAATTAGATAAAGTTTTGGAGATGCACGAAAATGCAGCCAAAGCCGAGAAACATCACATACTCTACACATTGTTCCAGTTGGGATCATTCCAGGTAGGAGTGGGTTTGAGTCCAGCGAGAACATTCAGTCCGTCTATTATTTTATCACAACCATACAAACCATCAAATAAACAATCTTTTTGTACAACGGAATGGGAAACCTTCACTGATTTACTGAAACAAGCATTGGACAATTTTTTCTACGAGAAGTTACCAACCCAATAAGATGAAAATGAACCAGTTACGTTTCCATGTGGAGACTTCTGCAAAGTTACACAATTGGTATATGATGATGTGAAATATCTACTGGTTAATAAACATGATATCGAGTTCCTCATAGATGTCGAGGATGCTACGCAGATCCTTCAAGTTCATCGAAGTCTAGTGTGTCATCGGGTAGCTCTACTAGAAAACATGAACTTTTGTACTTTCTATCATAATATTGTGGATTTGATAAGATCTAGTTTTCATGATGATGAGAATAGTCGTTTTGAAGCCCTTCATTCATTTTCTGAAATATCAAATGATACTTTAGTAGGTAATGCACTCAGGGAATATTTGTTCTTTTATAAGATGATGGTATTGAAAGATTTAAATATCGTGTCAGAATAAAGAGAAAAAAACTAATATTTCGTTTTTCATTATCCCTTCATGGATTAGGTATTGAATTAACTAGAACGTTTTTATTTTCCATTCATGAATTATGTTTAACTTTGACTACAACTGAAAGGAGAAAATCACCTTGGAATGGGATACATTTTTTTAATAAAATAATTATTAGGATTACGAAACAAAGTAAATATGGAATGAAGAAATAAACCTTCATATTATATAGATTAAATGAATTAGAAATATGTATCATTCAATGATTATGCGGATTGCTTGGAAACTTGGGAAGGAAAAACTGTAACCCCTTTCGTTTGTATGTAGCACTCTCCTACACCTGGTGTATTTTGCACCGCTTTTGAGCATTCGTTTCGCGAGGTGTAGAATGAATAACATTGGATTAACTGCACTGAAAATCAGCTGGTGTAGATTACACGACACCGAAAAGCACCTTGTGCCACACCAAACGATTAGTCCTGCCTGCACCCATGAAGTTTACTCGATCGAACAACTAACCTCTCCATGTCTGGCGTTTCTCGTACGTCTTAGAATTCATGTAGGACCTCGCATATGACTTAACGTACGGTGGTACCTACGACGTTAGGTTCGACGTCAGCTTCGACTTCGATTCTATTCACTTCCGACCCTGAATTTATCATCATTATGTTGATGTTGAAAGTGGATTACTTTTTTAAAATGCAATACATGAAATAAATTCATTCAACAACTGTCTCCATTGATTTCTGTTTTTATTTCGTAAGCCTTGAGACTGCACGTATAAGTGAGTTGACACATTCGAAATGTTCATAAAAATTCCTTTTCAAGTAGTACCCATATGACCTGTGTTTTCAACAGACCTTGTTTACTAGAAGAATGGTTAACGGAAATAAAATAGAAACTTGTTTAACTATCACATATCAAAAGGATCACGATTCACGTTCCACATGACTTTGTTCACTAGAAAAGTGGTAACCAGAAATAAAATCGAACTTTGTTGAACTATCACAAATTATATTTATATTATATTATATTCCTCTATATCTCTTTTGATAAACTGGTCGTATATCAGTATTGTGGTTGGGGCGCTCTTATCGTTTGACTTTGAGAGAGTAGGAAGTTGCAGAATAGACCTTAAAATTCTTGGAGAAATTATAGGTAGATCAACGAAAAAATCATATCTCCCACTCTAATACATGAGCTTTTATGGCAACACCATAATTTTCGTAGAATCTGGGGAAAATGTATACCTTCATGAAAAGATGATACCATCAAGAGATAGCAAATCGACCTTCGATTAGAGTATTTTGATGGAATAGGACCATTTACTTGATGATTGATCATGCAATATAATATTCATAACGTTTATTATACTTCCAGTTGATTTTTCAATGAAATCACTATATAACGAGAAATCGATTCTGAGTAGGGTAGAAGTTTCTAGAATTCTCGAAATTTTGTTCTCTATGACTCCCGATGCATCACTGAGAAAGTATTTGATTTCTTATTTGTGATTCGATTTCACTACGAGCTCCGTTTGAATTCTCAAGTTGAAAAATCTGGTTTCCTAATAAGTTGTAAAGCCTGAGACTAAACGTATGGGTCGGTCGACATATTCGAAATGTTCATAAAAAATCTCTTTCAAGGACTACCCACATGTTATATATCATCACTATGATGCCAATGCCACCTTGGTGTCCACTCACCTTTACCCAGCACGACGATGTTAGAAGGTGTCGTCTTCGTCGATTACATGAACCTTCTTATCAGATTCATTCTACGAACTCTGTTGGATTATGATGTCATTCTTTTTACCATGTTATACAAAAGGCAGTCAATATATAGATTTCATATGATATAGTTGTCAGAGTTGTGAATTAAATTGATTTGAAACGAACTATATTGCATCCTGAGTTATTTCACATGACCTTGTTTACTAGAAAAGTGTTAAACGGAAATAAAATCGAACTTTGTTGAACTATCAAAAATCATATGGATCACGAATATTCCTCTATATCACTTTTTGATAAACTGATACATCAGTATTGTGGTTGGAGCGCTCTTGAGAGAGTAAAAAGTTGCAGAATGTACCTTAAAATTCATGGAAAAATTAGGTACGGAAAATCACATATTTCATATCTCTCTTAAATGGGATCTTATGGGGATTTCGAATGGTAAAACTGTAAAATCTGTAGAATCTGGGAAAAATGCAGGCATTCAACTTCCGATTAGAGTCTTTTGACAAAATGGATCATTTACTTGAGGATTGTTCATGAAATAAACACATTCATAACGTTCCCTATATTTTCTATTGTTTTTTGATGAATTCAACATATAATGATAAATTGATTCTAGGGTAGAATATCCTAGGATTTTCAAAATTTTTATTATAAAGTCCCAAAGCAACACTGAGAAACTATTTAATCCCTTATTTGTGAATCAAATTCACTAGGAGCTCCTTATGAATTCTCGAGTTGAAAATTGATTCTACATTCATCTAACAGAGGGTCTCAAGCCTGAAGCTACATATCCTCGATTCACTTTGGTGTAATGGAAATTTTATTCGTTATGACTATCTTTGAATTCTTTTTTCTTTCATGTAATTTTTTTACCCCATTATGTTATCCATGTTATCCAAATGCACTTTGCGTAAAATCATTCGAAACCAAAGATATGTATCATGCATAATTCATTTCGAATAAAGTATGGCGAGATATTTCTAATCATATTCAGTTGTAACCTCGATTCATAACGTTGATATTCTATATAAAAAGATAATAATTATATGATACGAGATGCAATAGAACAAAATATTACATCTATTTTGATTGTTCCACCCTGAATATTCCTTCTGCTACTTACACCTTATATTTTTCTAGGTGAACATGTTATCGTTGATTGTATGAGTAGTATTATGAGAATAATGTATGCCGTTGTATTTTTCATTATGATTTGAAACTCTCAATTACTTCACTTTCATTCGAGAGCCTCGATAAATGAAACCCGTTTTTTATCGAAACATTGAATACACAAAAAAAGCAACCCCAATTCTTAAATTCAATAAAAAAAAGTAGGAATATTCACTTATAGCCAAGTCGATTGAATATAGATTTTCTGATGGTGTAAATTATATACTCTCGAATATTTTGAATCAGTTCTGTATCGTTCACTGATTGAAAATCATAATTTGACAAACAATTGAGCTTAACTGAAAGGAATAGTATTCTTTGACAATCTCCTGAACAAACATACATTTATAATAAAAAATAATATATTCTCCTTCAACAAATCCAGGATTGATAATGTTATTTTCCCCGCAAACAGTCTTTCAATTCATAATTATGTAATTTGAATTGATAAACGTTGCTCATTATAAATCTAGTAGAAGAAAAAAATGAGCATTTGTAATGGACATCGTAGTTTCGCTTTGCATTATTGAAAGAGATTGTATATTTATTCATTTCTGAAACTTATCAGGTGAAAATATAGGTTATTTTCAGTATTGCTATTGATTGATTGAATGAATGTTAATTTCTATTATTTGAATGCAAATACTGTCTTCGTTACTCATTCATTGGGAAAATAAATAGAAAAGAAACCTTCAGAAATCCATTTATTTTTCATGAAATACACATACAAAAGTAATGTTTCAGAAAACCTGAAGATGGAGTAACGAAATACTTATTTTATTTATTTTTTTATTGATAACAATGATAAACAAAATAGATCGTATTTCACTGGATAACAATTTCATTCAGGATTTTTTTTTCTTGAAACATTCATCACACCATGCTGTAAAACTGTGGTATCCCATTCCTTTTCTGTCAACGTTGTACTCTCCTAATACAATATAATAAACTTTTTCTTTCCGGCAAAAGGAGCAAGAACTAGGTTTGAAGTCACTGCAGTTGCATGGCCTACCCCAATCACAGTTCGGCATTGTGCACTCTTGAACTACGTTCTCAATCGGTCCAATTATGCCTCTATTTCAAAGCTGTAAGATTAATGTTGAATTATAATTCATTCGAATAAACTGAATAAATGTCAAACTCACTTTTGATCAAGATGTTTTACTTCTCCACAATTTGAGCTTCGACAGGTATACGAAAATATTCAACAATGGTTATCTACCCTCCGCTACTATTATTTGAGCCAATCATCCCACTCATACATCCTGTTTTGTTCCCATCTCAATCATTTTTGTTGTGTGCATGTTCATTATTCACTAATACATTGTTAATTTAATTCATTCAACCCAAACGAACTAATTCTCGAATACCCCCGGTATAATTGCACGAGAATGCCTTTAAAGTTCTTTTTGCTCTCCGGGATGGGCTGAGAGAGAGCCTCGACACGAAAAATAGAACGATCGTTTCTCTCGAACTGGACCCATCGTGCATTTTTTAATTGCTTGTTCGCGCCTTATCAGCAAATTCCAAATCATAGAGTGGTTCCGGCCCTTTCTCCATCAGTGTGCTGGCAATCCTGAGACATTTTGCAGTTTCATCGAATAGGAAAAAAAAAAAAGGTAAGAATTTTAAAGGCTCGTTACGTTTTGGTTTATTGCAATCCTCGTTTACGGTACATTTATCTCTCCTGAGTTTCTTTCAAAATAATTAGTCAAAACACATCCAATTCACTTGTTTCCCCTCACTTCCACTTCGTTCGATGTTATTGAATCAAGATTTACTATTTAATTATTTTATTATGTGACATCACTTGTTTACACAAACTTTGAGAAAAAGATAGATCATGAGCTAATAAATTATTCATTTTGTTTTCCATATAATTCAACACTCGCAAACAATTTGAGAGCATCAAAAATGTTTTTAAAATTCTAGTAATTACCCAATGGATAAAAATTGCTTTCAGGAATCTCGTTATCCACGGAAAAAAAACTCATTCTTATGAAAGCATAATAGTAATTGGGTAGATGATTGAACATATTTTTTTCATAGATTTTTAATCAGGTAGATATTGCATTGTGGATAACGCATGCATTAGATCATTCAGAAGGTGCAGAATCACAATCAATTATTCATTGCAGACTTTTATTGTTAATTCATGCAATGACATCGAAAGGCATGGATTTCACTACATTGTATTTAATTCATTCATAAATTCTTCCTTAATCGAGAGTGTTCTACCGTACCTATACGAGTCAAGTAAAAAATGAAGATAACACGAAATATTTATATATTGCAATTTCAAGTGAAATACAACATGAAAAATAGATCATGAATTCAACACTCGCAAACAATTTGAGAGCATCAAAAATGTTTTTAAAATCGTAGTAATTACCCAAAATGGATAGAAAAATTGCTTTCAGGAATCACGGAAAGAAAAATTCATTCTAATGAAAGCATAATAGTAATTGGGTAGCTGATTGAACATATTTTTTTCATAGATTTTCAATCAGGTAGATATTGCATTGTGAATTACGCTTGCATTAGATCATTCAGAAGGTGCGGAATCTAATACGCGACAATTCATTATTTTATGATAATCATTCGAAGAGGCGCGCTGGTGAAAAATCCAACCTGATAACCGGGGGACCAAGGGGGGTGTCCGAAAGACTGCATGTTCTTTTCCCCTCAATGTCGATGATGAACTCGATCAAGAGGTGAAATCCTACATGATAACCGAGGGACCATACATTTTAGAAAAATTTTTCTCTTCACCCTGATAATTTCACACCGATAGATATTGCATTGTGGATTACTCATGCATTAGATCATTCAGAAGGTGCGGAACGCGACAATTCATTATTGTTATTTTATGATAATCATTGGAAGAGGCGCGCAACAATGTATTATTCACTCATATATCAGGTCTGTTCTGGACCAAAAAGTGTAAGGGTGAAATCCTACGAAAATATAAGAATGGGGTGCCTACGGGGTGTCGCGAAGACTGCATGACGTAGCTGTTCTTCTGTTTACTATCCAGAAGCTTTGCAACATCGATTGCTTCTTGGAGATGAACTGGATGGCCGTTTGAGCTAGGATGGATGTAGCATTTTTTTGAGCGAGAACAGACCTGATGTATGTACTAGCCTACGCTCTCAGGACATCAGATCGCGATCACTGTCTGATATGCAGAGCCTACGCTCTCATGATATCAGACAGTTCCACAGGGCACAATACCTCGATGTCTCTTCTCTGTGCCCTCACCTCTCGTGTCTGGTGCGTGGCTTGCTGCTTCCTGGCTTGGCTGCTACTGCCAGTTCCCTGGTATACGGGCCGGTCACGGTCTCCTTCCTTGCGGTCGGTCGATCCTCCTCGTTGTCGGTCGGTCGGCTGCTTGGTCCTGCTGTTCTTCCCGCTGCTGGCTGGTCCTTCGCTGAGCTGCTACTGAATTTTCAGTCTGCTGTTCTCGACTACCTCGATTCTCGGTTCCACCACTCTTTTCCAAGAGTGGGGCGCGCATGCACAAAACGTGTGCGCGGACACGCTCTGTGTATCGCAGCGATGTCTCGACTCTCATATACAGTGCGTTCCGCATTATTTCCGGTTATCGAAATAAACACTTGCATACGACCCTATCATGACTATTTGACCGACCATGATATCAACAAGAAGAAAACATAAACTCAAAACCGAATTACTATTCAAAACCGATACTATACCGTATGTCTCATATACAAAATAATAGTAACTTCGTTACACTATAATAAACAAACTGGATAATAGATGTAATTCTGATGTTATTAATAATAAAGTTATCAAAAGTATATTCAAAGTCATAGGTCATGTTAAATCTTGTTAACACGTCTTTAGTAACCGGTCATTTCCCACATACACTTAGTAAGTACTGTTGTGCCAGTACCAAAGATCATTAATTCTAATGAAGCTATAAACGTTCGCCCTATTAATACTTTACCTCCTTTGGAAAAAATACTAGAATTAGCAGCTTATAACCAGATATCTAGGTATATAGAAAATAATAAAATATTGATGGATTATCAGTCCGGATTCAGAACCAAGCACTCCTGTGAATTTGCTTTACAGTTGACATTGTCTAGCTGGAAATTAGGAGTTGATAGTAATAAATATATTGTCGCAGTCTTCCTTGACTTTAAAAGAGCTTTCGAGACTATCGACCTCTCTCTTCTATTAATAAAACTTCAATACTATGGCATAACAGGCACTGTACTAGCTTGGTTCAACAGTTTCCTATTGAATAGAGAACAGTGTACAAAAATTGATGTTTATTCAGATAATAAAAGTGTCACCTCTGGAGTACCCCAGGGAAGTGTACTCGGACCTCTTTTATTTATCTTGTATCCCAATGATGTGAACTATATTCAAGATTGTGAATTTCTTAATCTATTTGCCGATGATATGGTAGTGACTGCAAGTAATGTAAGCCTGGATAAAGCAATTGATAAAATTAATTGTACTTTAAATCACATATCAGACTTTCTTAACATCAATAAACCTAAACTCAATGTAAATAAAACCAAAGCCATGATCATAACAACACTACATAAATATAATCAAATTGACAAAAATATGATAAATATGCATATTAACGGCGAAACTATTGAGATTGTTGAAGACATAAAATATTTGGGATTCATTGTTGATAATACACTTAGTCTTGAAAAACATTTCCAGTACATGCACAATAAAATATTAAAAAAACTATTTTTCTTTACAAGAATTAGTAGAAATCTCACCCTTCAAACTACACTAACTGTTTATAAAACTATAATACAACCACATTTTGATTACTGTGCTAGTATACTTGCACTGCTTGATGGAAATAGTATCGCTGCCCTGCAAAAACTGCAAAATAGAGGAATGCGTGTTATTCTGAGATGCAGTAGGTATACCCCTATTATAACAATGATTCAGACATTGGATTGGCTTTCTGTTAAGGATAGGTTGTTTTATTATTCAATGATTTTGATCTATAAGATTGTATCTGGTGGGGCCCCTCCTTATTTTGACCATTTTATTGTATTCCAAAACCAAATACACAGCTATCCCACCAGAAGAAACAATAATTTTTATGTTCAAAGAACAACTTATGCTCGAACTACAAATTCATTGTTTGATAGAGGCTTGTTAGAGTACAATAACCTTTCTGTCGAAATCAAACAATCCCACTCACTCAGTGAGTTCAAACACCAACTACTCCTGAACATTGAAACAAGGCATGAATAAAATAGGAAAAACCCAAATTTAGATTGAATATGTCAAAGAGAGTTAGTTTAGTTTAATTATTTTTTTAAATGTTATAGAACAATGTGCTGTTATGGATCTTGTTAATTGATAATGTTACAGATTTAATTCTGTTGTAACATGTACAACGTATGCATATTAGGTTGCCTATTTGAATAAAGATTATTATTATTATATTCCTTTTCATACTTTTCGTTTTTATTTTAAATTTTGTCTGCTAGGTTTTTCCCTTCATCTGTGAAAAAGTCTACGAAAGAATTAGCGATTTCTTCCTTGTTCCTCGTAAATACTCCCTTTCCTAATGATAACTCAATCGGATCTTTGTGCGTAACTTTTTTGAAACAGATTTGGTTTACTGTGTTCCATTATTTTTCTTGAATTTTCGATGTTCTCGTCATTAACTTTTTTATTAAAATAACTTCTGGCCCTTTTCATTATGATATTAATCGTATTTCTGTATCGACGGGAGTTTTCTGGATGGTTTATGTTATTTTTATCCTATTCAGTGTGGTAAGTTGAAATATCAATGAAAAAGTTGGTCGCTTGTTTAGCAGTAGGTACGCGATGAGTATAATGTCTTATGACATCATTTTTTTTGAAAGATATAATACAGCCTGACAGCTCTTCATCAGTGGCAAAGGGGTGGTTTCTGAAAGATGTTACTTACCTTCTGTGTTATACCTGCTCATTCATTGCTAACGGCGCCATTGAATTTATTTCCCAGGAGAAATTCAAAGAACCTGATGGATTTCGGAGATGTCATCAGTAGAATGAAACTATGACTTTCCAACAAGACAGCTTTTATTATCCCCAGAAATAATCACTAAATACTAAAAAAAATACCTACCACAAACACCTGTTCAATTCCGACAGTGAAATGTGTGATTTTCATTCATTACAATACCAAACAAAATTGTAGTTCGAAATATCAGCAGAGTGATAAGTTTAAATCCTCTAAAGAACACCTGCATGCACTGAAAAAACAATTTATTCATAGTAAACTAAATTAATAAACAGCTAATAAATTATTTATTTGAATATGGCGGAATAAACGTTTATTTTTCAAGAACAAATAATTTATTAAAACTATTCAAATATATCTCATTATTACCAAATTCAAATTTATTCCCAATAAATATATTGGTCCCGCTATAGATCTATAGATTTATCAATTGTAAGTAAATCATTATTTATTATTAATAAAGAATATTTATTATTATTATACATTTCATTGGCAATTAATAAAGACATTTTTTTATTGATATATTCTGTTTGTTATAAAAAAATTATATTTATTATTAATAAACCAAGCGAGACGCCCCTTCTGCATGAAATCGAAAATGAATTCAATATAGAAGGAATCAATTTACCCTTTATAAACTTACCTTGGTATGTACTTATCAAATCAACAAAATTGATATCCCCCACAAACTTTTCTCAAATATACAAAATTGATATCCCTCAAAAACTTTTTTAACCCCTGAAATTTGTCCTCCTCCATTTATATGATGATATATCTTTCACAATACAATCACTGATTTTATTTTTATAGAATGTAGATTCAAATCACTTATATAATTTTAATGAACCTACTGTTATCCTGTCTAGCATAAATAGTATGATTTCGAATTGAATTCATCACACATCATGCATTCCACTTGGCCACTCGACAAACATAACATGAACTATACAAACGACACCACAGGACTAAACTATAATTTCAATGGATATTTATTATTTGAAGACAAATAATATATTTTCCAATAAAACCAATGATTGATTTATAACAAATAACACTGAAAAATCAGAAAGTGAATAATTATCATCTGTTACTATGACTTATTCACTTCAAATAAACTTGTAATTAATAATTAATACATTTCCAGTAATATCACCCAATAAACTATTTTATTAGGAATAAATTTATATTGTTAATAATACACAAATCGACCAAAAACAAACTATCTATTATTTATTAGTTGATGATATTTTCGCGCGATTATTATTATTAAATAATATTATTTAATACTAAATGAAATTTTCTTTTCTTCATTAATTGTGAATAAATGGCACCCAAACAAATATTTATTAACTATTAGCCCTATATTTTTTTTCATTGAAATATTACAGTTTATTTGGACTCACTAGTACAAAAATACTCAAAGATTGTTCCTGGATAGATCTAAAATCAGTGAATAATGTCAAATGTCATTGTTTCGTATTGTTTTTGAGAAAAATCAAGTGCATAGAAAAAAAGGATCTCTTAAATCGTGTTGTAACCGCATTAACTCAAGAGATTGGTAATCTTGAATAGGTCCAATGTCTGGCATAGATGATATCTAGTCCATTCAGAGAACATAAGTACATACATGAGTATTAATTCAGTGATATGTAAAAGGATTTCAATCCATTCTCAATCAATACCTGATTGAAATGTAACTGTTATACATTTGCAGAAAAAAACTCATTAGTTTCAATGTCACGAGTGGTATAAGCAGTGTCAAAAAAAAATGTAATGAATGATATATGCAACATAAATGATCAAGTTAATATGTGGGGAATAATAAGAGACAACATTTTTTAATTCATGAAAAACCTGTTTCCTGACGAATCCTGCAGAGTGGAGGGTAGATTCAGTTTTTTCAAGCTGAGGTAGGCTTCATGCCTGACCTGGATTCCTCATATCGCGATCCATATCCAAAAGATCTGCTAAAGACCTCAATAACAAAATGGCGGGGTGCCACATCTGAACATGCCATCATCTCGGCGAAACCATGAGAGAGGATCAAGGAAATTGCAATTTTCAGCCACTCTCCTGACTGGACTATAAAACCCTGGAACTGTCTTTCGTAGAGACCTACCCAGTACCCTCATAGAAAAAAAAAGACTTAGGTACCCCTGTTTTCAGGAGGTCACTTTCGAAAATAATGGCGACCATTGCGTGCGTTAACGGCCAGGAATTTCTCTGGGACAGCCCCCAGTAGGCGATGAACAAAATCAAAAAAAGGATATAGAGAACAAACCCCACGGTATGTCTCTCTGGCTTCAAATTCCACCAAAACATCAATGATAATTATAATCTTTGGTAGCACGCTACATTACTTAGACGAATTTATGTAAAAGGATTTTTAGACGACATGCGGACACAGTGCGGACATGAACATCTGCCATCCCTCTGTGAAGTCTGACAGGACGGAAATCAGTTTTGCGTCAGCAGGAAATCGTCATGACTCATTGCAGGACATCTTCTTTTTCTTTAAGAAAGGAACCCCTATGGAATCGAACCAGCTGGTTTATTTGATCAACTATCGCAAAAGGAATGAACCCATGTTTGTGTAAAAAAAATGAACAGTTTTGAGGACCTACAAAAACTTTAAACAAAAATATTATTTTGTGATTGCTGCCAACAATGGCGACCATGTTCGGTGTAGTCGACATGATATGTACGAGAGTGTAGTGTATTGTTGGCTGCATACATTCAGTTGTAGATGAATATTTATATTAATTTCATCAGCAGCGTTTCACGAAAGATATCAGTGGCAAAAGAAAATGCTACACTATTCTCACAGTAGCGTTTTCTTGAAATATATCAGTGGGAAAAGAAAATGCTACAGTCTCTTATTTTTATTTTTAATTATTGAGTTATTTTCACTCGATGTTTTTTCATATTTCTTTTTGACTCGAATATCAGGATTGTAGAGTAATGGTCTGTTTTATTCGTTTTCAGAATATATACATTTTCATTATCGCTCCCAATATTCTTGGTGAATATGTGATCTATACACGACTTCGTGTTTTCAGTAACCCAGAAAAGCTGAACAGCTTCTCGAGTTGGACAAAAAATATATTCAAAACTGGTAACAAGACTTCTCACTGAACTGCCGTCCGATGTATCACCTCAAAAAGATGGGCAAAACATAGAGTGATATTTGCCGCTACTGCAAGAACTTCACTGAAACTGCAGAACATTTGCATTGCGAATTCCCAGCGCTTTTCTGCAAGAGGCTCAAGTTCCTGGAAGGGGCCTTTTTCAAGTCCTCCGATGTTATAAACCTAGCTCCCAAGAAACTGATGAATTATGCACAAAGTCTCAGAATTCCGGGCCTCGATCAGATTTAGGGTTATGCACACAAGATCTGATAGGTCGAGGTGGATGAGAGGTTACACAGCCTTAACGACTCCCCTACAATCTACAATCTCTGATTCGAATTATCTGGAAATGAGGAATACAAATAATATTATTTAATTGAAGTCATCAGAATTCGTTAAATATCCAGGTGTTTACACTGAAAAACATATCAGATAAGACGTTCACATGAAAAAAGTTGAGGTATTTTTATGTCACCAAATGAAAATACTGTATCATGCATCAATCGAGTCTAGACTATATGGAATCCTGAGTTGAGGAGAAGTTTACAGCAGTTATATTAATATTTCACAGAAAAAGTTACTGAAGATTGGTTCAAAGGGTGCCAAAAGAACTCATCGACCCTACTGTATTCTGGAAGTGAAATACTGGACCTCAGATTAATAAACTCCACACGTGTTGCGGTAGATTAACACATATTGACCATAATTATAATACAAAGGCCAGAAGAAGATAACATGATGCGCAATCGCAATGTATATCCATTCAGAAGTATTGGTCAGAGAGGATATACTTATCTGAGCACATGATTATTCAACAATATTCCTAAGAATATGACTTGTATTAAACTCAAAACAGTGTCACAATGGCATCAACTGCACAATGATACCAAACTGAATGTGCTTCTCGATTTATGTGCTGATATAAGTCCATTGCTGGACACGATTCGATGAAACAGCTGTGAGAGTTGTAATTCTCATTTAACAGTCTGGTACCTAGTTTCTGCGGAAATAAGTTTCCCTACTTTTCGCCTACATGATCGGAAATATCAAACCATTAATTGTAACAGAATCACCTTGTATTTGATTCTGTTAAGATCATTTCGCCTATAGGGAAATATTTGTATCGAATATTCAACTGAAAATGCGACGTGCTATATGGGCACAGGAAATTTGATACGAGAAAGATAACATTCAGTACGAGTGACTTGAAAAACTTAAATCGATATCAAGGATAAACCAATTATTGATTCCATACGAAAATATTTGTCTTCGAGACTTCGTTATAGTTGACTCTGAGTTCAAGTAACAGAATCTATTAACTACAATGTAAATAATACTAGGTCAGCAGAAAAGCCTGAGAAGCGCTTGCAAGTTTGATAAATGCAACATACAGACAAATTGGGATGAAGGCCTTCGAATACATGTCGGGGGATAATATTCGAAGAAATCAATGGTTATTGGCTGAACAGTAGAATGGGAGAAATTACTAAAGTCACTTTGAGAACGGTGACGATAAATCGAAAGGAATAATATTAAGGCAGTCAGAATCGAGAGAGTCGGTTTCGAGAGTTCGAAAAAGGCACCAGCGGATCTGGTCGCCTCGGAAGAGGGTTTTCCTTACAAGGGTTTTCAATTTTGCTCTAGGTCACGAGATAAACGAGTTCCTTTCAAATTTTATGCAACAAGGGGTTTCATTTCATTAAAATATTATTGAGGTGGAAACAGAGGTTATTTAAATATTATTAGGGCGTTATCGAGGGTACTTTGCTATAACGGTAGAATCAGGTTCTTAATACGATGTTTCAGAGATTTATCATGAGTTTTCATTCATGAGAGTTGAGACGGTTTTTTCGTCGAGATAGTTACGCAGTTCACAAGGTTTTGACAAATTGATTGGAAATACGAAGGGTCCGCATTTCTCGGTATTTTTATGTGTAAATGGTTATTTTTGTCCTATTATACTATTATTTGTCTTGGCATAGTTTCTTGTTTTTTTATTAATTTTCATTTTGTTTCTCTTTATTATACTGTTTGATTTATTTATTTGATCGCAATAAATTTTGTACATCAAGTAAATTCGAGATTTCATTTGATATCTACTGAATTGCATATCTCCTGTACTTAATATAATCAACAATAATAGAATAATAGATGAATATACAAAATTTTCATCATCATCTTGTGTTGAAGTCCTCGTTTGAAGATGACAAATTTATGAAGAAAGAAACTAGCGTACTGCAAAGATGAAATAATCGAAGACAGTATGTCTCAATGGAGGGCCCCAGCATTCGTTGTGAGAAAAGAGAATCACAAGTAGAAGATGGTCATTGACTATTCAAATATAATAAATCGTTTCACTTTATTGGATGGCTTTTTCCTTCTTGATCCTGAATAAATGTCATTTGGAGAAAATGTCGACATCTCACTGTTTTCGAGGCCTCACTAATTCTGCCGTCTTGCAATAATTGGTCTCACGAACGGAGTCCCTACTTTCCAGCGTGCAGTCGATAACGAATTATCTGAAGAAACATATGAGTAACTCACGCCTACCTCGATCAAGTGACAGTGTGCGGGAAAGATAGAAAAGAAGATGATCTAAATCTTAAGCGATTCATGGATCATTATTCACCATTAATCAGGATGAAAGTACTAAGTTATGCCATCACAATCATATACTTACTCGGATATAAAATTAGAAACAATGCTATTCCTCCTGATCCCGATCGTTCGAAATCTTTTTTTTTGTCTAACCACTATCCAAGCTGCCTCACCAACGTTCAGAAGTTCACTTCATCGTCGAAGAGATTCTAACTCGGCCGAATGGTAACCAGCGATTAAAATACTGATGTTTCTGCTACTTAACCGCCAGTCTTCCTTCACCAAACAGCT
The DNA here is from genome assembly GCA_029955515.1 of Chrysomela aeneicollis. Taxonomy (NCBI): domain Eukaryota; kingdom Metazoa; phylum Arthropoda; class Insecta; order Coleoptera; family Chrysomelidae; genus Chrysomela; species Chrysomela aeneicollis. The sequence goes on along the minus strand of JARUHQ010000002.1, from coordinate 6,995,566 downwards.
CCAAGAAACTTCAGCGTGAAATTATGATTATGATAAAGATCCAGATATTGAAAGCAGTAGTGAAAACAATAGACCACAAGGAATCCTTTGTAGTACGATTCCTCGAGTTATGCAGTTCTGTCCCAATCCGGACATCCAATGGCATCATTTTCACAAACTCAATAATAGCGGAAGAAAACAAACATGTGTGGAGAAAGAAGAGTATGCTAGTGTGGGTGCCTTGAAGAATCAGAGAGATTATTCGATAGGCTGCCATTTCTAGAGTATTACTGACCAGTTCTGTAACGTTTATGTTCGACATAAACGATAAAAACGAAATCGAAAATGAGAAAATTCAACGATGGCGCCTAGAACTTCAACTCTATCATTCTATAAAAAAAACAGGAGAACAAAATCTAGTAGCTAATGCCTTTTCCGAATGTATTTCATTCTGACAAGCAAATGTCAATTCACTGTAGATTCATTTTAATTCTTCTCAGAACCGTTCTGGAACGATTCTGATTATGCGCATTGTCCTGAAATACTTCACTTGAAGAATATAGCAGAATCTTAGCAGCTTATAACTCATGTCATCCTGAAGTGGATCGGATATCTCACTGGATTGGTAGAGTGCGCAAAATTACTGCATCTTGTTCTACATGCAATGCGGTGAATCCCAAATTTTATAGAAACGACAAAAGCTATCTCATTGAGGCCACTCATCCTTTCGAGCGAATCAGCTTGGATTTCGAGGGACCTCTTCCTGACAAATCCTTGAGTTCTTCAACTATTATGAAATGTATTATTGAATTGTATCCTTAATCAAGTGTTTCCTACGTTTATATGAAGGGAGGCACATCTTTCATATCGAAAAAAAATCAAGAATTTCTGTTTCTTACAATCTCTATGGTAAAAGACGAGTAATGAGTAGAGCAGGAAAATTAAACTATTTGAAACTTTTACTTAATACGACCCATTGGTACAAGAAGAAGAAGACATTGATGCCAATCTCCAACATGGTCGAGTCAGGCTCGCAGGTAGAAAGGAGACAACTGAAAACACTTGTTACCGACTGATTTCAAATGTGGAAGAAAACATAGATCAAGAGTAATCAAGAGTAAACCAATATGCTGAAACCTTTCAAAGCTTTCTACTGTCAGAGACCCAGTCAGCACAAGTACTTCTTATGGACGTTTTAAAAACGTCCACTCTGGACATTCGAGACGTCTTAAAAACGTCCATTTCCGGACGACCGACGTCTTATGGACGTTTTGGGAACGTCCAATGTTACTAATCAGGATGTCTTGGGGACGTCCATAATAGGTCCAAATAAAATAAAAAGAGCCATTCGATGTATACTGTCACCCATCCAAGTTCTTTCCTCGCCTGACGTTGCTTGACTCCAGTTATCGAATCTCAATCTGCCTAGTATGGTTGCTGCTGTCTTCTTATTGATTTATTATATATGTATCTCGATTCGTATAAATCGATGAGATTTGAACAACAATAATTTTGAATGATTTATATCACTTATATCATTTATATATGTCAATTTGACATATACCTATTTATATATGTTTCATTATTGCATGAATTATTATTGTCTAATATTTATAATATATGTATTTTTATATCGCAATTTCGAGTTTTGGAACTCCCCATAAGTCAAATTCTTACGGGTGGAAGAAGCGAGACCAACATCAGCTCATGCTGGAATCCGAACCTCTTCTAGTAGGGGAGTCATGCGGTTTCCATCAACAGGATTTCGAATGTTATATATTTTTTTCAACATTGAGGTTTTTTGAGTTCTTATTCCGACATACTCATTCATGTTTCTCAAATTTATATGGAATTTGATGGAGCGATTTTTTTTATATCGCATCTTCGAAGTTGGTAACAGCTGTTATTTACCATTTATTTTATTGATATCGCATTCGTATCTCGAAGGAGAAATGAATCACTTCATATCTGAAAAAACCAAATTTGTCCTAGAAACGTCCACGCATGTACGTCCCCAAAACGTCCAAACTAGGTCCTGGACGTTCGGACCCAAAATGGACATAAAATGGACGTCCCCGGGACAGTGCTATACAGGGTTTATCATTAAATTGGTGTGTTGAAGTTTTCATGTATTTTACTGATCTCTCTCTCTCTCTCTCTCTCTCTCTGAATATATTTTACAGGTTTCTGATTTTATCCTAGACATAATATCTTTATTCTGGAAGAATCAGTGGCGTCCAAGAAAATTCATCATAAAATTAAGTTATTAATATACAACAATTTTTAACCCACACCCATATACCGCCGACGAAGAGTAAACAAGGGCAGTGAAATAAGTAGAATCTACCTTTCAAACTGACTTTGAAAGCAGGTAGATTTTAATGTTGTTTGAAGTTGTAAGTCTACCAAGCTGTAAACCCAGAATTATCGTAAGTCTCCCTATCCCTATCCCTATCCCTATCCCTATCCCTATCCCTATCCCTATCCCTATCCCTATCCCTATCCCTATCCCTATCCCTATCCCTATCCCTATCCCTATCCCTATCCCTATCCCTATCCCTATCCCTATCCCTATCCCTATCCCTATCCCTATCCCTATCCCTATCCCTATCCCTATCCCTATCCCTATCCCTATCCCTATCCCTATCCCTATCCCTATCCCTATCCCTATCCCTATCCCTATCCCTATCCCTATCCCTATCCCTATCCCTATCCCTATCCCTATCCCTATCCCTATCCCTATCCCTATCCCTATCCCTATCCCTATCCCTATCCCTATCCCTATCCCTATCCCTATCCCTATCCCTATCCCTATCCCTATCCCTATCCCTATCCCTATCCCTATCCCTATCCCTATCCCTATCCCTATCCCTATCCCTATCCCTATCCCTATCCCTATCCCTATCCCTATCCCTATCCCTATCCCTATCCCTATCCCTATCCCTATCCCTATCCCTATCCCTATCCCTATCCCTATCCCTATCCCTATCCCTATCCCTATCCCTATCCCTATCCCTATCCCTATCCCTATCCCTATCCCTATCCCTATCCCTATCCCTATCCCTATCCCTATCCCTATCCCTATCCCTATCCCTATCCCTATCCCTATCCCTATCCCTATCCCTATCCCTATCCCTATCCCTATCCCTATCCCTATCCCTATCCCTATCCCTATCCCTATCCCTATCCCTATCCCTATCCCTATCCCTATCCCTATCCCTATCCCTATCCCTATCCCTATCCCTATCCCTATCCCTATCCCTATCCCTATCCCTATCCCTATCCCTATCCCTATCCCTATCCCTATCCCTATCCCTATCCCTATCCCTATCCCTATCCCTATCCCTATCCCTATCCCTATCCCTATCCCTATCCCTATCCCTATCCCTATCCCTATCCCTATCCCTATCCCTATCCCTATCCCTATCCCTATCCCTATCCCTATCCCTATCCCTATCCCTATCCCTATCCCTATCCCTATCCCTATCCCTATCCCTATCCCTATCCCTATCCCTATCCCTATCCCTATCCCTATCCCTATCCCTATCCCTATCCCTATCCCTATCCCTATCCCTATCCCTATCCCTATCCCTATCCCTATCCCTATCCCTATCCCTATCCCTATCCCTATCCCTATCCCTATCCCTATCCCTATCCCTATCCCTATCCCTATCCCTATCCCTATCCCTATCCCTATCCCTATCCCTATCCCTATCCCTATCCCTATCCCTATCCCTATCCCTATCCCTATCCCTATCCCTATCCCTATCCCTATCCCTATCCCTATCCCTATCCCTATCCCTATCCCTATCCCTATCCCTATCCCTATCCCTATCCCTATCCCTATCCCTATCCCTATCCCTATCCCTATCCCTATCCCTATCCCTATCCCTATCCCTATCCCTATCCCTATCCCTATCCCTATCCCTATCCCTATCCCTATCCCTATCCCTATCCCTATCCCTATCCCTATCCCTATCCCTATCCCTATCCCTATCCCTATCCCTATCCCTATCCCTATCCCTATCCCTATCCCTATCCCTATCCCTATCCCTATCCCTATCCCTATCCCTATCCCTATCCCTATCCCTATCCCTATCCCTATCCCTATCCCTATCCCTATCCCTATCCCTATCCCTATCCCTATCCCTATCCCTATCCCTATCCCTATCCCTATCCCTATCCCTATCCCTATCCCTATCCCTATCCCTATCCCTATCCCTATCCCTATCCCTATCCCTATCCCTATCCCTATCCCTATCCCTATCCCTATCCCTATCCCTATCCCTATCCCTATCCCTATCCCTATCCCTATCCCTATCCCTATCCCTATCCCTATCCCTATCCCTATCCCTATCCCTATCCCTATCCCTATCCCTATCCCTATCCCTATCCCTATCCCTATCCCTATCCCTATCCCTATCCCTATCCCTATCCCTATCCCTATCCCTATCCCTATCCCTATCCCTATCCCTATCCCTATCCCTATCCCTATCCCTATCCCTATCCCTATCCCTATCCCTATCCCTATCCCTATCCCTATCCCTATCCCTATCCCTATCCCTATCCCTATCCCTATCCCTATCCCTATCCCTATCCCTATCCCTATCCCTATCCCTATCCCTATCCCTATCCCTATCCCTATCCCTATCCCTATCCCTATCCCTATCCCTATCCCTATCCCTATCCCTATCCCTATCCCTATCCCTATCCCTATCCCTATCCCTATCCCTATCCCTATCCCTATCCCTATCCCTATCCCTATCCCTATCCCTATCCCTATCCCTATCCCTATCCCTATCCCTATCCCTATCCCTATCCCTATCCCTATCCCTATCCCTATCCCTATCCCTATCCCTATCCCTATCCCTATCCCTATCCCTATCCCTATCCCTATCCCTATCCCTATCCCTATCCCTATCCCTATCCCTATCCCTATCCCTATCCCTATCCCTATCCCTATCCCTATCCCTATCCCTATCCCTATCCCTATCCCTATCCCTATCCCTATCCCTATCCCTATCCCTATCCCTATCCCTATCCCTATCCCTATCCCTATCCCTATCCCTATCCCTATCCCTATCCCTATCCCTATCCCTATCCCTATCCCTATCCCTATCCCTATCCCTATCCCTATCCCTATCCCTATCCCTATCCCTATCCCTATCCCTATCCCTATCCCTATCCCTATCCCTATCCCTATCCCTATCCCTATCCCTATCCCTATCCCTATCCCTATCCCTATCCCTATCCCTATCCCTATCCCTATCCCTATCCCTATCCCTATCCCTATCCCTATCCCTATCCCTATCCCTATCCCTATCCCTATCCCTATCCCTATCCCTATCCCTATCCCTATCCCTATCCCTATCCCTATCCCTATCCCTATCCCTATCCCTATCCCTATCCCTATCCCTATCCCTATCCCTATCCCTATCCCTATCCCTATCCCTATCCCTATCCCTATCCCTATCCCTATCCCTATCCCTATCCCTATCCCTATCCCTATCCCTATCCCTATCCCTATCCCTATCCCTATCCCTATCCCTATCCCTATCCCTATCCCTATCCCTATCCCTATCCCTATCCCTATCCCTATCCCTATCCCTATCCCTATCCCTATCCCTATCCCTATCCCTATCCCTATCCCTATCCCTATCCCTATCCCTATCCCTATCCCTATCCCTATCCCTATCCCTATCCCTATCCCTATCCCTATCCCTATCCCTATCCCTATCCCTATCCCTATCCCTATCCCTATCCCTATCCCTATCCCTATCCCTATCCCTATCCCTATCCCTATCCCTATCCCTATCCCTATCCCTATCCCTATCCCTATCCCTATCCCTATCCCTATCCCTATCCCTATCCCTATCCCTATCCCTATCCCTATCCCTATCCCTATCCCTATCCCTATCCCTATCCCTATCCCTATCCCTATCCCTATCCCTATCCCTATCCCTATCCCTATCCCTATCCCTATCCCTATCCCTATCCCTATCCCTATCCCTATCCCTATCCCTATCCCTATCCCTATCCCTATCCCTATCCCTATCCCTATCCCTATCCCTATCCCTATCCCTATCCCTATCCCTATCCCTATCCCTATCCCTATCCCTATCCCTATCCCTATCCCTATCCCTATCCCTATCCCTATCCCTATCCCTATCCCTATCCCTATCCCTATCCCTATCCCTATCCCTATCCCTATCCCTATCCCTATCCCTATCCCTATCCCTATCCCTATCCCTATCCCTATCCCTATCCCTATCCCTATCCCTATCCCTATCCCTATCCCTATCCCTATCCCTATCCCTATCCCTATCCCTATCCCTATCCCTATCCCTATCCCTATCCCTATCCCTATCCCTATCCCTATCCCTATCCCTATCCCTATCCCTATCCCTATCCCTATCCCTATCCCTATCCCTATCCCTATCCCTATCCCTATCCCTATCCCTATCCCTATCCCTATCCCTATCCCTATCCCTATCCCTATCCCTATCCCTATCCCTATCCCTATCCCTATCCCTATCCCTATCCCTATCCCTATCCCTATCCCTATCCCTATCCCTATCCCTATCCCTATCCCTATCCCTATCCCTATCCCTATCCCTATCCCTATCCCTATCCCTATCCCTATCCCTATCCCTATCCCTATCCCTATCCCTATCCCTATCCCTATCCCTATCCCTATCCCTATCCCTATCCCTATCCCTATCCCTATCCCTATCCCTATCCCTATCCCTATCCCTATCCCTATCCCTATCCCTATCCCTATCCCTATCCCTATCCCTATCCCTATCCCTATCCCTATCCCTATCCCTATCCCTATCCCTATCCCTATCCCTATCCCTATCCCTATCCCTATCCCTATCCCTATCCCTATCCCTATCCCTATCCCTATCCCTATCCCTATCCCTATCCCTATCCCTATCCCTATCCCTATCCCTATCCCTATCCCTATCCCTATCCCTATCCCTATCCCTATCCCTATCCCTATCCCTATCCCTATCCCTATCCCTATCCCTATCCCTATCCCTATCCCTATCCCTATCCCTATCCCTATCCCTATCCCTATCCCTATCCCTATCCCTATCCCTATCCCTATCCCTATCCCTATCCCTATCCCTATCCCTATCCCTATCCCTATCCCGAATATGTGGAGCATTGCTTTATGGTGTTATTTGAGAGAAGAGAGATTTGCCGATCGAGCCGAGTAGTTGTTCGTAGAAGAACACAAGGGGAAACATGAATTATTTTCCATTAAATTTGATGACACCCTTGCACAAGTTGACAAAAGACCGAGTCAACTACATCTGGTCTAACGAATGTTAAAAAGCAATCAAGAAACTGAAAGCTTCTCTATGTTCTAGTCCAATCTTGGGCTTTCCACAACGAAAAAGCATGTTCGTATCAGACACAGATGCAGGTAACAAAGGAATTGGAAGTGCAAGATGGTCAGAAAAAGGTGATATAATACTACAGTAAAATGATGAGCAAACCTGATAGGAATTACTGCGTCACCAGGAAAAAGCTAGCAATCATCAGAGCTGTGGATCATTTCCACAAATACCTCTACGGAAGAGAGTTCTTTATATGGACGCACCATGCAGCTTTGAAGTGGCTACTGGAAATAAATAACCCCGAAGGTCAAGTTGCCAGGTGGATCGAAAAGTTGAACCAGTACCATTTCAAGATCGAACGTATATCGCTCAGAACGATTTTACAACAACATGGATTCCTTGTCCAGAAGACCCTGTGCAGATAACTGCAAACACTGTGTGCGGATCGAACGTCACGAAGGAATTACCGATATTGAACAAGTGAGACTGATATCCGATGATAACAGCAGCCCATCTGGGACAGGATCAAGAGAATGACCCTGATATTGAAGACTTTCTACGCTGGAAAAAAATTGGAGCAGATAGGCCTACCTGGAAGAATATCTCCGATCGGGCACCAACATTCAAAGCCATGTGGGCACGATAGGATTATCTCATTATAGAGAATGGATTATTGAAACGAGTTTGGGAGTCAGCTGATGGCAAGAATACAACTTAACAACTAGTTGTGCCCAGAACAAGGATTCATGAAGTCTTGAAGGATATTCATAGAGGAAAATCAGGTGGTCACCTGGGAGTAGATAATACTTTGGATAAAGTTAGACAGACGTTCTAGTGGGTCCAATGTCGCGATGATGTAGAAAGTTGGTGTAGACGATGCCCAGTTTGTGGAGAGAGCAAAGGCTCTGAAATATAATCTAGAGGTGGAATGAAACAGTACAATGTAGGTGCTCCGCTCGAAAGAAGTGTCATCGACGTAGCTGGGCCATTCTGGTTGCTATGGACTACTTCAGTAAATGGGTTGAAGATTATGCCATGCCTAATCAAGAAGCATCCACAGTTGCGAGAGCCCTTCGCAATTCGGAGTACCGATGGAGCTACATTCCGATCAAGGAAGAAACTTCGAATCAAACTCATTCAAGAAAGTTTGTGAATTGATATAAATCAACAAGATCAGGACTACTCCTCCACATCCACAGTCAGATGGCATGGTAGAAGGGTTCAATCGGACTATAGAAGAACATCTTTCCAAAGTAGTAGAGGAGCATCAGAAATACTGGGATCGAAAACTTTCACTATTCTTGATGGCCTATAGAGCAGCTGTTCATGACTCTACAAAGCTTACACCAGCCAGCATAGTCTTCGGAATAGAACTTCGTTTGCCTCGTGATTTGGTGTTCGGGTCACCAAATGCTGAAGAGAAAGAAATTCAAGGAAGGAGATCTAGTATGGCTGTATAATCCACGTTGAAAGAAAGGTGTCTCTTCAAAATTAACACCATCTTGAAAATAATCATATAACGTGATAAAAAGAATAAATGATGCGGTTTATAGAATTCAACGCAGTATTTGATCGAGACGATCAAATCTGAGAAGGGGATGATATTACGAGACCGGAAGTAATTATCTCGGTGGCGTGACTGAAAGTGATTTATGGCCTCGCGATAACATCGCTCGCCGACGAACCAATCAGAGGACAATAGCAGATGACTCATACTCGTCTCAGTTTCTCGAGAATAAACGGTATTTATTAAGAACTCTATTGAATATTCAAGATCCCGCTAGAATGAGTATGTTGTACCTATTTGAGCAGTGCAGTGGCGCAGACAGTTTAGTTCTGAAATAAAGCTAGTATTGTGAACATTGAGATTTGTGAAGCGAATATCGTTGTGATATAACTGAGTATTTATTAACTCTCTTTCATTAACTCTAAAGATAAAATCCCACCTTCGGAAAAATCAGGTGTTTATAGACTGAATTGTTCAGAACCCAATTGCAATATGTGCTTTATTGGTCGAATAGGCAGAAAATTCAAATATAGGATTGCAGAACATATTCGCTTGATTAATAATAATTCTGATAAAGTTTTCGTCAATTCCTCTTGAAATAATTTTGATCTATTTCCTGAAGATGCGATTTTTGAAAATCCCCTAACATTGGAAGTTCGCACTTAGAACGATACCTCTGTTTACATTAATATTTTTTGTGTTCAAATTTTCACTTTTTCACCATTGGTAAGTTTTAGGTATTTCCTTTTTGATATGTCAAGATGTCTGACATTGAATTTTTTCTCTTGATAGTTGTACTTTTTATGATTGCTGATGATGAAGGATTAATCCTTCGAAACATGTCCCTATGGGTATTTATTTATCGAGGTATATTTCGAGTGTTTAGTGATATGAATTGTTCAGTTTTGTACCGATGGTATTGAATTAACGAACTGAAGTAGGAATACCGTAACAATATTTTTTTTCAATTGTAACGGGTGCAAACTTCGGAGAATTATAACTTCTGAAATACTATGATAACCTAGCTTTCTGACCAGAGGCTGCCGGTTTTGCTCAGTAGTGTGGGAGCGGGTTCAAGAGAACTGAAAATTTTGATTATATTTTAGGACGCCACCCGTTTAAAATTACCTCTGTGCCGCCAGTGTGCTAGAAAGCCATAAGCAAAACGGGAAACTAAAGTGATCAAAAATATTTCGAAGATGATTTATTATATATGTTTCAGAATCACACAGTTCTTAATTGTGATTATTATACTCTAAAGAAAATATAGCTGATTAAGTTCAGATAAATTTTTATACATATAAGTAACTAAACAGTCCGAATATAGCTATATAAGGCGCACAAAAAAAAAATCATTAAAGGTGATCCCACAGATCGACCATGTGAATCACACTCATGTGGTTACCATACGGGTAGTAGTATGTGAATAATATATTGGTACACTATAACTTGGCGTAACACTTGGTAGTACACTCGATATCTGATATACGAAAGTGGTACGAAGAAAGTATAGGTTAATACTCATCCATCAATTGACCCAAAACTGCAGATGTCGCAATATCTTTCATCAGGAAATCACTATAGGCAGCAATTTAAGTAATGCAGATACTCCGGAACTCTCATCAGCTTGGCAGGAACCCAATAAATTCCAGAAATAGAATTATGCCTCAGAAAAGAACCCTAAAATATTGTACCCTCTTTAATCTGATATCGCAACTTTGAAACAGAACAATTAATTAGAAAAAGTAGAAATATATCAATTACGATAATTTAATAGAGAAATAGAAACTTCAACGTACATAATTTATTCTGAATATTACCAAAATTTATATTGAATGTAACTGAAAGGTGAATGCACATGTTAATATTCACTATATAGCATGTGAGATACCTAAAATCCAATCACATGGCAAGCGACAAAAAAACAAGAACCGATGTCTTAATTTAAAATCAGATGATTTATCTCACCTCCTAAATGTCATTGGGAGGGTTTTCAAGAAATTCCAGAATTGCTATTCAAAATTAAGTTTCTGAGAGCACGAAGAAAAATATACCTGAAAAGAAATGGTTGTCATCAGACCACCACGAAAAATGATAAGTTGAAAGAATCTTACCAGAAAACAGCGAACCGAAACAAAGATTATTGATGCTATATATACGCTGTAATATACAGGAGACTAGCAAATCTGCTATTTGCTTTAAATTTCTCAATAATTCCAGAAATAAGCACAAATCCTCCAAAATTTTAGATCACCAGACAAAATGGCGTATTCGTTATCAAAAATGCAAAAATGACGATCCTCTGTCCTCTCAGGTTTTTGTAGTCAGAAACCAAAAGATCGACAACCTAAAACTACCAAAGATTCCTGATAAAGAAACCGCGCCAAGATCTGCTTGTTTTCAGCCCATTGATAAAATAATAGCTATTCAGGATCGAGTATTTCAGCAGTTGGTAGTTCATCAATCCTTCATCGATCATGTGAATGGTATAGATACGTAAATTACTTTTACGGTTCCGTCTTCCTCATACATTTTATTAAAATGTTTAGCGAGCGAGAGCGACTATCGTAGATTGACCAATGGTCAAACTGCGCATGCTGCGATAGTAGTTTTCGACGTATGAGACATTAGACAGCTTGACTGAAAAGTGAAATGAATCGAAATGTAAACAATAATGATGTACAACAACTAATCGACACGATGAATCAAGCAAATGGATATTTTTAATCAAGAAATATTGGACTGAATACAACCAATTATGTTCAGGTGAGGGTCACGTAGTTTGACTTACATGAAGTTATATATCTCACAGAACTTAGGTGAATGTTATGTTTACATTTATCTTCCTTTCAGGTTCCCAGTCCACTAAATAATATTGGTATACAAGGAAACCACAAAAGATCAAAGGTTTCTGATTGACAATGAAACGAGTGGATTCCATAATATACATATGATCAGATAGAAAAGGAACTTTCAGCCAAGTGAAATTTTCTCCTGTTGATTCCTGTGCGAAATGAAGAGTGACTGATTGTGATTGAATATTTTTTTATAGTGTAAGATAGTTATGAATAAATCTGTTTTCAAATAATGCTTGCTTCATTTAATCTTTCAGGGCAAATTGAATCATAATATATTTCTGAACGGTTGATGAGATTTTAGTGAGTATATGACCTGTTACAACACCCCCCTTTCGTGAAAAAAAAAAAAAAAAGTTACAATACTTTTTTTTTTTTGAAAATCTTGTTCTTACCAAAATTTACAAAAAAAAAAAATGCATATCGTTCTGCGAAGTATAAAACATGACTTATTTTTGCAGAACATTGAACTTTCAGGGGACTATATCCTGTGGTTCCAGAAGCGACAACATCGCGTTCCTGAATGTTCTAGGCGTGAACAGAGGATTAAAAAAGGAAAAGGACACTCAGACGTAAATGCTTACAAAAAACAAAAAAAAATCACAACTAAATTAATCTTGATCGGAAGTTCTATTTTCATTCCCTTCAGAATCTCGATTATCATGAATGGGTTTCAAGTCTTTGACGTGCCAATCGCCCAGATACTTATTATTTGCATCTTGTATCTGGTAAGTCCAAGGACTGATTCTCCTACGAATGAAGTAAGGTCCACGATATTTTGGCTCGAATTTAGTTGTGCGATAGTTGGCTTTGTCGGACTGACGGTGGTTCTTCACCATAACCTCTTGCCCTACATCGAATGTTATGTCACGTCTTCGAAGATTATAGGTTCGTTCGTTCCGTGCGAATGCTTTGTCGAGTCTTGCACGAACATCTTTAAACAATTTTGAGAACTCTAAAGAACGGTTTTCTGGAGAAAGTTCATTGTTGGGAGTATCTGGGTCTACGATTGGCGGTTCATGATCTCTTCCATTCAGACACATATTGCGACCAAAATTCACAAAATAAGGAGATACACCAGTAGCTTCACTCCTAGCAGTTCTTATTGCACAGGCGACGTCTTGCAAATAAATATCCCAATTACGATGATTATCCTTAATATAGGACGAGAGCATAGTTTTCAGGGTTCTATGCTGTCGCTCACAAGCATTAGCTTGCGGATGATAGTTGGCGACGTGAGCCAGTTTTATACCAAAAGTTGTAGCCAAAGTCTTCAATTCTTTGCTAACGAATTGTCTCCCATTATCTGTCAACAATATACGAGGACAACCAAAGAGGAGGAATATATTTTCCTTCAACAATTTACAAATCGTCTTGGCATTCGCTTGACGCATAGGGAGAAAAATGCAAAATTTACTAAAGTAATCCTGGACACTCAATATATAAATGAAACCATTCGTAGATTTTGGAAGTGGACCAACAATATCCACCGACACAAGATCCCATGGATGATCAACCTCTGGTCTACCACAAAGAAACCCAGCGGGGGCCTTTTGCTCTTGTTTGTAAGCCAGACAAACTCTACACGACCGCACATATTTGGAAACATCAGCCTTCATTTTAGGCCAATAATATTTCGAACAGATACGATTGAAGGTTTTATAAGTTCCTGCATGTCCTGAAGTTGGGAGATCATGATACGTTTTCAAAATGTTCATCCGCGACTCTTCAGGAACGACTTCCTTCCAATCAAATACCGCACCAGATAGAGCAGAATAGGGACTCGCGACATGCTTGAAGAGTTTTCCTCCTTCAACTCGCCAGAGAGGGTAACGAAGGGGAAATTTCGTGATTGCTTCCACCTGGTTGAGAAACCACTTATCTTTAGAAATTTTCGAAACATCCTCAACCTCTACCTTAGCATCAATAGACGTTAAGGCGTTTATTTCAGGGACCGTTCTAGATAACATATCTGGTACTACGTTGTCTCTACCTTTCCTATGAATAATGGAAAAATCAAATTGTTGGAGACGAAGAATCCATCTTGCGAGACGACCGCTAGATTGTGCCAGCTTGTGCAACCAAGTCAAACTATGATGGTCGGTTATTACTGTAAAATGATAACCTTCCAAATATGCCCTAAGCTTTTCAATAGACCACACAATGGCCAGGCACTCTCGCTCGACTGTACTGTAATTTTTTTCAGCGCGAGTTAGTGATCGACTAATGTAAGCTATTACATGTTCTCCGTCATCATGTTTTTGAGAAAGGACAGCACCAATTCCGAAAGCACTTGCATCAGTTTGCAAATGAAATGGGATTTTGAAATCAGGCATACTCAGTATTGGTGCAGAAATCAAACAATCTTTAATTTTTGTGAAAGAGCGTTCACATTCATCTGTCCAGCACCACTTGCGTTTTTTGCGTAACAGATCTGTCATGGGCGCAATAACGGAAGAGAAATTTGCTATGAAGCGCCTATACCACGACGCAGTACCTATAACTCTGCGGACTTCTGTTACATTCTTAGGCGTTGGTATTTCCAAAATCGCATTGAGTTTTCCTGGATCTACGTGCAATCCCTGGTAGTCTACAACATACCCAAGATATTTCAGTTCGTCACGACAGAACTGGCATTTATCTTTAGATAAAGTCAACCCTGCTGCACCCAATACTTCGAGGTGTTTATCGAAATCATCTGTTGCGATTATAACATCGTCTAAGTATACAAATGAGTAGGGTTCGAGATCAGCCCCTAAAACCCTATCCATAAGCCGCTGAAATGTAGCTGGACTATTCGAAAGCCCAAAAGGCATCCTCTTAAAATGATAAAGGCCACGACCAGGAATTGTGAAAGCTGTGTACTCTCGAGAATCAGCAGATATTGGTACTTGAAAGAAAGCAGAACGGACATCGACTGAACTTAAGTACCTTGCGCTTTTCAGCTTATCGAGGATCGTATTGATAAAGGGTATCGGATAAGCGTCTTTTTTAGTCACCTTATTAAGCTGCCTGAAGTCGACACAAAACCTATATTTTCCTTTGTCTTTCTTTGGAACCATAACGACAGGGAAGGAATATGCAGAGCTTGACGGCTCGATGATGTCATTTTCTAGCATTGATTTCACTTCTTTATCGATGAGGTCTTGGATCGCAGGAGAGACACGGTAGGGCCGCAAGCGAATAGGATCGGAATTCGTAAGGACAATCTTATGTTCAACTAATCCGGTTTTTCCAATCTTATCACCCATCAATAAGAAAAATTGGTTTACCAGTTCTTTCAGTCTCGTCGACTGTATTTCAGAAAGGGTAGCTTTGGATTTGATCAAACTTACGTGCTGATGTGAATCAGACTGACTACCCTCAAATTCACCATCGAAGAACCAACATTTGTTCCTGAAATCCGGTATGATACCGAAGGTGATCCAGAAATCCATTCCCAATATTAAATTGTACGGTAGTTCTGGAACAACAAGGGCAGACAAAGTCCTCACCTTTCCTTCCAACAGAAAAGGAATATTGACTGAACCGATAACTGAACATTTATTATCATTAGCAATGGCACAGGAAGCTATACTAGAGGTTTGCAATCTCAACCCACAAGCAGATAATTTTTCCCAACCAAAACGACCAATCACTGTGCGATTTGCACCTGTATCCAGCAGACATTTGATTTTTAACCCTAGGATATCTACTTCTAAATGGGGGCGATTATCTCCTTGACAACTGGCAAAAATATATGACAATATGGGTTGTATCTGTTCAACAAACAATTTTGATTCATGACAAGAAGATTTATTATCTTGCTTGGCCATGACGGGGTTAGTCGAGCAATAGTCATGGCCACCCAATGGCTCGACTGTGCGTTTCCCGAGCATTTGGGACAAGTACGCACCGTGTAGTTGGGAAGACCACATTTGAAACATGCCTTTTTGGGTGGTTGTGAGCAGTTTGATCGAAAATGACCTACTTGGCCACAATTGAAACAAGAATTTGGACGTTTTGAAGGGATATGGACTGTATTCGGTGTTGATTGGACAGCTGATACTGATTCAGCATTAACGACCACAGAACTATCCTCACTGTTTTGTGCAGTAGTGACAGAAGTATGAACCTGACTACTACGATGAAATCGTTTATATTCGAGTCCGGGCTCAACCGAATTTCGCAGATTGAATGAAGGTGACGTATAATCTTGAGCGCTGGCATGTGCTTCTTCTATGTCTCGACCGATAGATACCAAGTCATCAATGGTATTAATCTTTCTACCAGCCAACGCCAACTGTATGTGTGGTAACATTTTATTTTTGATGGAATTCACCCGATCAAATTCAGAAGGTTTATGAGAAAGCTTGCTGAATAGTCCTTCCATGTATGCTACATATATTATCACGGACTCCGAACTTCCCTGAGTACGACGCCTGATCATATCCATCACTTTCTCTTCATAGTTACGTGGCAAAAAGGTTGAACGAAACACTTCAAGAAATTGTTTATAGCTAGTTATCTTGTTTTTGGCAAAACGATACCAGATAGAGACATCCCCTACTAATAATTCAGCAACAGAATACAGCATCTGATCTTCGGATACATTACGTGAAATTCTCATCTCTTCTAAATTATCCAAAAAGTCCGTAACGCTTGAAGTACCATCAAACTTCAAATGCCACTTACTAACATCCACAAATTTCAAACCGAAATTATTTGAAGAATTTACACAATTCATATCGCGAAAATACCCCATATCCCTAGTAGCATCACGAGAATCCCTTATTGTCGAGTTAGCAACATTATTTTCAATATCGTTCGAAATTCTCACTCTCCGAGGTCGATCCTCTGAGTTAGAAAGTGTGGGCGGGACTTGAGAATATTCAACCCGAGTGGAGATATTTTTAAACCTATCACTAAGACCTCTTACTGAAGAAGTTACATTTCGTCGCATAATATCAGAATAATCATCTTGCTGATTCGGTCCTGAATTCTTTTTAGTTCCCTGTCCAATATCTATTAAATCAGCGTCCCCATCTTGATTATCAATTATTATATCATCAGATTCTTTATTTATATTTGTGTCCGATGAATTATGTCCTCCACTTGTTGAGGTATTGGGTAACAAATCGTTAGGTTCATCTATCAATGAAGCATGTTCACGAATATTCGGTTCGTCTAGGATTGAATTATGTTCGGGTGTTCGGGCAGTGTTGCTGAGAGCATATACTTCATCTAAATTTTTGAACAAGTTATTGCACAAATCAACTAAGTTAATTTTCTCTGCTTGTTGATCAACATGTAAAACATTTATTTTGTTCAACCTATTCTGAACGTGGAATAATCTAGTTCTTAAAGTTTTATATTCATATAATTTGTTTTCAGTATCAAAATCTTGGATACCACCAAATACTTCATCTAATTTCACGGCACAAATTGCTAATTCTTTACAAGGATCAAAAATCACACTGGACTGAGTGAAATTGCCAAGTCTTTCTTTTCTGAGGATATCTCTGAGTATGCAACGTTTACTATCCACTGTTCCATCGCCTAATTCAGAACCTCTACTGAACAATTCCCACGTTAATTCATCACTACGAAGTCTATTTATCTCCATTTTGTTGAAAGTGGATCAAAGAAAACAAGTGATAGCACTAAGTTCAATCTGAGAATTCAAATCACACCTCTCCAATCGAATGAAAAAAAAAAAATATTGAAAATATTTTTTTTCTAGTTGGGCCACCCTGTAAGCACCCACAAGCAACTCAAAGTATCAATTATCTAGTGATAATCACCCAATAATAGGTATCAGCTATATATCTAATAAATAAGTAACCGTATACTTATTCGAATCACCCTGTAACTGAAGAACTGAATTTCAGCATTCGCACAATAATTATTATATCATTCGTCTCAATCAGAATGCAGAGGTACGAATTCAAATAAAACTGAAAATCAGACTATTCATAAATACTGGGTGAGGAAGAAAAAAAAAATTGAAACTTTATATTTAGGAATGATGAAAGATCAACCGAGATGACTACGAGCAGGAAAACTTTATATGCAACGAAATAAATACCACATAAAAATTACACTGTACTACCAAGTGGTTAAAAAAAAAAACGTTGGGCGCCACTGTAACGGGTGCAAACTTCGGAGAATTATAACTTCTGAAATACTATGATAACCTAGCTTTCTGACCAGAGGCAGCCGGTTTTGCTCAGTAGTGTGGGAGCGGGTTCAAGAGAACTGAAAATTTTGATTATATTTTAGGACGCCACCCGTTTAAAATTACCTCTGTGCCGCCAGTGTGCTAGAAAGCCATAAGCAAAACGGGAAACTAAAGTGATCAAAAATATTTCGAAGATGATTTATTATATATGTTTCAGAATCACACAGTTCTTAATTGTGATTATTATACTCTAAAGAAAATATAGCTGATTAAGTTCAGATAAATTTTTATACATATAAGTAACTAAACAGTCCGAATATAGCTATATAAGGCGCACAAAAAAAAAATCATTAAAGGTGATCCCACAGATCGACCATGTGAATCACACTCATGTGGTTACCATACGGGTAGTAGTATGTGAATAATATATTGGTACACTATAACTTGGCGTAACACTTGGTAGTACACTCGATATCTGATATACGAAAGTGGTACGAAGAAAGTATAGGTTAATACTCATCCATCAATTGACCCAAAACTGCAGATGTCGCAATATCTTTCATCAGGAAATCACTATAGGCAGCAATTTAAGTAATGCAGATACTCCGGAACTCTCATCAGCTTGGCAGGAACCCAATAAATTCCAGAAATAGAATTATGCCTCAGAAAAGAACCCTAAAATATTGTACCCTCTTTAATCTGATATCGCAACTTTGAAACAGAACAATTAATTAGAAAAAGTAGAAATATATCAATTACGATAATTTAATAGAGAAATAGAAACTTCAACGTACATAATTTATTCTGAATATTACCAAAATTTATATTGAATGTAACTGAAAGGTGAATGCACATGTTAATATTCACTATATAGCATGTGAGATACCTAAAATCCAATCACATGGCAAGCGACAAAAAAACAAGAACCGATGTCTTAATTTAAAATCAGATGATTTATCTCACCTCCTAAATGTCATTGGGAGGGTTTTCAAGAAATTCCAGAATTGCTATTCAAAATTAAGTTTCTGAGAGCACGAAGAAAAATATACCTGAAAAGAAATGGTTGTCATCAGACCACCACGAAAAATGATAAGTTGAAAGAATCTTACCAGAAAACAGCGAACCGAAACAAAGATTATTGATGCTATATATACGCTGTAATATACAGGAGACTAGCAAATCTGCTATTTGCTTTAAATTTCTCAATAATTCCAGAAATAAGCACAAATCCTCCAAAATTTTAGATCACCAGACAAAATGGCGTATTCGTTATCAAAAATGCAAAAATGACGATCCTCTGTCCTCTCAGGTTTTTGTAGTCAGAAACCAAAAGATCGACAACCTAAAACTACCAAAGATTCCTGATAAAGAAACCGCGCCAAGATCTGCTTGTTTTCAGCCCATTGATAAAATAATAGCTATTCAGGATCGAGTATTTCAGCAGTTGGTAGTTCATCAATCCTTCATCGATCATGTGAATGGTATAGATACGTAAATTACTTTTACGGTTCCGTCTTCCTCATACATTTTATTAAAATGTTTAGCGAGCGAGAGCGACTATCGTAGATTGACCAATGGTCAAACTGCGCATGCTGCGATAGTAGTTTTCGACGTATGAGACATTAGACAGCTTGACTGAAAAGTGAAATGAATCGAAATGTAAACAATAATGATGTACAACAACTAATCGACACGATGAATCAAGCAAATGGATATTTTTAATCAAGAAATATTGGACTGAATACAACCAATTATGTTCAGGTGAGGGTCACGTAGTTTGACTTACATGAAGTTATATATCTCACAGAACTTAGGTGAATGTTATGTTTACATTTATCTTCCTTTCAGGTTCCCAGTCCACTAAATAATATTGGTATACAAGGAAACCACAAAAGATCAAAGGTTTCTGATTGACAATGAAACGAGTGGATTCCATAATATACATATGATCAGATAGAAAAGGAACTTTCAGCCAAGTGAAATTTTCTCCTGTTGATTCCTGTGCGAAATGAAGAGTGACTGATTGTGATTGAATATTTTTTTATAGTGTAAGATAGTTATGAATAAATCTGTTTTCAAATAATGCTTGCTTCATTTAATCTTTCAGGGCAAATTGAATCATAATATATTTCTGAACGGTTGATGAGATTTTAGTGAGTATATGACCTGTTACACAATGTTTAAACTATAGAACTTACGAGGGGAGCGACAGACTTTCTGGTACCCACTGTACATTCTTGTCTTCAATTCTCTGAATTCTTTTCAACCGTAGAATATCAGTTTATTTTTCCACCTTATTACGTGATATGTTCATGACCGCAGTTGTGAGATTTAATTTCATCACTTATGAGAATTTAATAAATGTCATCACCTAATGAAGATGAAATGGTGATTCCTTAGGCCTCGCCTTCATGATTGATCGTATCAAACCACCAAATATGCATTTTTCTATGATAATTCGAAAATGAACACTTTTTAGTTCAGTATTTGAATAAATTATCACACTAAAGCAGCCACGCCTCGTGTTGAAGAAACATTTTTCTACGACCACGTATGAAAACGTCAATAATCACACTGTTTTGTTATTCAGAAAAGAGCTCATATCACCATGGTATTGTTTATTTGAAAGAAAAAAAGCAGTGGTGTTGATATGAAAAATATCACAACGGACACAACCTGCTGACAAAAATTGGATAAAAGTGACATAAGATTTCTGGAATGCAGTGCAATATTTGGCAAAGCTATAAAATGTAACAATTTTCATTGCGGAGAATGAATTGCTAGCTCATTTTGGTGAATTGGCAGGTAAATAGCCTCTTTATTGTCACATCATGATATCCTGAGAAGAATAATTCCAATCAACAACAATGATGAGAATATCGATGCACGATTTTTCAAAATTACGGCCATTTTTTCAAAAGATACCTATTCGAAGTTCATCACCACACCCCCAGATTATATTCATCTCGGAACAGAGATGAGGAAGTTATTTTTTATTTTGGAAACTTCAGCTGGAATATTTTGCCCGCTTATTATTTTCAGTTGATATGAATCCCATAAATAATGTGAATTATTTGTGGCTCATCTAATATGCAGACGCATACATGATATACCTTATATAATTATATAATGTGTTAAAAATATAGATAGATAACTTTTTGCAAGAGTAAATGTCTTTTTCCATATTCAACATGCATAATAATACGAATTACTTCTTACTGGAAGAAAATATGAATGGATTATCAATTTTTGCCAATGAATGTTTCTATTATTGACACATCGTTCGTTCGAACCGAATGGTGAATAGCTGATATTGTCATAGAAAAAGTACAGAATAATATACTTACATGTTTCATGGCTTGAACTCATGAGAATGATAGCAGGCTCGTTGAATAATGATAAATACCCAGCAAACACGTTACATCCCTTGGCAGTTTTGCGAAGTCTCGAATTGCACATTATAGTAATATTGAGACAACAAGAATTTGAAGATGTTCTGCAGGAGTATCTATTACTCAAACCAAATAATACGCGAATAGCCCTTTTCTGGATTGCGAATACATCTGACGCATATATATGGAAATATGCAAAATATACCAGCTTAGTTGTTGACAGATTGGTATTCCTTTTAACAGTGCGTAAAGCATAGATTGAACTGCTCAATTTAGTCTGAAGGGCAGAGGTGTAATCTTGCCAGTTCAGTTTATTATCAATAGTTAATCCCAGGAATTTGGTCGAGTGTACGAAATCAATAGAGTTTTCATTGAGTTGTATGATCACATCGTCAACATCTTTATATAATCTAAATAACACGCTATTTGATTGAGAGAAGTTGAGAGACATTTTATTTGCCAGAAACCAGTCTGAAACTTCCTCCATTACCTCCTCAGACGATGTTGTGAGTAAGTCCGTATTTTTCTCATTAATAAGTATGCTCGTGTCATCAGCAAAAAGTGTAAAGGCAACTGTTGAAAAGCTACAGACAATATCGTTCACATAAATGATGGTGTCCCACTGATCCCTGTGGGACACCAGCCTGTAAATGAGTATATTCTGAATCTTGATATAACACATTACCTAACGTTTCATGTTTGATTCTAACACACATTATTCGCTCTGAGAGATATGATTTGTGAAAAGAAGTGTTGATGAATTTTGCTCGCAACCATTCATTATATCATGGAATATTAGTTATTATATACTTCACTGAAAATATGTATGTGATTGAATGAAACAGGGCTCAGAAACTTCTAAAAATACGAAGCAGGAACCGCTATTCTAATAAATACCTTTCCGGTATCAGCAATGAGTAATAGTCAGTCGCGTGAGCATTAATCAGTTAATATTTAGTTGACCGCACTGACAGAAGGAGCGACTTGAGCGCGACCCACAATCGCTCATAAAAATGATTCAAATGCTCTACTGCAAAATTTCATGGTCCTGTGGTAACAGAGGAAATATTACAGTTTGGTCGCGAAGAAACCTCGCATAAAACGACCCAATGTGGCTATCGATAGGACTACTGAACTTTTGAAATTTGTATAATAAAAGGAAATGTAATAGTGTCGAAGAAACCTCGCATGAATCTACGCGATGTGGCTATCAAACATGCATTTATTGATTGAAAAACTTCCACAAAAGTGACATTGGATGGATGTTTTTTGCAGGCTATTTAAATCTCAATTTAAACAGTACAATTTCGTATGCGTACTTGATGTCGCGGACATTTCGCTGCAAATGCGAGTGGAAGGCGATGTTTTTGGTACATCGCATGCGAGCTTTTAGTCGCAATGTTACTTCCATAGTACATCACAGTTACTTCCCAGTGTTTGCTGAGTACCTTAGGCATCCAGATTATTTGTTTGGTAGGTCCGGGGTGTTCTTAAGTACTAATAAGCCTTTGAATGGTAATTTTGAAATTCTTACGATACACGCGTTAGTTTGACACAAATGACAATTCCGACACATATGTCACATGTATTCTTTAGCGAATTCTAGTGCCGATTGGGTCTGATTAACATCGAGTGTTTTTCTTCAGGAAATTAGTTTGAAAAGTCGTATTCCCCATCAAAATTCCTGAGTCCTGTTTGATTTGCAGAAACACATTCTGACAGATTTTGTATTCAATAATCCATGGGCGTGTTGTTGGATTGAACAAGAAGTGCGAATAAGAACTTAAAGTAAATTATGAATTATCGAATTGGATTCAATTGAATTATTTGGATATCCAGACCCTTTGACAATCTCAAGTACCTCTTGTATACCAAAATATCTCAACTGTATGCTACTGTATTATAGAGTACTTTCTTACTCTCAACCTGCTCTCATCAATAGACTCTAATACCAAACAAATATAACTAGCGTAAGCTAAGTATGATCTAAGATGACTAAACACATAAATCTCATAACGCTAGATCCGGCATCATGTAGTATTTATTTGGTATCAGAGGGGTCTGCAGGAATGTAGGTACCTACTATGATCACGTGGTACAATACATTTGTATGGTCAACAATTAAAACTACCAATCAATGGCTTAGTACTGCTAAGATATGAGATCTATGAATACACATCAAACTCTTGATAACTAGGGTTATGTTCAACTTTAGATATCTCGAAAAATGATACCTTCATCGAACCAAAGGAAGAGTATGTTATTTCTCCACGTCTATTGTATTTTCATCTATTCCGATTGAGTTATTCAGAAAAAAATGAAGGGAGTTCTTTCAAACTATGATCTATCACGGCAATAGCAAAGTAATAATTTTCATTCTTCACGGGCAAGACCAATGTCGATAGCGAAACAATATGGATCAAGAATTGCTGAAAACAGAACTATCGTAGCCCTTCTTGTTCTAGAGATATAGGGTGGAATTGGAGATATTGCATTAGGTGACCTCCCTGTATCCAATTATCTTCAACTCATAAAAAGTGGAAACTGCATCCTATACATATTTTCACGTGGCGTAGTCAGATATACGAAATGAGCAGTCATTATTTTGATATAACCTAAAGTTTTTTCATTGGAAGGAACACCCTGTATATATTTCAATATTTGAAACATTAATGCTTTGCGATTTGCATACGAGTTTTTGAGTTTCAGTCCTGTATTCAGACGAAATTAATTTTTTGAAGCTACAGTCAGGACAAATACCTATCACTTTAAAAATAGATCTTTTGGTGCCATAATCAATTACCTCCATTACCTCTCTTATTTTTGGTATAATGAAATTCATCCATTTGAAATTATTATTGAATATGAGTAGCTAAACTATTTGACAAATCAATGAATTCAAACTCATACTCGAACTGATATGAAGACACTACTACAAAGCAAAAAAGCTCTATTGATTATTCTTTTGTTGAAAGTTAATAGCCACCTTGGTTTCCTGACTTATCAGATTTCCCATCATAGGGCTGAATAGAAAAAAATATACCAGAAGTGGCATGAAAATCAAACACTCATGTATGCTACGGGAGAAGCTTTCGTATACTTGGACCTCTGTTTTTAGTGCGGTCTATTGACGCTATCCTCAGAAGATGTCGGCTGTGTCTTCAGCAGAATGGGTACCAATTTAAACAACATATATATACAACATTTTCAACAGAAGTATAATCAATAGAGTTTAGTTTTTTAGAAGGTTCTTCATATAAGTTCAAATATATTGTTTAACATTAGCAGCTGACTTAGACAAACGAATCATTGAAGAACCTTTGAAAGATTAGTATTTCAGTATATCGTTTCCTTTCAGATATATAATGTACATAATAGGGGATATTGAATTTGATGGTTCGAAAAAATCATTAGGAGTAAAATTATTTATTTCTGACAGTGACATTATAAGCTTATATCGTCATAGTTACGATATCTATAATGAGGGTCATAACTCCCTTGGGATATTAAGGTTCAAAAACTCCCTCTTACCTTTTACAGGTGAAAATGATACAAGAAATGCTTTATATGTAATGAAAACTAAGACATATTTTCCTTATTCACGTCATTACAAATAATAAATGTACAATTTTCAAATGTTCCCTGAAAATTACTTCCGCCGCTGGAAACCATTTCTTCTTTTTTATGGGTGGTGCTGTTGCTGTTAACTACAGTCGAGGTGCCTGCCTCTTCTGATGGCAAAGTAGACAGCATACGCGCCGTTTTATTTCTCAATTCAATACTGTCCTCCAGATACCCCTCTGCCACCGTGGAACTTCTCCAACCTTCGTGTCTTTTTAAGTTTGTCATAGTTGCTCCTGCATTGGCTAGGGCAGTAGCAGAAGTGCGACGAAGGCAATGTCCCGTATAGGTTAGTGGGTTTGGCAATCTTTCCAATTGGCTGAGTTGTACATTTATTTTGTCGGAAGCTCAAAAAAAAAATCGTTTTGTACCTTCAGGACGCAAGGACATATAAAGTCTCAATAAAGGCGAAGCAGAGAATTCTTTTTCATCTACAACTGTAAATTTCTTCGATACACCAGTTTTCTTTTCCGGTACGTTCACTACCATAACAGTATCCCGGTCCTCTATATCTGCTATACTCATATTTGGAAGTTCCTGAGTTCTGCATCCTCCAAAATAACCCATAATTAGAACAACCTATAACAAATAAAACGAAATAAACAAACGAAAAAAAAAAATTATGAGAAAAAAATTACCTTATGCAATAAATGAATTTCATTAGGGGCGTCTTTTAGAAATTTGATGACATCTTTAGGAGATAAGACAGCAGACTTTTTCGGCTTATACCCCTTACTTTTCCGTTTCAAAAAAGCCTCTAGTTCGTTGAACTTGGTGATATCTCTTTTCTCATATATGGTCACCATCGATTTGAGCATTGACCATTTAGTCCATAACGAATTTGGGCTAAACGTTTCTGACTGCAACGAATAAATACAATTATTACCAAATCTACCAGAAAATACTGAAAATACTTTTCCAGTTCTTGAAAATATGCCAGAAAGACAGTTTCGTTGGCATCTTTTGACATAACATTTCTCTGTGTCAGCCACTTCAGATATAAGTTGTATTCTTTTTGATATAGGGCTTCACTTTTTGATGGAAGTAATGATTGTCTTGCTTTTTCCGCTTTTTTCATAATATCCTCCATTATATCAGAACAAGATCGTCGATTTGTGGTAAAAAATAAACACGTTTTTAACGGAAAAACATTGATTGATAAAGAAAGTTTGCTTATAAACATGTTACATAGCGACAACCTAGCAACAACCAACAATGCTACAATCAACGCTACCTAATTCAAATATACCAGAAAGGTTATGAATTTAAACATTTATTGCGTTCTAAATATGGACATATTGTTATGAAAATCGGTCAAAAATAAAATTATCTATGTACCACGGGAATTATAGAGCCTCAATAACCTCTGGCAATTGCTGTCCCTCGGGCCAGAGGCCCTCGGGACGCAAACTTTGCCATCGGTAATTAAGGCTTTCATTATTCTCTTAATACATAAATAACTATGCTGGAAAGGGTTTATGAGTTAGCTGATGCTCGACGTGTTACTAGACAGCAACTGTATGAATCAGCAGTAGATCTTTTCACTGGTATGTAATTTCTTGGACAAGGATTATGATGATGAACTCTGGGAAACTATCAAACATAAAAAACAGTTTGATGATTATAAATCAATTGTTATCTATGTAGCTGTTATTTGGATTTCAAATCTTACAAAAAATCTGGCTCAAATTCAGGTGAACTATCTACTTACTCTGATAATAAAAAGTACAACAAGCCGAATATAACAAATGGTCGGGAAACGAGTCAAGGAGATAAAGCTTTACGATAATGGCATCCACAACAACAGGACAAATGTCGGTATTTCCCTACAAAAGAACAAACAGTTGGACCCTTATTTTGAGAGTTTTGAAAAGACCTCCATGTTTCTGCACCTATTTTTGTCAATGAGGATTTGAGAATTAAACCTTCCGTTAATGTTTTTTTTATTTGAAAAAAAAATTGCCTTATTAGTTTCAGGTGCCAGCAGTAGTACCATTGTCCATAGATCTATGGACGATGGTAGTACCAGCGGAAAATAGGTTACGAATTAATCTCTTGAATTGACTATTGAAGATTCCAAACACATTACGTTTTCACTGCTGACAATTCTAAACAGACTGCTATACTGTTCGTGCAGGAGTAAAACGTCAGATTATATATTCTCTCATAGTTCCTTCTTCAAAACTTCTTTATATTAGGAAGTGATTTTTGTGATCAATTTGGGTTGAAAGTGAAATTCCAAGTAAATTCTTGGGATGTCATTATCGCTTCTGTCGGAGCAAATGATGACATTTCATTCACTGCTGATCCAGTTGGAAGTTCTATAGATATGTCCCCAAGACGAAGAAATTTGTTCAAGAAATTTGTTTCAGAATTTTGGGATTTATCTAGAGATGGACAGTTATAGAAAGAATAACTAACAAGATGAAATATATTGAAACTAGTGATGCAAAATCAGTCGAAAAACGTCAATAATTGAAGAAATCAGACAAAATGTGTGCCCTAAATACGAGCCTTAATGTATTGAAACCTTCATCTATTCTCTTATTCTTCTTCTGTTTTTCTGGAGGAGAAGGCAATTGGTAATTCCCTGGAAAAAGGCTATTTTACTTCAATGTCATGCCTGTAAAATGCAGCTCGATGCCAGAAGAGACTTATGGATGCAGATTTTGGTCCAGAATTGGAATCCAATGAATTTTTGTATTGAGATGATGCCATAAATATTAGTTCAACTCTTGAAGAACACATTCGAGTACTTAGAGAAGCCTCTGAACGTTCATCAGAAGCAAAATCAACAGTTGACCTTGATAAATGTGAATTATTCAAATCATCACTTGAATATTTAGGGATTATGATTGATAAATTTGGACTGATATCTGACCCATACCGAGGTAATGGCTATTGTAAATTTTCCTAGGCCTGAAAATAGAAACATGTAGTATGTAGTTGGTACAGACGTTTCATCCCACAATTTTCATCTTTGACGATCTTTCAAAAAATGAGGAAAAATGACAAAAAATATCTAATGAATCAGACTTTGTGTAACACATCAAAAGTGAAAACCTAACCTAATCTAACCTAAGCGTCATCTATCATATATCGTAATACAGGTTAGGGAGGGAAAAAATCCGTTCAAACCATACCCAAGTATGATTTCCATTCTGAAAACTACAACTTGGGGTAATAACTCGAAAGTGCCTCTGTAATGTACCATCACCCTGTATAGCAATGTTTTGAATATTAGAATTTTTGTTCGCCACTAATATCAACCAATTGATATAATATCATGTTTATTCATGAGTATACGACAAATATTATGTAAGAAGAATTGTCGAATATCGCATAATGTTAATAGTTACAAATCTTGACTGATCATTATCCTATTTTTTACGATTATACTCTATTAGTAATCATTTATGATAAGAGTATATTTTTCGGAATATTAGAGATTAACACATTCATATAAACAATAAGTAAATAAAGACGTCTGAGTTACCATAAAAATTCAATAACGATTTGAAGTCACACATCTCGAAATAAATATATTCTTTATTATTTATCAATCCAAAATATTCTTAGTGTATAACTACAGATCGCTTTAACCCAAGAAACACACATCCAATAATATACAAGTTCTTAGAAATGTTGTGTTTTCCTGAATGATTTGACAACGCACCAAACCTCTTTTTATTCAAATTTTCTTGTAGCCCTGGATTATTCAGAAAAAAAGTTCTTTGAGAACTCGGAAGTTATAATATCGTTTCAAAAACAACCATGATATCCTCATGTGTCTGAAAGTCGAAATATCGAACTTTCGTTTATAACTCGAATACAAAAGACGATAGGAACTTGTCTCGGAAAGAGAGATCGTCCTCCATATTTTTTGTATCTCTTATAGTTACCGAGTTATCCTAACATCGAAATTTGACCATCCTGTACATTGATCGGAAATGTATATAAATATCGTTGCCTCGCATTTACATATATTAAACAGTGATTATCTCCAATATCACATAAAGCAGTAATCTTGCACAATAATTATATAACCGTAAAATGCACAATCAGAAGGTCACATATCTATTAGGCATCATCGAATGAATGATAGTAATCGTATAAGTCGGGAGTGAATTTGTTCTAGTAGTGAAAATGACAGTGAAACTGACCACAACACAACGCCAATTATTGAATAATATCGCGAAACAAAATGGTTTTGAGAGTTACCAGTTCAAAGCTATATCTGGCAGTGCTAAAGGTGATAATTACTTGGGATTAATCACATCGGTAACAGTCGAAGAAGATGAGAAAAAACTGGAGCTCATATTGAAATCTGCGCTGGTAGGAGAGTTCAGAAATCACATGCCCATACGCCAAGCTTATCTGCGCGAGATATATATTTATGAGAACGTATTCGCAAAGTTTGGGGAGTTTCAGGAGAAGTACAGCTTGACTGAGCCCTTCCAGGCATACGCCAAGCTTTATGGCAGTTGTGAAAGAGGGGACAGCGAGTGCTTGATCCTGGAAAACCTACGGGACATCGGCTTCAGAATGTGGAACAGAAAAACGCCGATGAATCCAGAACACTTGACTGTGGTTATCAGAGAGTACGCCAAGTTCCATGCAGTATCTCTGGCTATGAGGGTGAGGCAGCCGGAAGTATTCGAGGAGCTCACCAAGAACATACGCAGGAGTGTTTTTGAAGATTTTTTTATTGACGAAACGAAAAATGTGATGTTCGCAAAAGCCGTCATGGGAAATGTTTATGAAATTTTCGAGGACAATCTCGCTACGACAGAAATTCTGAAGAGGTTCGAAAAGAGCTTGCCTGGAATATTCACCAAGATGTCGCAACAACCCAAGGAAGTAGTGGTCGAACATGGGGATTGTTGGTGCAATAATATAATGTTTAGTTATGAGGTAAATATAGATTTTTTTTTGTTGATAACCAAAACCTAATATTCTTCTAATGAAGTGTTGCGCGTAGTGATAGCTTTAATTCATGGTTGGGAAAATATTCGATGTATTTTTTTGCCTAATTGGAAATATTGAGGTAATTGGTACATTAGTAGTTTAGTACATTTGATGATATCAATGAATGATATTTCGTAGCTATCTGTTATTTCTTGAATCAATCGAAATAGGTCCTTCGAACTCTCAACGATAACCAGCCGAGTAGTGCTTGGGATGACACTTAAAAAGCTAAGGTCCCCATCTTCCTTACTCATACAAGTCTCAATAAGACTCCGTGGGTTGCCTTGCAACTAAGTAGGCTGTTAAAAAACACTTTTCGAACACTTCTCAGGTAGTTGATGAAACCACAGTTTTCAGGAAATAACTCTCAATACTACGTCAGAAATATGAAACTGCTGAAGTGGACACTACAGACTCTAGCCTTGAAATAATTGAATTATTGATATCAATTATTCGTTGTTCGTTGTACGAAACTGCTGTCATTGAAATATTCATCATAAAATAACTAGAACATGTACAGGGTCTCCATTTGTAGATGAGTAAAAATAAATGTGTTGAATGTGTTTATACATTTTTTGGAAGTGCCTCAGTACAAAGTATCTCTTTTTATTTTGACTCTACGAGGTGGTGAAAAACATTGTATATACAATTCGTATAGAATTTCATAAGTACTATCTTTCGGCACTTCTAGAGCAAACGAATCACAGAATTTAATTAGTGACTGAATCATGAAATACCCTTTATATCTTCAACTCATTGAAAGTAATTTCTGTACAAGGCACTGAGATAATAAAGAGGGTACAATGATGATAAATAGGCAAGATACAATGGGCCATTAGGCCTAAGTGTCATCGGAGACTTCGGTCAGACGAGCCTACGAAGGGGGTGGAGTTTTTAGTGGGTAGACCTGGCTGAGATCAGGGAGTCCCACACTATCATATGGGGAATTTGACCCATATGATGTCCATGAAGGATTTCAACCACCTCTAAATTCTCGTTCGTTTGTTGATAATGAGCCAATCCATTTCCACTCATTGAACTTACAATATTGAATCAGAATTATCAATAGAATTTAAATTGCCGTGAATACGAGACAATACCATAAAAACCAGGAGACAAACAAACAAATGATCATCTAAACTCCAAAATCAGAGGAAGAAAATACTATAGGTACCTACGTCAAATAAAAAAAAAAGGTATTTCTTCAAAATGAATTTTAATGATATGGATGAATCAGTGGAAAACAGATTGAGCAAACATAAACAGACTATATCATGTTTTGAAACAAAAAAAAGATGTATTTCACCAGAGCTGAAAATATATGGGTACTTCACATAGTTCACCACAATTGTTTTCAATATACAGGATGATCAAACGTGGTCGGTTGCATCATAGAACCAGTAGCATTTTTTTCGCTGATAATCGTGGTGCTAACAAGAAAACAATTGAAAAATGCGTTTTCGATGTATTTGAAACAATTTATTTTTTTCAATGAGACACTCTTGTATCTCCCTCTGTATATTTTGATTTGAGTCGATTGCCTACTCCTTTGGCAACTTCAATGGTTATCATAAAATTCATCCTGAAATCACAAATAACGTTATACGTATTTTCAACTCAACCGACATGTATAATTTTGTTTAAATTTTCAATCTCATGAGAATTGTCGAGTACCTAAAATGCGCATTACTCCTTATCTTCCGGAACCAATTAAACCCATTAAAAATATTCATGATGGATATTTAGATGAATATATTTTTCCCAATGAATCGAAAACGTGATATTCGATTGGATTTCTGTACTACTAGTTCTCTAATTCGACCAACCACGTATCTTACAGAGAAGTTAGTATAAGTGCCGACTTGAGCTTGATCAGCCGTGTATGTCGAAATAAACAGAATTAATCAAATGTATGAAACCATCCATATATCTCAGAAACCAGTCGTTGGATCTATCAAAATTCCTTCAAAGGGTGAATTAAAAATTTAAATCGTCAATGTTGCCACTTTTTCAGTTCTTCCGGAACTACCATCAACTTCCTTAATATAAACAGCTCAGCACCCTGTATATTTTTATATCTTTTGTTAAAGAATTGTTCAACGAGTTTATTGATGTACTATTCGATAGTTTTATTTTTATTTTTACAATAATATCTGAAAAAAAACGCCAAAGTACACTTCAATGATAACTAAAACATAACAAGAACTAAGATACTACTTATTTGAGGAGGTGTTTGAATTGTTGTCCGTTGACCTCTTGACAATAACCTAGACGATTATACTCTGCATCTACACTGTTTCTGATGTGTTCGCATAGTATATCCTCCAGCACTCTTCGGATAACAAATTACCGAGGTTGTTCTTTCTTTTTATACAATATTTTCGAAATGTCCCTATGAGAAGAAATCTAATGGTGTTAGATCCAGAGAACGCGTAAGCCACTCGAATTTCCACGTCGTCCTATCCAGTTTCTGAATACGTCTTCAAGATATTGTCTTACTTATACATGCAGAATGCGTGGGTGCCCCGTCTTGTTAAAACCAAATATTCTGACGTATATAGGTACTTTACATTTCCATCGGAGAACATATTCATCAATGCAAGAAAAATCTCATTCTGCAATAATATGAGGTATATGTCGCTATTAAAAGTTATTTCAATGAAGAATGGTCCAATGATTCAATTGTCATTGATAGCAGCCCAAATATTGAATTTTCTAGAGTACCTAGCATTATTTATATTGACAAAGATTCATTGTATCACAATATGATGTATTCAGTCAGTAAGTCAGAATTTTCTAATAATGAACACATGACATTTCTCATCAGCCTTCTTGTATAATCATCTTTAAATTCAGGAATAATTTCCAAGTTTTTTTCAGATATCTTTGTAAACATCATAAATAAAACTATCAAATAATATATCAATGAACTCTTTGAAACATTTTCTACAAATTTAATGAAAATATAAAAACGTGGCAAAATTGGCGATGTAATTTTTCGAACCGCCACATTTTCAATTCACTCTGTAAAAAAATTCTGAAAGATCTAGCTACTAGTTTCTGAGATATATGGATGGTTTCATATATTTCGATTAACTCTGTATGTATATAATCAAACTCAAAAATATAGTGGTATATATATATATTTTTTTTCAGAACCCAGAAAAACCGACAGTGCCGTCCAAGGTACGAATCATCGACTGGCAAATATCCAAAGTGGGCTCGCCAGCCATGGACTTGCTTTACTTTCTCCTAGTCAACAGCTCAAAGGAGATGCTTTACGAATATGAAAATTTTCTGAAGCTTTATCACGAGACTCTCTCCAAAAACCTTCGAGAATTTTATTGTGATCCAGAAACGGTATTTCCTTATAGCACCCTGTTGAGGCACTGGAATGAGCGCATGAAATTCGGGATCTACATGGCATTCAATGTACTCAAGTTGATGTTGTGTGATTCTGATGATGCTCCAGATTTCACCAAAATCGATGATGGTGACAACAATATTATGGAGATTATAGGTTTCAAAACGAAGGATGCCGACTTATACAGTGGAAGAATCAGAGATGTAGTAGAATTCAGCATCAAGCAAGGTTTTTTATGATCGATACTTAACATTCGTGTAGGTACATAATAATTCTTAGTTTGCGCACTTCCACTTCCTTCATTCAAAGTATCATATCATTGACAAATACATATCAATCAAATTAATGTTCGAATTGTTCATTTGTTTTTTATCCAGGTCTAGTTTGTGAAACTTTTACTTCCAATTCAATGAAAAATAAAATAATTCTGCTCGATTATTCATCTCGAGCTGTGAACCAAGTTGCCATATAATATACAATTTCAAAAATATAATCATTGTAAACAAACGAAAAACGATAAGATTTTCACGATAAATATATTTATATATATTTTTCACAACATGTTTCGCTAACACTGTAGCTTCATCAGGTATAAGTACACTAAACTAACTACTACGATAACAACCATATTTATACCTAATTACACAGTTATAACAATATTTGTGCCTGTAGGGATTGAAGAATGTTTATCCTCTTTATTGCGGTAAATAACAAAAATTGAATGAATATCTAATTAAGCTATATTTAGGAAAACAAATTCAACGAAAGAGAATTATTCAAATCTAATTGGTCATTAAGCAAAAGTTTTGTAATTAGGTATAAATATGGTTGTTATCGTAGTAGTAAGTTTAGTGTACTTATACCTGATTAAGCTACAGTGTTAGCGAAACATGTTGTGAAAAATATATATAAATATATTTATCGTGAAAATCTTATCGTTTTTCGTTTGTTTACAATAACTATGGATTTTCATCAAGTAACGGCCAAGTCAATTGAAAAAAAATCAAATATAATCGTCTATACTAATTGACCAACAGAAGTGATTTTCACTAGTTTATACAGTTGATATATGGACAGAAATTCTTTTCAGTGAACACTACTATTGAGTTCAAGTAAATTGAGTCAACTGATCACATAATCCACTTTATTAGGAACACGATTGATTAGTTACCATTCGTACATCATTGGTGTGTACTTTGAGGAATAGTTAATTGGACAATACTGAAAGAGTACTTCCTTGTATCAAACAAACAGACAGACAGAAAAATTTTATATTCCATGAAACTTACATCAATGATTCATAAAAATAAGTATTTCGATTTAAATAACAAGTTTCGCTCATAGAGCACAAGAGAAAGAAATAAAAGTAGGAATTATTGAAATGAGTCATCGAAAAATTCATGAAGAGTAGAGTATACTTTAGTTTGTAAGAGTTTTCTCAATAGTTTTTTGAATTTGTTTACGGATGTGATATTTTCCAAGGAGTTTGGTAGTTTGTTGTATTTGTATTCCCATGTATAATGGTCCTTTTCGATTTGCTTCATAATTGTATGATGGTATCAGAAAATTATCTTCGTTACGAGTGTTGTAATTGTTAATGTCTGAAAGTTTTGTGAAGTTGCGTTTTCTTTTGAATGCAGCAATGGCGACATGTTGACCAATGTGAATATTTTCAAATTGAAAAAGTGTTCTTTACATGATTGTGATCTTTGTAGTCCCAATACAGTAAGAATAGCTCTTTTTTGTAAAATGAGTGTTGAGATGCTATCGACTGAATTTCCCCAGAATTCGATACCGTTCGAAATTGTACTCTGGAAATAGCTGAAATATACAGTCTTAGTTGCGTTAAAAATCACTTCGTTTTTGATTGTTTTCATTGCATTAATCGAACTGGATAGCTTTTTGTTCATCGCTGCTATATGCATCCTCCAGTCCAACTTCTCATCAAGAATGTAACCTAAGAATTTGTTTTCTGTGGTTGGCTTCAATACTCCATCCTTGGTCATAATTTCAGGTTGTTCACAAGATTTGTTTGGGTGAATGATCATACTAAATGTTTTATTGAAATTCAAGAGTCTGTTTGCTGTGAACCAGTCGAGAATGTCATTCATCTCATTTTCTGAGTTTGTTATCAATTCAACTATATTTTTATTTGGAGTTAGAATAATTCTGCAAAAAGAACAAAAGACATTTTTGGAAAGCTCTGTACCAGATCATTCATATATATCAAAAACATCGTAGGTCCCAATATCGATCCCTGAGGTATACCGTATTTCAAAACTCCAATGAGGAGCAGTAGTAGATTTTGATTTAGTGAAATTGACTTTATATAATAGGTAGATGAAAATGTTGATGTGTACATTGAGGAATATCAAATTAGACAATACTGGAAGAGTGAGAGAATGAGCCCTGGTAGTTTTTGTTTTTTATTCATTATATGATATATTGAAATGTACCTACAACGTGACAAAAAGTGACAATTGTAATTCACATATTCATTACCGAAAGTGTATTGTAATCCCTTATTCTATACTCATTGATGGTATTGCTTAACCTTTCACCATTGCACTTATGTGTAATGGAAGAATCAGCAATTATATTGCCTTCAGACTGAGATTTAAGGATTTAGAATAACATTTCCAAGCCGATAGATATCATGCCAGTCTGGTAATTAAGTTCAAAGTGATTATTTACATCCACCAGATATATAAAAAAATGGAACTCAACTGAGAAGGGATTCATCATTGTGGTGTTGTAGATTGTAGATTGTAGGAGGGGTCGTTAAGGCTGTGCAGCCTCTCAAGCACCTCGACCTATAAGATCTTTTGTGCATAACCCTTAATCTATTCGAAGCCCGGGATTCCGAGACTTCGTGCAAAGTTTATCAGTTTCCTGGGAGCTAGGTTCCTGATATCGGAGGGCTCTAAAAAGGCCGCTTCCAGGAACTTGAGCCTCTTGCAGAAGAGCGCTGGGCATTCGCAAAGCAAATGTTCTGCAGTTTCAGCGAAGTTCTCGCAGTAGCGGCAACTATCACGCCCATCTTTTTGAGGTGATACCTCAGAGGGCAGTGTCCAGTGAAAAGTCCCGTTACCACTTTCAAGTATTTCTTGTCCAACTCGAGAAGCTGCTTAGCTCTCCTTGGCGATAGGCTCACTAGCCTTTTCGCTTGTCTTTGTCCTGGCACTTCATTCCAGTGAGATTTCATTTCATCCGCTTCCCAACGTGAAAACTCTTCTTTCAAGTGGGCCTTGAAGAGTCCACAGAAGGGTTATGGGTCGGGAAATTGTGTATTTGCCCCTTCTTTGGCAAGGCAGTCTGCTTCCTCGTTGCCTTGTGACCTGGAACCCACATCAAAGTGACCTGGTTGTGTGCAGCCAGTTGTCTCAGGGATTGTTTGCAGTGGTATAGTGATCGATCCGAGATGAAGAAAAGGGCTGGAGTAAGCGTTACTGTGCCAGATTCCATGATCTTGAAACCCCTTGGTAACACACCAACTATCTTCTATAAGCAGAAGTACATGCTGAGGAGATATGTGCCCAGAAGCGCCAAGAAAGCGGCTTTTCGATTGCAGAAATCTTAAGTGGAGGGTCACGGGCCGTACTTTCGTTCTTTCCTTAAGAGGTCTCTATAGTGACCACATTGTGAATAAATAATAGTCCGAAAGAAAAGCCAGTAGAAACCTTCACGTCCATCTACTATTCTCAATTCACGTTAGTTAGGAAGCTTTCTCAGCAGGTGTCACCCCAAAACCTCACATACACAGAAAATTACATGGTATACATTGTTTCGTGAGAGCCGCATTGAGGAATAATATACTGCATTTTACTTCAACCATTTTTTCAAATCCATTTACCTAAATTGAGAACTAGAAAGATAAATATTGGATGGTATTATTATTCCGATGGAAATCTTATTATTACAGGACGACAATAACTCGAGAATTACCTACTTCATGTTTTCGTGGTTTTACGAATATGGTAACAGCTTATGAATTCACCCATAAATCCTCGTAGCTCTCTCTTCAAAATCACAATAACGTATAAGGCCCAGTTTATTGCTGAGAGATTTGGGCTTTGGCGATACTAGCGGTGAAAAATGCAATGTTGTTATTGGTCAATTTCAATTCAGATTGTGATTCAGATAATAATGAGCTGAAGCTCACGAAAAAAATCGCGGCTGAAATTTGGAAATCGTTACAGAAAAAAAAACGTTTTACGCCTTGGTTTTGGGCTCTCAACTGATTCTAATTGCACCATTTTTGTTTTGCTGAAATGAGCTGTTGCCAAGTTATGGGCGCTGGAAATCATTTGAAGAAGATTATTGGAGATATCGGTTGAAGAAAATTGATTGTTCAACTTCTGTGATTTCGATTTTTTCGAAAACGCGCTGTTGAAAAGTTGGTCATTTACATTTAATAGAATGGAATGTTTCGGAGTAAATACTTTACTATTCAATCAGGCGAATCTTGCAATGATGATTGAAATTATTTGAAGAAGATTATTAGAAATTTCGTTTCGCTCGCGTGTATTGTTTTTGATTGGGTTATGTGCATTTACTCATAATGGTATAGTAGTATAGGAATTAGTGTCCATTTCGAACCATTTCCATATCAGATATTCAATAATTTGAAGTGATCAACTTGGCAACAGCGCATTTCAAAAACTTTGAAATCATTTGAAGTTGATCAAAAAGCAGATTCAAATCAGGATACTTCAGCCGAAATTTCCAATAATGTTCTCCAAATCCTTTCTAACGCCCATAACTTGGCAACAGCGCATTTTCACAAAATTTGAATATAACTGCGAAATTTTCCTGAATGAAAAGTATGCTATCCACTCTGAACCATTTCCATGTCCGAATATGTCAAATAAAATCTGCCACTAAAAGGCTTAATCCGCTCTGAATTGATTGATTTGACGGGATCACATTGTAGCATCAGGATTGAGCCATCCTCTACAGTCAAAAAACCTTGCAGCAGCACATCAATTCATCAATGTTATTTTACACTGTGCTCAAAATAAAATAAAAATTTAAAATAATTGAGGACCTGAAAATTATCCACTGTTTGAAAAAAAAAACGAAAATCGTTTGAACTGCATCTGATTACGGACCTGAAACGAATCTTCGACAATTTCTACTAGCATCTCCATAGTAGAGGATATAGGGGAGTGGAGACGGTGCATGCGCAGGTGCAGGCGGTGCAGGCGCAGGCGGTGCAGGCGCAGGCGGTGGCGGCGGTGCAGGCGGAGGTGCAGGAGCCGAGGATCTGAGGAGTGAACGACCGAAGGTATAGCCTTCGAGTCGAATAATGCATAGACCTAAAATTGCCAATTCCACGTTCTATAATTTATCACATCTATTAAATTCTCAAGTTATGAAGTAGTGCGACGTAACAATGAACGATAAACTACGACATCTAATGCCTAGAAGAAGACAGTCGAAAAAATATCACCCTGATGAAATCTTTGTTCAGAACCATTCCTATCATAATAATGAAAAGTCGAGGGGTTCGGCCGCAGATGTCCCAGGTAATAAAATCCCCACCGCGCGCTTCATCGCTGACCCTCACAGCAGGTAACCTCACAAATTCCATAATATATGAATTGAACTATTTGATGTGCCAACGCGTTTTCGTGATATACCTTCAAATAGTAAGGACTTTGTCAGTTGTTGGGAGAAAACAAAAAATAAATACAGGATGCAACAGAGAAAACATTGGTACAATTTGGCGTCCAGAAGTGTGAGTGATTTGAGCGTTTGATTTATCAAAAAATTATATACGGAATATATAAAAAATTGATATACAGAATGTATCGAAAGAATTATTGAAAATGATGTGCAGGGTGGATTGAAAAATGACTTGAATACGCATGAATAGAATCGATGAGGGAAAAATGGTACAAGCAGACGGCTATCTTGGCGCATAGTGGTGAATCAGCGTGTATTAGAACAGGATGGGCCGAAAACATGACATCGATCAAAATAATCAAGATGACCGCCTTGAGAAAACAAATATGGCGTTGATGGAAATATAAATTGGGTAAGTCACCTATAGAGAAAATCGAACATGCCATTGAAGATATGAAATAAGATGGTCTTCTAGAAAGAAAAAAATCAATATGGCGTCGAATTTTTGGATTAAAATGGCTCTCTACTAAAAAAAAGGATATGTATTTAATGAATGAAGCAATTCGCTCCCTCAGAGGTTATATATGGGGTTATTCTACGTATGAGCTATCGTAAAAATAATATACAGGATGGATCGAAATAATGTCTTCACAGGAGAGATTAGAGAAAACCATAGAATTGCTAGTGCTGATAGATTTTATTGTCGTATAAGGAGACATCCTCGCATGCGGAATGAAAATTATATACAGGATTAATCGACATGATACATATATGGACTGGATCAAATAAGGAAAACGATGCATAAATAAAATGGATTGATCAAGCAGATCGTCATTGGGATACAGTGCTAGGCATCCATAACAGTTATGAAAGAATGATATACAAGGTGGGTCGAGAAAAAAAAATCAGATACACAACCGATAAAAATAATATGTGATGAGTAAGGGATGAAACGAAGGAAAGTGATAGACATACAGGATGGATCTCTAGAAATCTGCTATCTTTTCGATACAGATGGATTATGAAATATTGATCAAGGAGGTGGTTCTTTCTGCGTTATATCTCAGTATAAGAGCACAAAATCTAATTCAGCATGAGTCAAAGAAAACATGGCGTCGAACGAAATGATTTGGATGGCCGTATAGGAGAACAAGAAACAGATGGCGAGCGTTCATGATTGTATTATGGAAAAAATGTGACAAAAAAAATATGGTATCGAAAAATAAGTGTGATGCAGCCTAGAGAATGACAAACATGGCGTCGAACAAAATCATCAAGAGGGTCACCTACAGACATAGCAAATTAAGTGTTGAGATATGAATTGGGATGCATACCAATAGAGAAAAATATATGGCATTGGAGATATAAAATGACATGATTGTCTAGATGATTGAAAAAATTAAAAATATGGCGTCGAATTTAGGTATAATGATGACTGTCTATAAAAAAAAACAAACATGGAATTATATGAAATGATATAAATTGACTTCGAGTTTGAAAAACTTCGAGTTGAGGAAAAAATGTAATCGTCAAACATATGAATCAAAATTATTATCTATTTAAAATAATATCATATATCGGAACTTTTACACGAAATCCGAGTTCGAATCCATATATCAGCATCCCCATGTTTTGAATATTTTCCACCATATTACATAAAGGCATTCTGAAATAATTTCTATGGATCATTCAATTTGATAATATCTTATAAAATTGCAGCAGTATCTATGAATCTATTATAATGAAATAAAAATTCAGCTCGCTTCAAAACCTTCAAGTGATATCTTATGATGTTTTCCTGGTGTGTTATCTCTCAAACAGTTTCCTCTGATAGGGACAAACATGTCGAGACGTTGGTCACCAACAACTTCGAATCGAATATTTGGGATTTTATGACTCAGTTTTACTCCAATGAAATTTCATATCAAGCTCCTAATTCTCTCCGGTGGTAATATCAAATGATTCTTCGCACATTCTACTCGGGTATAAGATAAACATCGTCCATTCTTCAACATCCACAATATGTTGTTAATAAATACTTTTTTCAATATAGATATAAACTATTGAGCAAGATTGAAGATGGTATCTATCTATCTATCGATGAAACAGTGGAGTTGATAATCTGCTTATTGAACATTATGCCAAGTATGAGTTAAAAAAATGGGTTCATAGGTAAGATCAGTGGAAAATCATGAAGAAATACCTAATAAAATACTATTTCGCCCTATACTCATGAAAATAATCATCTTATGCGGGATAAATAATCAAACGGGATTGATACAAATATCGGAACGTAGGAACCTGATGTAAATACGCGAGTTCAAGACTATACTTCATATACAGCCTATCAAATGAAATATTATGCGCGAGTTCAAGACAGTTGAATCCATAGAGACGAAAAAAGAAGAAGATTTTTAACCACATTGAAGAATCATGTCTTACTTATTAATATTGCTATTTGGATGTATGTCATATAAAAATCACTGATATCTCTACTGATACCACTTACAAAATGTCAAACCTGCGATAAGGTATACTCATATAAAACACCTGTCTATTGAATCATATGATTCAACAACTGTATATTAGTCATTAGGAATTCATCGAATAATCGTATTCAGATAGTTCAACACAAAAGTTCACACAGATCGTGAACCTTCGCCACTGCGAGCAGGGAAGAAAGTCAATATATTTGTCGGCATATTCAAACGATTATATTTTATAATGGAGAGCTCTGTATCGAATGATTTGGAAATTCACCGTGGAGATCATCAATAACATTACCATCAATAACCTAATTCAAGCTACATATGATTATTATTATATGGATAATAATACGATAAATGCCTGCATCGAATTTCATT
The DNA here is from genome assembly GCA_029955515.1 of Chrysomela aeneicollis. Lineage (NCBI taxonomy): Eukaryota > Metazoa > Arthropoda > Insecta > Coleoptera > Chrysomelidae > Chrysomela > Chrysomela aeneicollis. The sequence continues at coordinate 6,953,882 of JARUHQ010000002.1, read as the reverse complement.
CCACTCATTACAATTATATAATGATACGATACACACTTTTTCGTTCGATCCATAAAATCTTGCACACATATGATATCATTTATGTATTATTTTTCTGTTCGCTTTCTCTCTTTCATCTCATCGAACTTTACCATCAAAAACGTAACAGTTATGCTATTTTGATTGATTTTCGCTGCATAGAGTGTTCAATGAAATATTCGTAAGGTGGAGTTAGATTTGCATAAGTTATTTTCTCTATATCCCATTAAATATGATGGAATATATCAACGAAACGAATTGGGGTTGAATTATCAGAAATTATCACAATGAGATGTTTTTTCAATCAGCAAATACTTTCATTCTATAGATATTTTCAGATATTTGAGGAATCTAGCGATCAATGTCCGATTGATATCATCCACTCTTTTGTATCCCGAAACAATGATTAATAGATGCATTTTTTCTTGTCTAGGTTCTTCTTTCGAATTTCTCCAAGATACGATGATTTTCAATCATCCTTGGTTTTTACTGACAATCAATCAAATAATTAGGAAACACATATCGTATATGGCATAGCACAAAACAAAAATTGATATATATTATATGTCCTTCGCACATGTTGTTGCTTTATTACTGGTATACATCGGAAAACCGGTAGTGATTATAATTGATAAGAGATATATAGAATATAACACCATCTGCATTGAAAAGTGGGATAACTTATAGATTTTTGAAATGCCCTATAGGTTTTCGAGCTCCATAATACCTCAGTTTCTGGTATACTTATATTTCTACTTTGTATAATCAGCTATCAGAATAATCTTAGAACTAGCGCCATCTACACTGAATGGTGGAAATAATTATCGGTATTGGTTTATCTTCGAAAATAATATACAGTCTATGACATCTTTTGATACAAATTGTTGGGTGAGGGTAATGGAAACATGAAGAAAAGAGAAGAAAGATGCTCTTCACGGGATGTCAAACTTCTAAATGAATAGGGCTGTTCATTTGGTTAAAATAAACTAGAAATTTTATGCGGCATCTCGCGGATGGGGTCAGGTGTTTGCTAACCACAAGACGATTTCGTTTGAAAATCATCAACTGGTGGATGCGATTGAACCTGTGATATAGTAGCCGACAAACTAATGAACTGAGATTTTGCGTGTGCCACAACCTTGGGTGTACCACAACCTTTGGGATTTGTGGTCCTTTATTGATTCGAAAGATATTCTAATACCTCTCCGACAACAACAATATACTCAACATCTCCCGTTGAAATAAAAATAACAACATAATTACAAAGTACTTTAATAGATAATGCCGATATACCTCAATAAAGTTACGATACATTTCATTTCTTTTGTATTCTCAATACTCGTAGGTGACGATGTTATTGCTCTCATCCTCATCCTTAATTCATTTTCATCAGTCCAATTTTCCTACTCGTACACCAAGTTTTCTGGAATTTTATCTGCATTATTCGTACTAATTCGTTTTGATGGAAATCCTCTTCCGGTATCAATCTGCCCTGGCCCCTTTCTGTTACGGTTTGGTGGAAATAATAACGAAATAACGAATCTATACTTCTAGATGAATTGGCGTTTGTAGAATTCCTCTGGTCATAAGTCTTTTTATGTGCACTACTAATAATTAATATTTTCTTGTATTCTCTCAAGTCTTCTTCGATGTATTCCATAGGTTCTTTCTTGGACAAAAGCGAGGGGTAAACAGCTGTGGATTTATGGTGTACACTCATATGGATTTCCATGGATTTCCATGGATTTCCATGGATTTCCATGGATTTCCGTGGATTTCCATGGATTTCCATGGATTTCCGTGGATTTCCATGGATTTCCATGGATTTCCGTGGATTTCCATGGATATCCATCGACGCAGATGCAAGAGCGCATGCGCAAACGCATGCGCTATTTTGATATAGGTTGTCGACATTGTGGTAGAACTGTTTGTAAATAAACTAAACGAACGAACTCGAAGCCCAGAGGTTTAGTCGGGGGTATAGTGCAAGTGCATTCGAGATATTATATGCCTTCTACATAGAGTAAGAATAAATAGGTACGTTCTAATCATATAATAACTGAGTGAGTTTGTGAATATGATTATAAAATTAGAAATAAGTATAGAAGAAAACCTATTTCATATTTTTCGCAAAGATATATAGGATGTTATGCAAGTAATGAGTGAACATGATGTTTCTACTTATATATGCTCATCTGATTACCATCAAATTATATCAGGTGAATTACTCAGTTGCCTTCATTTCCAATTTGTAGTGAATAATTCCAGTGGCGTCCTGTCTGATGAACATGATAATGCAGTTTATTGACTAATTATTTGTAATACCCACAATACGATAGTTGATAGCGTATTTGCCTCATAAGCTAAGTGCACAGGGTTCGATTCCCCTTTTACTATGAATCTAGCTCTAAATTGTTTCTCCTTAAAAAAATTACGAAAATAGCGAGGAAAATAGTGATCCGGACACTTACTGATAGGAGTTTGTTTGGTTCAGGCAGTCTCATTTAATAAATATAGCGCGATGGCGCGTTGATTGAGTTGGGATTTCAAAGTAGATTTATTGGTAGATGTTTTTTCAATTATCCATCGATTGTTGATACTTCTCAAAAATAAATAAACCTTTATAATTTGCGCACAGGTTATTATTACTATAACGGCGTTCAATGCACATAAAGAAATTTTTATTGCCTACGCTTTCTTCACGTACAGGGTGTCCTCTTTTTTTGACCCCCCCTACCTACAGCTTCAACGAAATGGGGTGCAAAAAATATTGGAAATAAAAGTTGAAGGGTTTCATCGCTACTAACTTTTGGCACTTCCAAAACAAACAAATGCGAATCTCAAAAATGGAAAAATAACTTCTTCTTCCAAATATATATACTTAGTTTGCTAATGTTCTCTGAATGAATATCACAAATAACATTCAGATTGCCGTGGAAACAATAGAATATCATGAAAATCAGAGAATGAATCAAACAAGTGACCTTTTGACACTCAAAATCGGAGGATAAAAATACGATGATATATCAAATGGATGAAAGACGATATCCCTGATACATGAGTAATTTTGATTCAATATTATAAGCTGAATAAATGAAAATGGCTTGAGAAAACATCATCGAACTATACATATATTGGAACAGAAGGGAAACAAATTCAACTATAAGAGAGAATAAACTGGGAGTTTCATTGAAGAAATTGTGATTTTTTCAATTTTGCGATCAGCATTTGTTTGTTTTGGAATCACCAGAAGATAGAAGCGATGAAATCCTATAACTTTCATATATTTTTTCACCTCGTATAGGTAGAGGTCGAAATATAAGAGACACCCTGTACATATCTTCGTTCTTCCAATTCTTAGGAATAATATTGGATTTAATTTCATGGAAAAAACACCCTATGAAATTAAATCATGAGAAATCACTTAATTGATCTGTCCAGTTTACATGTGATGTTTTTATTCAGAATGGACCTCGAGCCAGACTCTGAGTCGACAGAGGACTGCTTCCGTGAAGTTGAAGAGGCTCTCAAGATTTCCTTACCGATTTCCCTGAAGAATGTGTTAAAAATCAACGCATGCAACAATCCTGCCGTTTTACGTGATATTTCTGAGAAAGATTTTGAAGATATGGAAAAATTCATGGCATCTGAAACAACGCAAAATTTGATTCCAAAAAGCGAATATGAGCAATATTACGGCATTTTTTACACGAATCCAAAGGAATTCAAATTTTTGCTGGGTCATAAGAAGTTGATGTTTTTGATTTCAAATTTCTTCAAAGAAAAAATGCAGCAAGGCATCTCCATATCTGAGATCTCGTCTGAGATTGAACCCCAGACTAAACAAGAGACATTGAGGAAATCACGATACAGCACTCAAACTCCAAGTACCTCATCTGCAAGCTCATCTGTGATTTTAGCTCCAGACTTGACCAACGAAAATAAACAAGTTTCTCAAACGGTGAAAAAATGGATCAAAGGCAAATGCACCAGCGATAAGCAATGGGAATACTTCAAAGAAAAATTCTCACAGATCTCCTTCGAAATAAAACTGAACACGCAAAACGACTTGTGCTGTACTATGACATGTTACTGTATGAGCAAATATCAAATTGCAAAGATCGCTCAAAGAGTAAGTTATTCTGAGCGATGGGTTTATGGAAATTTTTATAAACATTTGATGAAACACTTAAATCAGTCAAATGAAGCAGTATCAATCAAAAACCGTTTCGAAAAGAGCCGGCCACTATCTTCTGATGGGTCCACTCATGTATCATTGGAAAATGTATGTACCAAAAATAATATAGGAATAAAGAAGCAGCACTCGAAACAGCCGGGAATAATGAATTACTTCACGATGTCAGGATCAAGTCATGGTACTACTCATATTAACAATGACCTATCGACAAACCCCCATTGTTCTAAACAGTCAACTGCACGAAATGAATTCGACATCAGCTCGGAATTCAGCAATGAAGTGGCAGATATTACTAATTCCGAGACCAATTCATTACCACATATATTGGACGAAGCAACTCACGAACCTGTTGAGCAAGAAAAACGTTCACTGAAGATTCGACCACAGATATCGCAAGTTACTGTTCAAGCAATGGTTCATTCCAGCGCTGATGAAAATACTTCTCTTGAATTTCCGCTGAACAATAATAATTTGATGACAGGTTCCGAGTTCAATGATGAAGAGGAAAAGCCGCTGGAAAATATAAATAATGAGACGATGAGCAAATGGAGATTGGAAAAATATCAAAGAATGGCAAGGGCAAAAAGAAAGCTAGGTAGCGAAATTGTAAATCATCCAGTTATTACTTCATTTTTACCTCTGCTAAGCAAAGTGGAAGAAGAAGTGGAGAATATTGTCGATGTTACCCATGGAAACGACACTGATTCTGTGCATGCTACGCTTGGCGGCAATCTTAATGCTAGGATAGAAGCACTGCCGCAGTTCAAGGGAAAGCCTTCAGCGAATCATAGAAGTCAGTTGTTAAAAATGTTAATTGACATTTCAATACAAAATACAAGCAGGTCCAGCAGCCGCTATCATTACAGTGACGTTGCTAAAAAATTTTCACTGTATTTATTATACATCGGTGGTAGGCTATTATATGAAACGATTTACGAGAATATGAAAGGCGTTTTACCATCCATAAGCACTTTGAACAACTATGTTGGTCAAACCAGCGAGAAGTCCGAGGAAGGAGTTTTTGATTATGATGGACTTTGCAAGTATTTGGAAGAACGAAATCTGCCCAAAGTTGTATGGATAAGCGAAGACGGCACCAGAGTTACCGGCAGAATCGAATATGACTCAAAAAGTAACAAACTAGTTGGTTTCACCCTACCTTTATTCGATGGTTTACCCAAAACAGACACGTTCATTGCCACATCTGCGAAAGTAATTCAAGATTACTTTCTCTCAAGTCCTAAATCCAATTACGCCTATGTATTAATGGCTCAGCCTCTGTCAAAATCTGCTCCACCATTTTGTCTAGTTATTTTTGGAACAGACAATAAGTTTGATTCAAACGATGTCACAAAAAGATGGAAACACATCAAAGAAAACTTAAGAAGACGTGGTATAACCGTATTAGGTTTCTCCAGTGATGGTGACACTCGGCTGTTAAAAACAATGCGTCAGCATGCTTCACTTCCACCACAAGTTGATGGTATAACCTCGGGTATGACATATACGTGGCAATGGTATCAAGCAGGATACAAGAAAGACGATTTTTCTGACGTGTCCTATGTACAAGATACTGTACACATTGCAACGAAAATGCGCACAAGATTCCTCAATTCCAAGGTGACGTTAACGATTGGATCATTCACTGTGAATCCTGAGCACTTGGAACAGCTCATTGCTGATTTCTCAAAAGATAAACATTTGTTAACAGCCTCAGATTTGAAAGGAGAAGACAAAATGTGCTTCAAATCTGCCGAAAAGATGTGCTCTCAGTCAGTAATAATAATAATAATAATAATAATAGCGTCTTTATTGTCCATTCCAATTTTTTTTTAAATAACATTATATTATATACATACAAAAATACCGGCATAATAGGCGGAGTTCAGCTTACAAAGTTGAAAAATATCAATAAAAATAAATTATAGTGAGTTGTTCATATTAGCTGCTCTTCCACTCAACCTCAAAACACACCAGTCTATATGGAGAACAGAATCTTACTTTCTAGATATTTTTTTTAACACATTTGTTCACACGAAAGGGAAAGGGGGGCTCATTTACATATTCTGCTTATTGAGAAGAATTACTTTGAAATGCTTTTTGAAACAGCTTTCTTTCATTTTTTTCAGATGGCTTGGTAGATTGTTATAAATTTTGACTATCTGATAACTAAACGATCGTTTAAACTGTTCGGTACGATGTGTAGGGGGTGTCAATAGACCCTTGAATCGTAGATTCAATGTATGCACATCTGTTCTGAATTTCAATTTGTTATAAAGATAAGTAGGCATTTTTTTTTTGACTATATTATGAAATAGACATGCTGCATGTAAGTACCTACGATTTTTCAAGTTCAACCAGCCAACGTCCTTCAACTTATGACTGATACTTTCTCGACTACGAATGCCAAAAATCATTCTCAAGCAAGAGTTTTGTATTTTTTGTAATTTATTGTTACTAATATAAGTGAGACTTGGGCCATACAAGCAATCAGCAAAATTTAAAATGGATAGGACTAAACTTTCGCAAAGCATTAATTTGATTTTTCTTGGCAAAAATTTTCTACTGCCATATATAATTTTCAAAGAATTGTATGCCCTCTGAGTTAGTTTATTAACATGTTTTTCGAAACGTAGTTCACTGTCTATGATGACACCTAAATTCTTACAATGTTCAACTACCTCGAGTTTGCTTTGTCCAATACTAATATTGATTTCATCTGCGATTTCATTTCTTTTTTGTTTTGGACCAAATAACATGACACTAGATTTATTTGGATTCAGAAGAAGACAATGTTCTGCAGAAAGCTCGGCAAATTTTTTCAGGTCACTATTTATTCGGGCACATGCATCTTCGACAACATCGGTATGGAATGAATAGTAAATTTGAGCGTCATCAGCATATAAGTGCGATTTGCAATATGCGAGGTGTCTGACAAATTGACTAGTGTATAGAGTGAACATGACTGGTCCCAAAATGGAACCTTGGGGTACACCTAATTTGAGTGTTAGATATGTAGAGTGCGCCTGTTCCACGCGTACTTTTTGTTGCCGATTGTTTAAATAGCTTTTCAACAGAGTTATCGTGCTTGGACTAAATCCAATATGAGCTAAAATTGAAAGTAACACTTCGTGATTGATTGTGTCAAAAGCTCGACTAAAATCAAGTAGAACCAAAATAGTAACTTTACCCTTATCCGATGACTCCATGATGTCATCCACTACGTGGAGAAGTGCTGTTGTACAGCTGTGGCCAGCTCTGAACCCAGATTGTACCGTGGGAAGGAGTGAATTCTTCAACAGGTAACTATTGATTTGTGTTTCCATGATTTTTTCCATTACTTTCGACATCGTCGGTAAAATACTAATTCCTCTAAGATCTTTAAATTCTTTAGGAGTAGTAATTTTGGGTAACACAGTGATAACAGCATTCTTCCACATAGAAGGAAACTCATTCTTTTCAAAACAAAAATTAATTATGTGTCTCAAATATGTAACAATATGTGGACTACATAGTTTCAACATTTTTAAATTTATACCGTCAGTTCCAGTGGAATTAGTTTTGATCTGTCCTATAATGTGAAGAATGGTTAATTCGTCAACAGGTGTGAAATTGAATTTAGAATCTGTTAACTGCAAATTTCGATACTGATCCAGAACTGAGTCGGTTACATTTAGAGAAGGAAGAGAATTTACCAGAAAGTTATTGATATCGTCAGCATTACTCAGCTCCGGTGGTAACTGATTTTTTTTTTCATTGCTACATATGTTATTTTTTAGAACTTTCCAGCACTCTTTATTGGATAAATTTTTCAGTTTATATGTAAAAAAAGCCTTTTTCTCTCTTTCTATAGCCCCTGTTGTGTAGTTCCTCATTTGCTTGTAATATTCCCAGTCATTTAAATTTTTTGTTTTTTTGAATTTTGTGAGTGATCTGTCTCTGATATTCATCATGGTTTTGATATTTTCTGTTAGCCAGGGTGCAGGAGGCTTTGTAAATTTTTTTGTCACGGTGGGAGCATGCTTATCAAACAAATTTGTGATGCTTTCTACCAAAAAAGAAACTTTGCCATCTACATCATTGATTTCAAAAATATGAAAAAATGGAATTCTAAGCAGATCCTTCTTGAAAAACTCATAACTAAAATTTTTGAAGTTTCTATACGTCAGCATCCTTGAACTCGAATGCACAGAGTTCGTTTTAATGTTTATATATGTCAGTTGATGATCAGACAAATCACAGTCGAGGACACCTTTATCCAGCACGTTTGTTTTGCTCGAAACGATAATTGGATCTAAAAGTGTTGCAGTGGAAGCGGTAATGCGTGTTGGTGTATCAATAATTTGCTTCAGATCAAATTCTTCTAGAAGAGAGAAAAGCGACTGAACTGTTAAATTTTCGAAATTGAATAGATCCAAATTGAAATCGCCTGTACATATTAATTCATGGAATTTTGATACGAGCACACTCATGGTATCTTGAAATTCAGACAGAAATAAGTTTGAGTTGAAAGTCGGTGGTTTGTATATAACACCGACGGCTATATCATCTTTCTTTAGTTTCAGTTCTATCCAAATTTGTTCAATTGAGTTATCAGGTATTTGTATTGCTGAGGCATTGAGCTTTTTTCTAGAATAAATACACACACCTCCACCCCGTGTGCCTCGGTCTTTTCTGTAAGAATCATATCCATCAATATAAATTATATCATTAGTGATACCTGCATGTAACCAAGTCTCAGTTATGCAAAAAATATCGAAATTATTTGTTCTTACTGCTGTCCTAATGTCATTAATTGAAGGTAATAGTGAACATATGTTGATATGTCCTATTTTGAGCGAGTTCATATTTATTGAACCTACTGTATATGTACTTTCCACATCTGAAATAAAATGATCAAAGTCTTGAAGTTAATGATGAAAAACAAGAGAGATATCAATAACGGATATATTGTACGACCTAAAAACAAAGTGTTTAGAATATCAAGTTTCAAACGACAAAGCAGAAGATAATATATGAGCCCTTTCTGAATATAAAAAGATAATGTAATAAAAAGTGAAACAAAATAAGTGAATGTGAAGCAGTTTTTTTAACCCAGCAAAAAACACTGTCTAAGCGGTGCTCTCCTTATTAATTTTAATAACTATTCAACCTAAAAATATAACTATATATAATAAACGACTGTGAATACTTGTGAAATGATGATTCATTATCCGAATTTCTTGATGTCATCCAAACTGTCGATTCTAATGACATTTTCTCCCTTTTTTCCAAAAACGTTTCCACCATTGGTCCATATGCTTGCATTCCTGCCAAGTTTATTAGTAACACTTTTCACCAAATCCATTTTCTCCTTAGTTAATTCTTCCCTTATTATGATTCCACTACCCTTCAGGCTTTTTTTGTTATTGTAAACTTCATTTTTTGTGTCCATGCGTAGAAATTTAACGAGAAGTGGACGAGTTTTGTTGGCTTCGTATTTTCCAACACGGAAACATTGATCAATGTCAGATTTGTTGATATGCATACCCATTTTATCGACAAAGAGGTCGGTAACAAAGTCACTGCATTTTTCATTTTTCGACTCATTAATGCCGAATATTCTAATAGATTTCTTCTTCAGTTCAGATTCATAGGTTTTATTTTTCATTTGTATTTGTTCATATGTTTTCATATGTTCATACAATTGCTTGACAATATTCCAGAAAGTGTTGGTACTAGAGCGTATCTCCAGTTGATGCAGTTTGCTATAGCTTCTTTCTTGGATCCATCATTGGATGTGATTGAACGGCTTTATAAAATATGGTATTGTGTCTTTTTTTTGCGTATTTGGCGCAAATGGATAGCAGATCAACCTTCTCTTAAGATAGGAAACAATTTCATCACGTCCAACTGTTACCTATGCATAGAGTTGAATGCTCATGCTCTCATCAACCTCTGTACTAATTTTCGTGAAAATCCGAATCTTACCAATGACATGTTCCTTCCTCACCTCTTTAGTAGTCAGACCTGCGAAAAGACATTCAGAGCAACGAGGTCCATGACGACGACAAATTCAACTGTGATTAATTATAGTATCAAAGACATTATTCGAAGACTGGATAGAATCACAACTATCAATAATATTATGAGTGATCTCCAGAATATTTTGATTTTTCCTAGAGAAGAAAAAAAAGAGATGAAAGGGTCAAGCACCATGACTGACTTGAAAAATTTATCAGATGATTCCATCCGGCTTGCAGTCGAAAAAGCATTGAATGATACGATACAGCAAACGCAAAGTTTGGGAATTCAAGTTCCAGAAGGTAGTTGGAATTATATTGCAGTTGCATTATCAACTCCTATCGTAGTGGAAGATGATACAGAAAATAAAATTAACTATGATTCGGCTATTATAGAAGATGGATTTGAGACTTTGAATATTTTGCCAATGATACTTAGTCAAGATGAGGACAACTGTGACCACTCTGATCCCCTAGCTGATTCCCATTCTGGAATATACACTGATATGTGCAATCTGAATGTAGCAGGGATTGGTCAAGAACTTTTATTGAAGGATTTCTCATTGAAACTGGTGCCAGAAGAAAGAGATACCGTTTCTGAAAAGGGACCACTAGTACGGGTAACGATAGCAAACGGTAAGTCAACTGTCATAAAAAAATCCTCATTATGCTGGCTGTTAGAAGGAACTATGCAGAGAGTGAGTACCGATAGATTACGAAGATTCTTCACTAGCAATTCTAGTCACGGTTCAGTTGCACCAAGAAAGGGTCCATCAAAGATTGAGACAATTAAAAAGAAACGATTGCGAACAAAGGTACTCAAAAGATACACAAACAAAAAATCAAATATCGAATCTTCAGATGATGACGAATCGAGTATAAAATACGATGACAGTTCAGACACTGAAAATTTTTCTGAACAATCTGATGAGAATATGATTCATTTTGAGGAACTCTCTTCCGATCAACCTACCGCAAATGAGAGAAATTGCAGCTTGGAAGATCCTTCTTATCCAGAATGTGGAAAATTTTATGCTATATACTATGAACAACGATGGTATTTAGGCCTGATTTCTGAAATTGTTGATGGAGAATATGTCGTAAAATTTTTAAGAAAAAAACGAATGAGTGAAACAGAATTCTTGTGGAAGAAACCAGATGATATTGCCACAGTTTCGGGAGAATATATTTTTTACGGACCAATAGAGGCCGACGAACACACTGAAGTCTTGAAACTGAGTGATTTGCAGCTAAAAGAAATAAATCGTATTTATTCAAATATGAAAAATGAATGAGATTTCATGTCTTCATTAATTTGTTCTTCGTTTTTTTTTATTTTCATGTATTGATAATTTTATTTTTGTTCAAGTTTTTGTTTGTTCGACCTTTGCATAGGTGATACTTCACCTATTTTTGTGAAAGTTTCAATTAAACATTTTATTCAGACATCTAAAACACTTTTTCTTCGACGATTCGAACATTAAACATTGTTGTGGATGTCTATGGATTTCCATGGAATTCCATGGATGTACTAATGGAAATCCATGGATTTCCATGGATTTCCATGGATTTCCATGGATTTCCATGGATGTACTAATGGAAATCCATGGAATTCCATGGATTTCCATGGATTTCTGGATTTATTTTACAAAAATGGATTTCTGGTGTACACGTTCTGGTCAGCTGTTTACCCCTCGGACAAAAGTTGCTTCAAACCTTCTGTTAGATGAATTTTCTCATAATGGATTATTATTTCATCTTCTTCAATATTCACTGGTGTATTGCCAATATTCAATGAGACATCCTATGGGGATATGATGCAATTCATGCTCAGTGAATTCCGTCAGATCATTTATGGGAGTTTTGAGAAATTTTACGAAAACACCTGTTTCTGACTTTATTGTAGATGATTCAGGGTTTATTCAACTTTGCAGACTGAATGAAATTCAACAAACACATTAAATTTATAGTTTTTTTTTTAAATCTGATATTATTTGGGATTCACTATAATACAACTATTCCAACAGTACATTACTCGACAAACTATTGGAAGCTTCACAACATCCAAATATTATTTCTTCTATACTCGAAACAGTTTGGTTAGTTTTAATCCAATGAGCTGCAGTATTCAAAAGATTATGATAGAAAGCACAGAAGTTCAATTCGTTGATCATGGTTATTCTATGTGATACCAGACACATCTCCGCACTCAAAATATCTGCAACATCCCCCTCCATCAAGTCAATTTAAACGTGATATTTGACAACAGTAAGCATCTTGACGAGGCGTTAGACTCGGAGGTTAGGTGAGGCCTCGAGACGCTAGATTCAGAGGTTAGGTTAGGTCTCGAGACGTTAGGTTGTTAGGTTAGGTTAGGTCTCCGACCTAACCTAATCTCTGAATCTTCACGTACGACGCTAGTGGTCAGATGTCAGACGTCAACTACCAAATTCCGCATGAGAAGAAATCCAAAAATAGCTAATCCGGATATTAACCTGGTAGAGAAAATATCACGAAGAAAAGGCACATAAACCTTTCAAATGGGATTCGACGAAAAACACAACAGCTGGATTGATGCGAGTAACGAATTTTAATATCGGCTCATGAAAAACTAGCAAAAATCGATGGAATCTGGGGGGCACTTCTCGTAACTCGCCAACAACGAAATACCATATCACATCTACCGGATGTATCGTTATCAGTGGTGATGGTATAAATAATGTCGAACAAAACAGCAGTTGGAAAATATCAACACGATGAACAAAGGGTCTGGTTATTTTTCGTCTAGTGAAGTGAATAATGATGGTGCTAGCTCATCAGAGGTATCGGCACCAGACTACTTTTCAGAAGTCGATAGGTGCCTAGCTATGTTCGAGCAGGCGGCACAAGCTGAGAAGCACTACCTGTTGAATCCAACGTTTCCGCTCTCCACCTATGAAATCCATTGTGGATTGAGTCCAGCAAGGGAATTTAGCCCAGCCATCACCCTGAAGCAGCCCTACTATTCTGCGAGGATTTTATTCAGTGCATATGAATGGGCCACCTTCATCGGATTACTTCAACACATTCAACGAGATTTTTTTCAAGACTGGCTACCTGGCTACGTGGATGAATATGACCCTGTGAACAGTGCATGCGGAGATTACACCACCGTTACAAGGGCCGTCTGGGATGGAGTCAAGATGCTTACAGTTGTCAAATATCACGTTAAGTTTGACTTGATGGAGGGTTGCAGATATTTTGAGTGCCGAGATGTGTCTGGTACCACATAGAATAACCATGATCAACGAATTGAACTTTTGTGCTTTCTATCATAATCTTTTGAATACTGCAGCTCATTGGATTGAAACTAACCAAACTGTTTTGAGTATAGAAGAAATAATATTTGAATTTTCCAATAGTTTGTCGAGTAATGTACTGTTGGAATACTCGTATTATAGTAAATCCCAAATAATATCAGATTTGAATAAAAAAACTATGAATTTAATGTGTTTGTTGAATTTCATTCAGTCTGCAAAGTTGAATAAACCCTGAATCATCTACAATGAAGTCAGAAACAGGTGTTTTCGTAAAATTTCTCAAAACTCCCATAAATGATCTGACGGAATTCACTGAGCATGAATTGCATCATATCCCCATAGGATGTCTCATTGAATATTGGCAATGCACCAGTGAATATTGAAGAGGATGAAATAATAATCCATGATGAGAAAATTCATCTGACAGAAGGTTTGAAGCAACTTTTGTCCAAGAAATAACCTGCGGAATACACCGAAGAAGACTTGAGAGAATACAAGAAAATATTAATTATGAGTAGTGCAAATAAAAAGACATATGACCAGAGGAATTCTACAAACGCCAATTCATCTTGGAAGTATAGATTCGTTATTTCGTTATTATTTCCACCAAACCGTAACAGAAAGGGGCCATGGCAGATTGATACCGGAAGAGGATTTCCATCAAAACGAATTAGTACGAATAATGCAGATAAAATTCCAGAAAATTTGGTGTACGAGTGAGAAAATTACACTGATGTAAATGAATTAATCGATAGGATGGGAGCAATAATACGAGTATTGAGAATACCAAAGAAATGGAATGTTTCGTAACTTTATTGAGGTATATAGGCATTATCTATTGAAGTACTTGTTTTGGGATACAAAAGAGTGGATGATGTCAATCGGACATTGATCGCTAGATTCCTCAAATATCTGAAAATATCTATAGTATGAATGTATTTGCTGATTGAAAAAACATCTCATTTTGGTAATTTCTGATAATTCAACGCCAATTCGTTTTGTTGATATATTCCATCATACTCAATGGGATATAGAGAAAATAACTTATGCAAATCTAACTCCACCTTACGAATATTTCATTGAACGCTCTTTGCAGCGAAAATCAATCAAAATAGCATACCTGTTACGTTTTTTATGGTAAAGTTCGATGCGATAAAAGAGAGAAAACGAACCGAATAATAATACATAAATGATATCATATGTGTGCAAGATTTTATGGATCGAACGAAAAAGTGTATATCTTATCATTATATAATTGTAATGAGTGGAATGAAATTCGATGCAGGCATTTATCGTATTATTATCCATATAATAATAATCATATGTAGCTTGAATTAGGTTATTGATGGTAATGTTATTGATGATCTCCACGGTGAATTTCCAAATCATTCGATAAAGAGCTCTCCATTATAAAATATAATCGTTTGAATATGCCGACAAATATATTGACTTTCTTCCCTGCTCGCAGTGGCGAAGGTTCACGATCTGTGTGAACTTTTGTGTTGAACTATCTGAATACGATTATTCGATGAATTCCTAATGACTAATATACAGTTGTTAAATCATATGATTCAATAGACAGGTGTTTTATATGAGTATACCTTATCGCAGGTTTGACATTTTGTAAGTGGTATCAGTAGAGATATCAGTGATTTTTATATGACATACATCCAAATAGCAATATTAATAAGTAAGACATGATTCTTCAATGTGGTTGAAAATCTTCTTCTTTTTTCGTCTCTATGGATTCAACTGTCTTGAACTCGCGAATAATATTTCATTTGATAGGCTGTATATGAAGTATAGTCTTGAACTCGCGTATTTACATCAGGTTCCTACGTTCCGATATTTGTATCAATCCCGTTTGATTATTTATCCCGCATAAGATGGTTCTTTTCATTAGTATAGGGCGAAATAGTATTTAATTAGGTATTTCTTCATGATTTTCCACTGATCTTACCTATGAACCCATTTTTTCAACTCATACTTGGCATAATGTTCAATAAGCAGATTATCAACTCCACTGTTTCATCGATAGATAGATAGATACCATCTTCAATCTTGCTCAATAGTTCATATCTATATTGAAAAAAGTATTCATTAACAACATAATGTGCGAAGAATCATTTGATATTACCACCGGAGAGAATTAGGAGCTTGATATGAAATTTCATTGAAGTAAAACTGAGTAATAAAATCCCAAATATTCGATTCGAAGTTGTTGGTGACCAACGGCTCGACATGTTTGTCCCTATCAGAGGAAACTGTTTGAGAGATAACACACCAGGAAAACATCATAAGATATCACTTGAAGGTTTTGAAGCGAGCTGAATTTTCATTTCATTATAATAAATTCATAGATACTGCTGCAAATTTTATGAGATATTATCAAATTAAATGATCCATAGAAATTATTTCAGAATGCCTTTATGTAATATGGTGGAAAATATTCAAAACATGGGGATATCGAATTTTTACCTGAAAACCGGTTCCTGGAATCATGCTCGCCACATGTACACCCTTGACCCCAACTATGGAAGTTATCTACCCGCACCTGGTGCCAGTCGATATCCGTTGAATGTGGGTGTACACCTGCTGATATATGGATTCGAACTCGGATTTTGTGTAAAAGTTCCGATATATGATATTATTTTAAAAAGATAATAATTTTGATTCATGTTTGACGATTACATTTTTTCCTCAACTAGAAGTTCTTCAAACTCGAAGTCAATTCATATCATATCATATAATTCCATGTTTGTTTTTTCTATAGACAGTCATTATTATACCTGACCTAATTCGACGCCATATTTTCAATTTTTTTATTCATCTAGACAATCATCTCAAATATCTCCAATGCTATATATTTTTCTCTATTTGTATGCATCCCAATTCATATCTCAACACTTAATTTGCTTCGTCTGTAGGTGACCCTCTTGATTATTATTTTCGACGCCATATTTTTCTTTCTCTAGGCTGCATCACACTCATTACTTGATACCATATTCTTTCTGTCACCTTTTTTCCATAATACAATCATGAAAGCTCGCCATCTGTTTCTTTTTCTCCTATCCAAATCATTTCGTTCGACGACATGTTTTCTTCGACTCATGCTGAATGAGATTTTGTGCTCTTATACTAAGATATAACGCAGGAAGAACCACCTCCTTGATCAATATTTCATTATTTCATAATCTATCTGTATCGAAAAGATAGCAGATTTCTAGAGATCCATCCTGTATGTCTATCAATTTCCTTCGTTTCATCCCTCACTCATCACATATTATTTTCATCGGTTGTGTATCTGAATTTTTTTCTCGACCCAGCTTGTATATCATTCTCTCATAACTCTTATGGATGCCTAGCACTGTATCCCAATGGCGATCTGCTTGATCAATCCATTTTATTTATGCATCCAGTCCATATATGTATCATTTCGATTCATCCTGTATATTATTTTTTTCCGCATGCGAGGATGTCTCCTTATACGACAATAAAATCTATCTGCACTAGCACTATGTTTTTCTCTAATCTCTCCTATATAGACATTCTTTCGATCTATCCTGTATATTATTTTATCGATAGCTCATACGTAGAATTACCCCATATATAACCTCTGAGGGAGCGAATTGCTTCATTCATTAAATACATATCCTTTTAATCCAAAAATTCGACGCCATATTGATTTTTTCTTTCTAGAAGACCATCTTATTTCATATTTTCAATGGCATGTTCGATTTTCTCTATAGGTGACTTACCCAATTTATATTTCCATCAACGCCATATTTTTTTCTCAAGGCGGTCATCTTGATTATTTTGATCGATGCCATGTTTTCGACCCATCCTGGTCTAATACACGCTGATTTACCACTATGCGCAAAGATAGCCGTCTGCTTGACCCATTTTTCCCTTATCGATTCAATTTATGCGTATTTACGTCATTTTTCAATACACCCAGTATATAATTCTTTTGATAAATTCATCAATTTTTTATATATTCCGTATATAATTTTTCGATAAATCAAACGCTGAAATCACTCTGCACTTCTGGACGCCAACTTGTACCAATGTTTTCTCTGTTCCATCCTGTATTTATTTTTTGTTTTCTCCCAACAACTGACAAAGTCCTTACTATTTGAAGGTATATCACGAAAACGCGTTGGCACATCAAATAGTTCAATTCATATATTATGGAATTTGTGAGGTTACCTGCTGTGAGGGTCAACGATAAAGCGCGCGGTGAGGATTTTATCACTTGGGACATCTGCGGCCGAACCCCTCGACTTTTCATTTTTATGATAGGAATGGTTCTGAAAAAAGATTTCATCAGGGTGATATTTTTTCGACTGTTTTCTTCTAGGCATTAGATGTCGTAGTTTATCGTTTATTGTTACGTCGCACTACTTCATAACTTGAGAATTTGATAGATGTGATAAATTATATTCTACCTACGCGAGAACGTGGAATTGGCAATTTTAGGTCTATGCATTATTCGGCTCGAAGGCTATACCTCCGGTCGTTCACTCCTTAGTTCCTTGGCTCCTGCACCTACGCCTGCACTGTCGCCACCGCCTGCGCCTGCACCTCCGCCTGCGCCTGCACCGCCTGCGCCTGCACCGCCTGCGCCTGTCGTTGTCGTTCTGAATGTAGAGGCTGGTGCTGGAACTCCGTCTACTATAGTTGTCCATTTGGATTTTATATCGACAACAGCGGATGATGATTTGATTTCCGTATCTTCTGGGACTGTAGCTTCAGCGTCCTTGATTATATGTTCAAAATATCATTTGAAAAATTGCATCAATATTATTGAATAAAATTCCATAATTCATAGGTAATCAATCATTAATTTGAAATAACTACATACAATGTAGACGTTTCCGTTTCCCAAGGAAGATATTCTTCAATCTCATTTTTTTACGTAACCCTCTGAATTCGGGAATAATAAAATTTCAACTATCTATCTGATAATTGGTAGTGGTTGAATTGGGAACGGTATCATTTTGTTTCTCTACTAAACTGATGCTGATCCATAGATTTGAAAAATTTTCAACTCACCTATTGGGATGTTTCGACTGTCAGAAAATTTTGATAAATTTTTTTTACATACACATTGCGTTTTTTTAATTTTGGTGATTTATAGGTATTTTGAAAGTGAGTAAAATTCAAATGATTGGAACTGTATATTTTGACCTTATTGTGATCTGTTTCGACAGTATGATGAACAAAACGACGAAAATAAGCCTCTGACGTAAACAAAAGCTTTTAAGACATAAAGAAATACAAGAAATGAGTGGATTTATATTATATTCATATGGCGAAATGCATTTGATTCTTTTGATTGTTCAATTGCGAATTTATTTTCAATCAAGGCGACTTTTTGTGTTAACACAAATATTAATACAATATGTGCAAAAATAAATTCTCATTGATTCATTTTGTGTGTTATTTCTGTACCTGGATACGGTACTCAGATATTTACTTTGTCAACCTATTTCATTAAATTCACTGTAATATAATGGTTTCTCAATTGAATATATAAATGTATCATTTTATGACGTAAATGTGTAATTTTTTTGTTTTCACATTTCATTCAAAATGGGTTCGGCAATTTCTCATTCGCACCTAGTAATGAAAGATCTTGGAACGGCACAGATAAAGATTTTGAAATTGCCTTCGAAAATAACATCTTTAGTGATCTCACAAACTTTAGGAAATCCCTACTTTGGTTGACAAATTTGTTATTGTGGATATTCAAGACTTTGGGCCTGATAATGAAGATCTTATTTAGTGTGCTTTTTTCAGTTGTTTTCTCACAAATATGACAAATAACAAATACACACAGCACTCCATTATTGTTTAGCCCGTCATAAATTTTCCCAGAGGAGTGAATTTATTCCACTAACTACCCGTTATATAAATCGATAAACACTTATTTAAAAATCACTTCGATATCCGCTTCGATCGCTATACAAGTCTCTATGTTCAAATAAACAATACTTCAGAAGTAAACCAATTGTCCGCGATGACAAACAATGTTATTTCCAGAAAAAAATGTTTCCTTCTCGAATTATTGCAGATGTTTTAGATAAAAATCTAGGACAATCTAGGATCTCCAATGGTCGCCATACTGGCCACAGCAATAAATCATCGGCTTATTATGTCGGCATCTTTTTGATCAGCCGCCGCGCCGTCCCGTATTATCAAAACACAATCCGTATTCCGTACTCTCTCCGCTTCATCATGATTTTGTGAAATAAAGAACAAAATAATAAAAGATCTACGAAACAAATGCAGCTTATCTTCTTCGATTATTGGAATAACCATTACAAAACAATATTTTTTTGCAATATACCTTACTCGTCAATTACTAAAATAATGAATATCGAATGAAAGGAGTAGGCCCAAGAAGATCCGGCAACCCTGCAAATCAACTACGTATTTGAATGAGATAACAACTATGGTGTTTTGCTGGTTTTGCTGACTGCGGAATTTCTTCAGCGCCATCTCCTAATCATGAAACTGAACGAGAAACTGCGCTGGACATTACCGCCATCTGTGAAGCAAGGTCTGAACCACTAATTTCGAGATCCCTTCCCGATTTTTTGAGTCCCTGCTACCCATCCTTGATATTTATATGGTCAATGGCGGTGTTGTTGTCAAAATTATTCGCCATGTAGTTGTTAAGCCAAACGACTGCATTTCAGTCACGGGTTACTATATATCTAACCTCGGAAGTGAACATAAATTTTTGAGAATCCAAAGCAACTAAATTTTCAATGTTTACATATTTAGAACATATACAGCTTTCTTCTACGAACGAGTTTCAACTTCTGAATCAGTCATTGACTATTGCCAACTTTGGTCTTTACAATGGTCCAATCCATTTCGCATTTGGACTTTACAGAAGTTAGCTATCTACCTGGAAGATAGCTCTGCATGAGTCGCATCGTGAATCCCCCTCTTAATTCTATCAGACAGTCAACGAGGCAACGAGGAATCAGACTGTCTTGCCATATAATGGCGCAATCACATTATTTCCTGGCCCAGAACCATTTTGTGAACTCTTTGAAGCCCACTTGATGAAATATTCCTGAATCTAGGAATATCTGTTGAAATCTTTCCTTATGCTCACTTTTTGAGTGAGTCTTTGAATATATAAAAAAAAATATACATGAGAAATAGATAATCAGTATTCGCTTTTTGTGACTAGACAGTTGTCCATTTATCTCATTCACTTTTGAAAATGAAAAATAGAAATTTATGTCTTAACAACAAAATCATAGCTCAGTGATGCGCCAGACTTCTATCCGCCGTGCAGATTCGAATCCTTGCGACTTCAAACTTTTTTCAGCTGGAGTATTGATCATAAAACGCTTTCAAATCTTTTGAATGATTGATATTAACTACCCACTACGACTGTTACTGCTATCATTATCTCATAATCTTCGGATCATCATAATGGCAGCTACAATCTCTGATATCACGTATGAATGCTATCTTATCATGTATTCTCTATGTGAACATTCAGAGAGTCAGTACTAGTAGGTCGAGACGATGGGTGAATTCGATTCAGAGACGAAAATAACGCCAGTGGGGTTGACAACAGCACACCGTCAATTATTGGAGACCATTGCCACACAAAATGAATTCAAGAGTTATCAGCTCAGTGCTATACCTGGCAGTGCTAAAGGAGATAATTTCTTGGGATTAATAACGTCGGTAACAATAAAAGAGGGTGAGAAGATATTGAAATTAATGCTGAAAACTGCGCAAGTTGGAGGAATCAGAATTCATATGCCAATTCATGGGGCGTATCTGCGTGAGATATTTATTTACGAGAACGTCTTCGCGAGGTTCAAGGAGTTCCAAGAGGAGCACGGATTGAGCGAACCCTTCCGGGCATACGCAAAGATCTATGCCACCTCTAACGAAGAGAACAGCGAATGCTTGGTTTTAGAGGACCTGCGAGACAGCGGCTTCAGCATGTGCGATAAAAAATCGCCCATGAATCTAGATCACTTGGCTGCAGTGGTCAAAGAGTACGCCAAGTTCCACGCCGTATCCCTGGCAATGAGGCAGCAGCAGCCAGAAGTCTTCGACGAGCTCACCAAGAACATGAGGAAGGGTGTTTTCGAAGATTATTTCAGTGACAAGGAACATGCTAGGATGTTCACGAAAGGCGTGATGAGGAATGTTTATGAAGTGTTCGGAGACGATTCTGCTATCATAGAGCTTCTGCAGAGGTTCGAGGAGAGTTTGCCTGAAACATTCGAGAAGATGGCGCAACAACCTGAAGAAGTGGTGATCGACCATGGAGATTGTTGGTGCAATAATTTGATGTTTCTTTATGAGGTGATTATACGACAATACGGACGAAATTTCATTATTCTATAATTCGGTCTATTGAGTATACCTACATGATATATATTATTATGAGTTAACAGAATCTGAAGGGTGAGTCATTTTTTGTAGCAGAACTTTGAAAGCTTCGAGAAGACTTTGTTCCATGTTGAAAATCCTATTTTAATATGTAATGCGACACACCTACAGGGTGTCAATGTTTTAGATATTATTTTGTTCTTAGTTTTCTTCTTCAGTTTTTGTGAATGATGGTTCGAAATGTGGTACACCCATTCAACTATGAACACTCAATATTTGGCACTATCGAACGTTTTCGAATACCTACAGGGTGGTATAATAGAATGGGAAGGATGACTTCAGGACACAAACTTGAAGTGTAACAATTTTAATTCAATTCGAAATATTTTCTCTACCGTTTTCATGAATTTTCAGAGTAATACTACTTTTATTTATATATATTCATAGATCGCATCAACTCATTAAGATATATATGTATACCCTGAATAGATGTAACCGTGAACCTCGATATAAAAGTTGATAATATCAGCATTCAGGTAACCGAATATATCAGATTCTTCGAAACCTTTGTTCAATTAGGAATAACTGGTATATAACAACATCAGACATCTACTGGTTTATACTGGGTGTCCACGGAATGTTGCTCGCCTCTATAACTTCTTTTTTTCCGGAGATAATGGTATGGCATTTGGAGGATCCGTTCGATGCATGAAACTTCTGACAATTAACTCAACTTCATGCAAGTTCCGAATTCACCGAAAGTGATTTGAACTTCCGATGTTCAAATGGGACACCTGGTATATTTTAAGTTTTCTTGTGTCCGTATGACATTCAGAACACAACTTTGTATCGTTCGTAATTGTTTGTGAACCTTTTTTTTTCAAGTATTTTTTTTATTCTAGAGAAATAACAGATTTCAGCCCTGAAATGTTGATAAAAATACAACCATACTATTTTGAAACGAATTTTCATGGGTAAAAGGTCAAAAAATGCAGTAATAGGGGCAAGCCACCTTTAGTGGATAGTATGATAGTACCTACCTACCTAAGCAAATTTTGTTTCCCATCAAAATGACTATTGATTGTTCTTGATTCTACTGAACATGAATGATGTAGATCGGGTGAAAAAAAACAGAAAACATCACTTCTAACGATACCAATTCGAATTATCAACAAGGTGGGTGAGTCGCCAATCTTAATAGTTAGATGGGCGGAACTAGTGAAGAAAGATGGATTTAGAAGCATATTATATTATTATAACTTGTCATTCACCTACTCATAAAACTGTTTATCATTGATAATGTCGAAATCTCGAAAGTGAACCAGACAATCAGGATGAATGGGAAAGATTCAATCCATAACAATAGGTAGTTATACCTTGTACTATTTTAATTGAACGTGTATATATACATTAAATCTATCAATGAGAAATTCAGAAATTGTTACGTACAATAAAAGAGCATGGTTAAATTGAATTTATCTTTTTATTGTGAGAAAACTATTCGTTTTGGTGCTTTATCATTATGAGGGATAGAAGATGATTGTGTTCACACGAATCATCCCAAATATTAATCGCATCAAACACAATAATTGGTCCTCCAAAATATTTTTGGTGATATGAATCTCAAGCTTTCTATACAATAAGAGAATAAACCAACTAATCTGTAACAAGTATTCGATTATTATGATGAGATGGAGATAAATTGTTTGTTGACATAATTATGACTATGATGTAACAAAAAAATGGTGAAGTTGATGAGCAACATTGTTTAATATCAGTATAATATGATATTCAATGTTTTTGAATCATTGGTGAAACCCTGACGTCAAAAATTGCAAATATTTTTTGTGAGTGAAGAATGGGAATTGATTAATATTCAAGAGAGAACCTTCAATATAGTTTGGAACCTATAGCAGATGAGATATGGAGCGAATATTTTACTAATTCAAGGATAAAACTGGATCATATTTGATTGAGAATGCAGATGGATATGGAGTTCAATTTGTTGACCAACTGAGATATCAACAAATAGTACTCTCCGAGGCCAATGAAATGTAGAGTTAGTGAACTACATTATTTGAACGTGATGTTTATAACCTCCAAGAATCCGATGAAATTATCCAATACCTTCATCATCTTTCAATAATATCTCTGGCGTATTCGATGTTCCACGAACATTATAGGGTTTCCTCTGGTGTATAGCCGCAAAATGAGGAAGACACAATATTGTCAAAATATATACTCAGTTTCTCGACTGACACTCGAAAGCTGGTTTTAAGCAATTGAGGGACTATAATTCCATTCGCGAAACTCTGCGAAGATAATACAAAAGCAGTGAACAGAAGAAAATGCGAAAATTTGATGTAAAACTCGAAAAATCTCTACAGGATATTCGTTTGTATAGTTTTGCTGAATAACTTATTTTGATGCTCTAAGGAGTCTGAGGGATTCATGATTTTTATATATTTTCATTTGATTGCTACCTATACACAGTAAAAACTGGGTAGTTAAAATTAACTACAACTTGTTGCTCAGCTCGATCCACTAACCTTATTTAGTTAAATTAACAAAAGTACATGTAGTCGAATGAATCTTGTCAATTTGTGCAATAGCTTAGTTGACAAATAACAAAACTTAGTTGCGAAATCATACTAGTTTTTTTGGAGTTACTACAAAACGGTTTTGCGAAATCACCGGATATATTTCGTATTTTCAACAATATTTTTTCGATGAAAGTAAAACCAATGATGGTGATTCGACAAATCATTTTGGTTAATTAGTACTAAATAACGTAGTGGATTGGTATTCTATTTTGTTACTTTAGCAATATGATATTGTTAATTCAAAAATATAATTTTGCTCTTTCAAATATAATATTGTGAATTTAACAATACAATATTATATAAACTTAATAATAGCATATTGTCGATTTCACAAGTTCAGTGGTATGGTATGAAAATTTATAAGCAAAAGATGTACCATGAAGAAAATGAATAAAACTCAATGAATATGTTTCAATTCAATTTTATTTAAAAAATGAGGGCATTCACAAATATTTACAGTTTTATGAAGAAAATCAAAATAATTTGAAAAATAAACACTCGAATTAATGTATTACCTCTTGACAGATATCTATGCATTGAGTAAAAAATGTACATATATGATTAACCGAATATTACCAGCGGATTTGGTAATATATAACTATCAGAAATGGTATAATTCACGTAGATGTATTCTTTTGCCTGTTTATTCCATCTCTCGAACTGGAATCTCCGTCTAAAATGAAACAAAAAGGTGAATGATGAATCAGGAATAACGTGGATTTCAAATAATGAAATTGAAATAAGAATGAATGAAATAGGAATAAAAAAACTCAAAGGAATACTTACGTTCCAAAGAAGCTATTGAATATTCTTATCTCGTCAACCCTGATCTCCTATTTTGGAAAATGTTATGAATGCCTTCAGGAAATCCCTCTAGAAATCCGCTTGTAGTTCCATGCTGAGCAACTAGAAGGAACTTCTAACTTTCAAGTGATGAACATAGTTGCCCAAATTGAATGATGCTGAAGTTATAAGATGACGAATTTCATCTGGAATCAACTGCATCTTTCCATAAATCTCCAAAATATCTGCAATAATTGAATAAAATCGGTTATGATTTCAATTATTATTGTTGAAGGTACTGGGTAGTTTGTTTGAACACGATTAGTGAATTTAACATCAAAAATTATAGAACAAGCACAAACCGTAAAGATAGCAGTAAAATACCTCTACCTTATTGAAAAATACAGCACTTGATTGAGTTTTTATACTCAAGGGTACATCTCATCTGCTCTAGGTCAATGAATAGATTTTTCATCTACTTACTTTCTGTTGGAATTTCTCTGTTGGCGTTTACTACTCTCGTATACTGCTTAATTTTTCACTCGAATTTTGTGGGATATGTTGAATATAAATTGAGTCAACCACATCCATCTTGAATTCTTGAATCAACGATATTGTAACTTGATTATTATAGCTGAAAAAGGTAATGATTATTTACAAATTGGTTTCTTACCAAAACAATATTGCCTTTATATTTTTGTGGAAGTTGGGCACTCTTATTACATTGTCAAGACTCCACCCTATTGATTTTTCCTGCTTTTTGAAATAATCTAGAACCAGATAATTATTCTTACATACATATTATAGTCGATAATAATGCATAAGATGAATCACGAAACGGTTTTGCAAAATCACCAAACATTTTGTATTCGTAACAATGTACTTTCGATTAAAGTTAAACCAATGATGGTTATTCAACAAATCAATTTGATTTATCACTACTAAATATAATGAAATATCATTTCATTTCGTTACTTCAACAACAAGATATTGTCAATTCAACAAATTGTTTGGTATGGAAACAAATATATTCTTGAATGAATATGTAACCAAAAATAAACAATTAAACCTTACCTTCAATATATATTTAATATGCAGCAATTCTTCATCATCGACCAGAGATTAGTTCAGTGAATTCTAACTTGATGGAGGTGTTGCTTCTTTTCTGATGAGACAAAACTTTGCACGCTCACCTCACACCGCACACCTCAACGACACGAAAGACTACCAAGTACTGAGCTTACCTCATTCTGACTTGCACATCGTCGTCAAACGTTGATTAAATGACAACTACTTTTTGGAAGATTAAATATTTGTTTTGTCTATTTCACTCAAATTCATAGAAATCAACAAAAGACATAGTATTTTTCACTACAATTTTTGTTACGGACATTTTTTAACTAATCGTTGTAGTGAAAAGAACAAATTTTATCATTAACAAGTTCCTCGGATGAATTTTATGCTAATGTAGATATAATGTTTGTGGTTATTAACAAATTTCTTGCTATTTTCAACTAAATAGACATCAACAAATATATTTTTTTTACTGTGTAGGCCTATATATATATATATATAGGATGAAACTAGTTAGTATTGGGGTATCCAGCAATTGTATAAGTAAAACTCTTTAAAGTTACTCCAAGCTTTCGGAAATTTATATTTCCATCTTCAGAGAAATTGTCACATTACTTTTTTTCCGTTAATACTGGTCAATGGACATACCTTTGTGAGGGTGATTACAATGATGTTCGAATTATATAATTTTGTGGAGGACATGTAGACAACAAATTATGAACGTGAAACAGGTAAGTGTCAATTACATATTAAAATATTAGTTATATGATTACATTATAGCACTGGTAGCACCATGTGCTTTTTGTTATAGGTTATTGGCACGGCATGTGACTCTCTCTTCTCTCCTCTATCTCCATGAACCTTGACTGGTTATCAGCTTAATTATTGTTATAGTGTCAATTGTGACTTGCTCTTTGAGTAAGTAGCCAGATTCACAGAAATAAGAGAAGAAAAGAGGAAGTACATGTCTAACCTACAATTCTTATAACCATATTATTCATTATTATTGTAAAATATTAATTATTTTAGACTGGAGAGTTCTCGGAGTCATCGAGAGCAGAGACAACCTCATTCACGGATTTTGAATCTAACAATAACAGGTAAGAGTATATTTCACTAAGGTGTTTAATATCAGTTTTTTTATTCATGCAATTCATTTCTTGTGCAATGTATGTCATTTCTAGAAAGTTTTTTTTCCGAGAACTCTCCAGTCTAAAATAATTAATATTTTACAATAATATTGAATAATATGGTTATATGAATTGTAGGTTAGACATGTACTTCATCTTTTCTTCTCTTATTTTTGTGAATCTGGCTACTTACTCAAAGAGCAAGTCACAATTATTGACACTAACAATAATCAAGCTGATAACCAGTCAAGGTTCATGGAGATAGGGGAGAGAAGAGAGAGTCACATGCCGTGCCAATAACCTATAACAAAAAGCACATGGTGCTACCAGTGCTGTAATGTAATCATGTAACTAATATTTTAATATGTAATTGACACTTACCTGTTTCACGTTCATAATTTGTTGTCTACATGTCCTCCACAAAATTATATAATTCGAACATCATTGTAATTACCCTCACAAAGGTATGTCCATTGACCAGTATTAACGGAAAAAAAATAATGTGACAATTTCTCCCAATTTGTAGTTTCCCTGAAGATGGAAATATAAATTTCCGAAAGCTTGGAGTAACTTTAAAGAGTTTTACTTATACAATTGCTGGATACCCCAATACTAACTAGTTTCATCCTTAACTGGTCAGCAAAGACGTCCCTTCCATATATATATATATATATTCAATTTATATTGAATATATTCAATTTATTTATAAAATTGAGATATATGATTCAACGAATTGATTATTTGATAGAGTCAAGGCAATGATCAATAACCTGAAGTATATAATATACAATGAATTGTTAAACGAGTGGAAATCATACCCTGATGTTTTCCTCTCTTTTCAGAACCCAGAAAACCCCACAGTGCCGTCCAAGGTATGCATAATTGACTGGCAGATATCCAAAGTAGGTTCGCCAGTTATGGACTTGCTTTACTTCCTTCTAGTCAACAGCTCGAAGGAGATGCTTTACAAATACGAAGATTTCCTGAAACTCTACCACGATACTCTCTCCAAAAACCTACGAGAATTTTCTTGTGATCCAGAAAAGATATTATCTTATAGCACCCTGTTGAAGTACTGGAATGAGCGGGTGAAATTCGGGATCTTCACGGCTTTCAATATATTCAAGTTGACGTTATGTGATTCCGATGAAGCTCCAGATTTCACTAAAATCGATGACGGTGACAACAATATCATGAAATTGATGGGTTTCACAGCGAAAGACGTTAGATTATACAGTCAGAGAATCAGAGATTTAGTACAATTTAGCATTGAAAAAGGATATTTATAATATCGATATTAAGTAAAATAAAGATTGAAAAAATTATTGATAACCAAGAGACCTCTACAGAGTTTTTCTTACCAAAGAATGATAACGTATTCCCTTGTGTTGAATGCTTTCTGAACAGGAATCTTCCATATATTTCATTATAGTTTGATTAGTTCAAAAATAAAAATAACGTTTGACCCCCAAAATTTTTGTGGGGGGTGAAATTTTTGCTGGCTAAACGGTTAGATATATCGGGAAACAGATTTCACCTGACCCCTCATATCGGGGTCGGAGATTTCAAATAAACAAAAAATTTCATCCCTTCCTTTTCTCCTTGGGGTACTTCAGGTTCGGATAGAGGGGAAGGAGATTTTTGGGAATTTTACACATATCATTTTCGTGAGTTTCGTACAAGACTACTAAGAATCGCCCAAAGTATCATAGTTTGATGTAGAGGGCGAAGAAAAGTTCTTTTTCAGAATCGAGACAAACGGTACCCATAGCTGTTTTCAGCGGAAATAATTGATCGTAGAGGTAAAAAAAAAATGTTTCATAGGCGTACGTATATATTTTTTTTTACTGAAAAATTAACTTGTTCGAAAAAGTCCAAAACAGCCGGGATTTATAGGGTGTGTTTCAGATTCGGGTCACCTCTGAGGAAACCCTCGAACTTGAATGTTCATCTTGAGTCAATTCTGATCGTTATATGGGGAGATATGAATCCCCATATAACGTTTCAACTTCATAATGATCCTGGGATTTTGAAAATCGGTTGGAGAGGAAAAAAGTTATGACTGAGATCACTATAAATAAAAGAAAAAAGAAGGCAACATTTCGGGCGCGACGTAATTAGTGTTGCGTAGTTTATATTGGCCAGGTGTATCGTCACGTATACTGTATCAGAAACTAGAAAGGTACAATTTTTCCAGACTCGAACTGCGTAGATTGGTGTCGATTTTGAAATGAATAATTGCTCCCGCGTATGCGATGATTGATAAAACTGTGCGGACGAACTCGTTGTTCCACAGTAGTCAAATAAAAGCTAATATAGTTTGTACGGTTTCGATATTATTAAAGGGTCTGTTAAACGACTCGATTCTTTTATGATTGAAATAATGATCATACTACACATAATATCTCTAAATGTTCACTACCTATAAGATGTTCAGTTGAAAGTCTACTGGATAGTAAACGGAAGTCAGTAGTTAAGTTAGCGTGCACTAGAAATGATCGCAATATTGGTTTTGACTCAAGGACTTTCATGTATAATATCACCTCCAGATATAGTATATTACACAACAAGTGTAGAAAGTGACATATTCCACACGAGTAGTCGTTTAGCACGAGCCGCGTAGCGTCTAGTCTAGGACTTGTATGAGTGAGGAAGACGGGGACCTTAGCTTTTCAAGTGTCATCCGAAGCACTACTCGGTTGGTTACCGTGGTTATTCATGTAAGATTTCGATACGTAGGTCTTCTCAATTAAAAAGTATTTTCTGGTCAAGGTTTTTCAGAAAAACTGAACTGTTTGTTATATTTCAATGAGACATGAATCAATATGACGGGTTGTTACTATCAATTCAGTGCTGTGAACGAGTAAAATATTATTGGATTATCGACCTTTCAATTTTCCATTGCAACAAAATAATACAGTAGGTACATGATAGCCGGTGGAAGCGATTTTCTTCACACGATGTTTGGAATGACTCTTAGGTGAGTTTTCGATCTCGGGACTTCTCCGGAACTCAGTTTCCCACTGAAATTTCATGTGATTTTCATTAGTTTTCTACCATTTTGACCACGGAGGAGTGGTTTTTCGAATATGGTTACCTCTATCAAGAATGATACTGGTATAATTATTGATGCTATGAAATCAGGATGGAAGAACTGTTTTCAGTGATATAGATCACATCACAGATTTGATCATTCAATTATCCATTCCCATATTTCTCTCCCATATAGGTGTTTTCTGTAGGAACTTTACCCTTTATGACCTACAGATTTTATGAATCGATAAACTGCGGAAAACAAAAGAGTTCATTTCCCCCTTCGTGAGTTTCAGTTTCAATTCATTTATTGCAAGAATAGACATTTTCACGAATGAAAAGTCCATGATAGCAGAAAATATTGAATATTAGCACATCATTCAGATATGTCAATTATTGTGATGTCAAAGAGTATGTGCATCTTCATGATTTTTCCTACGACATATAGCACAATGTTTTGTTATTTGGAAAGTAGCTCATATCACCATGGTGTTTTTATTTGAAAGAAAAAAGCACACGTGTTCAAATGGAAAATATCACACGCTCGCCTGAATTGATAGAAATAATTAGGTATATTAGTTGGTACTCACTGTCAAGTGTTTGAAACAAAGTGTTTGAAAAGTGTTTTCAACCGCCAACTTAGTTGCGAAGCAACCCTCTTAAATCTAGGACTTGTATGAGTAAGGAAGCGTTCTCAAAAAAAAAATATTTTTTATTTATTGAAATATCTGTCTCTTTTCGGATTATACCGAAAATTCGTTATCTATTAATTTCAATGTTTCAATGAGACATAATCTCTGAATTCACTTTGATGAAAATTGGTGATAGTGACTGGAACTATTTCTATACATGTCTGATGATGTTGATGGCAGCGGGTTAGATAATCCACAACTTGCTACCAAGGAGTACGGCTACAGTTTTATTCTCGGCTTGCATCAGTTGCATGTTGCATCATATCATGGACATTTGCACTACCTTACCTCGTACATCTTACACTTGACAAGGAGTAAAGGAAGCACTAACTTGGACGCGCTTGCGCACTACGTATACTTCTGTGGCTTTTTATTCCTGGTTGCGTGATTACTGGCGCCAGAAGGCGTGTGGTGTCAAATACCAATAAAATTGTTTGTCCAAACAAAACTATTTCAATCAATCAGTCATTCACATACATGGAATTGTCGAAAAAGTTTTAAAATATCACCTCAAACATGGAAATAAACAGTACTTAATATCGAATCGAAACCACCTGAAATTATAGAGCCCGGTCAAGTTACATCTTTGACATGACTCCCCGAAATAAAAGTACTATTCTTGGTCGTAGGAAAAATAGTGTACAAAACTCGTGCGGCTCGTGCTAATGCTAAACGACTACTCGTGTGAAATATGTCACTTTCCACACTTGTTGTGTAATATACTATTTCAATTCTTAGTTGAGTTGAAGGTGAAGCAACCTCGTGATTCCCTATTATCCATTTCATGAATAACAGATGTCGATGAATGAAGTCGAAATCATCACATCCTCTGATAGTTCTTACCGTTGTATCATGTAGGTGAAATTAAAAATGCAATTGAAGGTGGTGAGCAGAAGGTCTGCCGTGCTGAGGTTGACAAGGAAGTAATTGGTCACGGTTCGCATCCTGCGGTGGGCTGAAACAAAGAGAAGACAATCAGACTCCTTTTGATATATCAGTGATTCGTTGATGAAACAAGAAACTCTGATAATACAGCTCCGTCTCACGAACGCAGGAATTGTCTTGAACGAGATCTCTACTAATGAGTAATAAGTACTAGAGTATGCAAGTATACAGGGTGGCCCACGACTAGCGCGACGGAGATTTATAGCAAAAACGACAAAATCAAATGCATGAGAATGAATTATTAGTGCAAAATTTTTAAAGAGCTGACATTAATAATAGTATTGATGATTTATTGAACAGTTATTCCATGAAGTTGACGATATCTGATGAAAGATTAGAATAATTGCTACAAAGATTGTATTCTTCACAGTAATTCTGAAAATGCTCATTTGAAAATTGAAAATGAACTCATCATAGATAATGACCTCAATATCAACATTTTTGTAGAGGACAATGAGCTTGGTTTCAAAGAATTAAATTGGACTTTGAGTTTTGATAATTCAGAAATGATGTGAAATGTTTGAAAACGACTAATCAGGTAGCTGCTAGTGCTATGATTTGAAAACACTGTGATTACTGTGAACTATAAGTATCTCAATACCACACTATGTGTCTGTTCAACAATTAAAACATGATGAATAAATTACAATATTATGATTCGAATGACGGTGGTCGCTGTGTGCATATAGACGAACGTGTGCCACGGTAGGACTACGGCTGCGGCACTTTGCGGTGTTGCCTTGTTTTGTTCCAGGCCTGTTTGAAGATGGCCGTGCCTCAGTAGTTTGTATATTGATTAAGGCCACATTTTAAAATTATTTTGAAATATACAGGATGTTCCAAAAAGTTTTT
Organism: Chrysomela aeneicollis; assembly: GCA_029955515.1. NCBI lineage: Eukaryota > Metazoa > Arthropoda > Insecta > Coleoptera > Chrysomelidae > Chrysomela > Chrysomela aeneicollis. The sequence continues at coordinate 6,920,874 of JARUHQ010000002.1, read as the reverse complement.
TGTGTGGAAACTATTCATTATTGATCTAAACGGCCTACATGTCCCTATCTCAACTTTTGATTAACTATACAATAACATTTATTTGAATCACACACAGGGTGGCTTAGAATTCAGAAATTTCAACCACCCTGTATGTGATTCGAATAAATGTCATTAGATAGTTAATCAAAAGTCAAGATGGGGACATGTGAGCCGTTTCGACCAATAATAAATAGTTTCCACACAAAAAATTCCTGAAGTTGAAAAATCTCGATTTTTCACACCCGTATCTTCCCTCGAAACCACAAGTGTGATAGAAAAAATTAGAAAAAACACTGATTTGGTATGCCAACACTTTCTGGTACATCCTGCATATCTCAAAATGATTTCAAATGTTGCCTTAATCGATATACAAACTACTAAGGTGACAGAAACTTGGGGAGTTCTTCCGTTTTGCTATAAATCTCCGTCGCGCTTGTCGTGGGCCACCCTGTATATACAAGGAGAATGAAAATAATTGGTTATGTCCTGATAGTACATTGTTTTATTAGGATAAAAAGAGACATTTTGTTTGACAAGCAAAATTTACGTTAGCGAGGCTAAGCGATAGTCAAACGAAGTGACTTAATCCGAAAAAACATGCCAGTTTTGCTTCAACCATAAGATTTGATACTCAATGAGATTCAATTAATGATATAACCACCTTGTGACTTTCACCAATCTCACATCAACCTTGGCAAATATTTATTGACAGGAAGAGGCCAATAGGACAAAGAATAAGAGAAAGCCAAAGTAGGTGATTCATTACTTACAGTAGAGATTGGCAGAATCAGGCTCAACGGTGCTGCCAGAAAAAGGTTTAAATACCTCGTCAAACAAGGCCTCTCATTATGAGAGGCCAGGACGAAAGCGGTTGAACCGATGAAGGGGACAACTTATGACAAAGGGCTGAAAAGGGTCCGGTCCGAGGAAAAGACTCCCGACGGTCTGAATAAAAGACCAAAAGCGGCTGACAGAGGCAGCAGTGCCTCAGGGCCCACCAAACCTACCTTCAGTCAAGTAACAAAAGGCGTGAGGGTGGGCATTCTGCCGATGAACTATCCAGAAGCTCTCCTGACAACGAAGCTGTAAAGGAGGCAATTCTGGATAAAATTATCGAGCAAAGAGAAAAGGCTGCCACAAAGCCTCACTTCTACAGCTCCATTACATTATTAACAGAGGAAATAAAACCCACCTTCATAAATGCGATTAGAAAAGAAGTCCTTGATTTAACTGTTGCGGATCCATTAATGACAAATTATATTCTAAACTGGCATGTCTCAGATTATTCTTCAATGTCGGACCATCAACATATAAGATTCGACCTGGAGACGTCAGAGACACGCTTCGATGGATACAGAGTACCAATGTTAACCAACTGGGATGTTAACAAAGAGCATCTCGAAAGGCAGACGGAGGACCAACCAACATCCATCGAATCGATAGAGGAACTTGACGCAGCCTCAAGACAACTTCAAAATGCTATAATGAAAGCATATGAACTCAGCTGTCCTGAACAAAACAAAAGGCTACTACCAGAGATGTGCCTTGGTGGAATAAGCAAAAAAGTCAGAAGACTTTTTAATAGAGCTAAGAGTCTGGGATACTGGGTATATTACAAAACAGCTCTTTCTGAGTACAATAAAGAACTCAGAAAATCTGAAAGAAGAACATTGCAAATGTGTGAGGGGATCACCGAATTAGCCCTAGCACAACGTCTTCAAACAGTTCTCTCAAGAGAACACTTCAACGGCATCGATCTAATCAAAAAGCCGAACGGGGGATATACTGATAACCCTAAGGAAAGCTAGAGTGTTCTCCTGCAGACACACTTTCCTGGTTCCGAATCGGTTGTGGAGAACGAACAGCAAAGCGCTCACTTGGAAGGGGTTGTCCACATCCCCAACAGATCCAGAAGCCTCGCTGGGAAGATCTCCACAACTGGAAGAATCAAATGGACTATCAAAAACTTCAAACCTTTCAAGTCACCAGGAAAGGACGAAATATTTCCCGTCTTACTGCAACATGGCATTGTAATAATAGAGCCCTCTTTAAAAAGGCTATTCAAGGTCAGCTTAATCTTCGGTTATATACCGCAAGCTTGGGGAGAGGCCATAGTAGCGTTTACACCAAAGGCTAGTTCCAATGGACGAACCAAAGTCTTGTAGCATTTAAAATTGCTACAATGAATATTTTGTTTTTTTGTTTATTAATAAACTCAAGATAGGGAACATACTTACAAGACATCTGATCAATTAATAATAGAACGATCCTCACTGAAACGTTTAATGACCATATAGCTTTTTGATTCATAAATACCATCATGATTTTCTGAACTATAGTATCTTCTGATAATCGGTACACCTGTGGGATATGATGATTTTAACCTCAGGCTTGTGCTGATCCACCGTAAACAGGTTCTGAAACAGGGAAATCTTTCTTCTGGTAACCAGTACACCTGTAGGATAATGAGTCGAGCCTCGGGTTGTGCTGATCCAATGTAAACAGGTCTGAAACAGAGAATACTGTAAGTATACGATCAAGTCTTGTTGTGAATCAGAAAGTATCGTGATCATCGAATGTGATTTTCAAATAGGAAAGTTATGTGACTTACCCCTGATGTTCCCTGGCATTTCTTGAGGATTTTCAGGATGAATTCCTTTTTATTTTTCTGAAATATTTTTGAAGGTTAAATATAGGTTAACATTCCTTGCAGCGCGAAGTGTCAACTTTCGTCGGCTACATTCAGAGTGATCTGTACCTGTCTTTTGTTCCATGCTGTTCTGTCCTGCTGTGTGCGCCACTGACTTAAACCTGCTCGTTAACTGACCAATAGGATAGCAGAATTTTCTTGAGGGTCAGCTGAACTTGTCAAATTGGAATTGCAGGAAGTGGTTTTTTTTTAAAGATGTAACTACGTATCTTCCGGCATTTTGCTCGAGGCTTTTTCCTGGTGGCCATGATGGGGTTCACATGTGTCGGCAAGTAATTTTTCTTTGACTTGATGTCAGCACCCTGATGGGGGATCTGTAAGATTAAAATTCACTTCGTCGACCGTGCCTACGTTGCTGGACCTTTTGGTCGTTTTGTTCTGCCACCTGGAGACTGCCAAATTTCCTGAGAAGCCCTGCAGCATGGCCCCATTTTGTTTTTGCGGAAAGTGGTAACCCTTCATGGAAGGGTGTTTGGAGGAGTCCAACTTTTGAGGTGTTAGGCTGTTGGTAGGGTCACTACCGGCCTCACCTGTGGTACTTCTGTCCTGATCCCATCAAGGACACCTTGGACACTCTTCCCTTGCCAGGACTCCTGGGAAGGGCCTCATTAACCACAACCGGATCCTGGCTGGAGCAGACAAACCTAGGACACCTTGGTGGTTGAGCAGCTCAGCGGGGAGCTCATCTGGGACTGGTAGCGGGCTTACCAACATCCCATCTTCAGGGTGGATTCATCGTTGAGGACCTATGCTGCCTATCTTCTCATCAGGCCAACAATAGACCTTGGATAGGGGTGATAGGACTTATGAAGAGGACTTCGATATCAGGACAGGTTTTTGTTAGGATGTATTTTTCACTTTTCAGAAATAATTTTATATCACAGTGAGACACCCTGTACACTTTTCCCCATAGTACTATGCGGTAATAGTTTCAGTTTCACCTTTACTGATAATCACTTTCCATCATTTTTACGTATTTCTGATTAAGTAGGTATATCTTAATAAACCTCATATATAATTCTGTCCTCTGCATCATTCTACATAATCACCCTGTCTATTGTTCGGCATATTAAATAGGTATTTTAAACTATTTGGTATTTTTATTCATTTATCTGTGTACTATGACAATCTAGTGAAGTGAATATTTGGTATTTTTTTATTTTCAGATCAATATCAACTTGATACTCTTAACTACTTGGTTTTCTCAATTATCCTAGTTAAATCTATTTTATAATAAATTGAGTGGCGCCCTAGGTACTTGAATTCTATATACTATTTCAGGCCCCGGATCCACTTTATCTGTTCTCCGGCGAACAGCTGCCGTCAGCACTTTGTGTTCTATTTTTTTAATTTCATTTTTGAATATAATAAAGTAGGCCACATAAATAGCGTCCAACGTGTGGGGCACTGAAAATTCAAGTATCAAAATATCAATATTTCTTAGATTGTTGTGGGGACATATGGATGAATAAAAAAAAATACTTTCAAGTTCTATTGAGAGGTGGGTTTTATAGGTGCTGATAAACACTTTTTTAAGATTAGGAAAGTTTTTGTCCTGTTAATTTTTTTGTTGTGTTTGGGAGCACTGCGGGTGATTCTAGTTTTTTTCCTGTAATGATTCACAATTTCTGGAGCTAAATTTTGAAGCTGATAGTATCATTTTTTTAGCTTAGTGATTTGATAAACTTTACATTTCCTCATTCTTGTGATATCTTGAGATAGATATTTCATTTGCTTTCTCTGTTGAATTGGGAAGGTTAATAATCAACATGGATTCTATTAAAGTTAAACATTTGTTGTTTGCGGAAATCAACTATGAGTTGAGGATTAGAGGTGTTATTTCAGACAGAAACATGGATGATTAAAGGAAGATTTTAGGTCGCCTTTTAGCTAAAGAAGTACAACAGGGGAAGAATGTTCTGACTTTAGTTGACCCTTCATTTAATTTTGCATCAGATAAAATTGAGATTGAAAATACTCTAACTTCAATTAAATTCTTTATTAATGATTTTGATGGTCCATCTTCGGATTCAACATTTAAGAGGGCAGTATCTAGGATATGCCATGTTACAAATAGGATTCAGAGAATTTCTTTGAATAATGAAGATGAAGATTTTGAAGAGAAGTCAATTTTTAAGAATGAATCTTATGCAACTGCTCTGCAACTTGAGGCAGAATTATTTGAAGGAGTAACTGAGTCGGAACAACGTGTTCCAGTGAATGTACATTTACTGAATTCTACTGTCAGTCCATCTAGCGGAAATGTCCAGAATACTTCTTTCTCACAAAATGTACCAAAATCAATTCCTGTTTACAAGCTAGGAGTACAGTTTGATGGCGAGCCTAAAAACCTTCTGAATTTCATTGAAAAAATAGAGGAACTTGCTCAGGCAAGACATATTCAAAAACATGAACTTTTTGATTCGGCTAGTGACCTTTTCACCGGAAAAGCTACTTTTTGGTTTCGTTATGTCAAGCCTCAAGTTAATGATTGGGAATCCTTCGTTTCAAAACTCAAGAAAGATTTTTTAGTCTCTGATTTTGATGATGAAGTTTGGCAACAGATTAAGAACAGGAAACAAGCCAATTCAGAACCAGTGGTCATTTATATAGCGTGCATGGATGCACTTTTCAATCGTCTTAGTCATGGAGCTGCGGAAGTTACCAAGATTAAATATATTAAATTGGGATTAAAGGCTGATTATAGGCGTAGGTTAGCTCTATGTGATATAGACTCTGTTCCCCAGTTGGGAAACCTGTGTAAGAAATTAGAGGAAGCTGATTCACAGGGTGCCTCGACTTCTTCAAATTTTAATTCCCAAAATAATAGATTCATTTCTTCACTAGATGACCCTGAAGTAGCATCTATTTCTAATAAGGTTTCTGACAATCATTCCAAGCCAAATTCTTATCAAAACAGTAGATTTTCTGGAAACAAGTTCCGAAAAAATAAATCTAAGGTTTCTTCTACCTCTAATAGCGCCCCTAATTCTTCCTCTCGATCTGCTGGTTCCGATGATCCAAATAAGAAACAAATTGTATGTTGGAAGTGTAACTTAGCCAATCACACTTTTCGAGACTGTAAATCTGGTATTAAGAAAACCTTTTGTTTTCAATGCGGTACACCAAATGTTACGGTAAAGGATTGTGATAAGTGTCAGGGAAACTAGTAAGGGAGAATCTTGATAAAGGCTCACAAGTTTCTCCAGATTTTCGAGCCAATTCTAGTGGGAATCTTTCTGACATTAAAATAGAGGATGAATTTCAAGGAGTTGTAGCTCCTCTATTAATAGAAAATGGCAATGATAATAGACCATATATATGTGTCCAACTTTTTGATACTGATATCACAGCACTTTTGGATAGTGGTGCCAATCTTTCAGTGATAGGTCAAGGAGGTATAGAAGTTATAAAAAATCTTGATTTAATTATCCGAAAGCCTCACTTGAAACACATTTTCACTGCTGATGGTGCTAATCAAGAGGTTAAAGGGATAGTAGATTTGCCTTTAAATATAAATGGGAAAATTCAGATTATTCCTGCACTAGTAGTACCTTTCTTGTCACAATCTTTTATTCTTGGTAGCGATTTTTGTAGGAAATTTGGTGTTACTATAGATTTTCACGACTTTAGTTGGGACGTTAAATGTCGAGTTTTGGATGAAACTGTCGACATTGTTGCCAGCTCCTCAGATTTTATGAATGTTTCTGAATTGTGTGTTGATTCTGAACTTACCGAGGATCAAAGAAAGCGAATGAAAGATCTTATCAACTCATTTGGTGACATTAGTAGTGATCATCGTTTAGGTCGGACAAACAAGATTACACTTGAAATAGATACGGGAGATGCGAAACCTTTCAAGCAGAGACAGTACTTGATGTCTCCTTTTATGTTAAAGATTCTTAATGATGAATTAGATGACATGATCAGATTGGGTGTTGTTGAACCATCACATAGTCCTTGGAATAGTCCGGTTCTGCTAGTTAAAAAATCATCTGGAGAATATAGATTTTGTTTCGATGGGCGTAAGCTTAATGAACTCACGAAACACGATAGTTACCCATTACCGCGTATAGATAGAATCTTAACTCTATTAAAAGATGTAAAATATATATCCAGTATAGATTTACGGAAAGCCTTTTGGCAAGTTCCATTAACAGAATCTTCCAAGGAGAAGACTGCATTTAGCGTACCTGGTAGAGGTCTCTATCATTTTAATGTGATGCCGTTCGGCTTATGTAATAGCGCGCAGACGCAACAAAGACTATGTGATGCGTTGTTCGGCCCCAAGTTTGAACCGAATCTATTCACCTATTTGGATGACATCATTATTGTCTCTTCTTCATTTGATGAGCATGTAAGGCTTTTATCAGAAGTAAAACATATTTTACGAGAAGCTAATTTAACGATTAACTTGAAGAAATGCGAGTTTTTTAAGACGTCTCTTCGGTATCTAGGATTTGTAATTGACAGACAAGGTATCAGGACTGACCCTGCGAAAGTTTCGGTTATGGTTAACTATGCTCGGCCAACTACAAGTACAGAGATTAAACGTTTTATGAGTTTATGTTCGTGGTATAGAAGGTTTATAGATAATTTTTCCACATTAATTGCTCCTATCAGTGCTTTACTGAAGGGAAAGGGTAAAAAGCAATCCATTGAATGGACTTCTGAGGCAGAAGCTGCCTTTCTTGCTATCAAGAACGTGCTTGTGTCAGCACCCATCTTATGTCCGCCTGACTTTTCATTGCCTTTTACCATCCAGTGCGATGCGGGTGATGTGGGCGTGGGTGGAGTGTTGACTCAGGAGGTTCAAGGTACCGAGAGGGTGATAGCTTATGCCTCACGAACCTTATCACGATCAGAGAGAAATTATAGCGTCACAGAACGAGAATTGCTAAGTCTAATTTTTCTAATTGATAAATTTCGTCCGTACATAGAGGGTACAGTATTCAAGGTGACTACTGATCACCATAGTCTTCTTTGGTTGAATAATTTGAAGGACCCTTCTGGTCGATTAGCCAGATGGGCTGTCAAGTTGCGTCAACACACCTTTGAGTTGACATATAAAAAAGGTGTTAATAACCGGGTGCCTGATTATCTATCTAGAATTCCTTCTTCGGAAAAGGACACCCCTGAAGTTAATTTAATAGAAGTAAAGTCTGAACAGTCAGATACTTGGTACTCCTCATTACGGAATAAAGTTTTAAGAGATCCTTATGCATATTCTCAGTTCAGAGTAGAACATGATTTACTCTATAAATATGTCCCTTCTAAGATACCCATTAAAACGAACATAGTCGAATGGAAAGTAGTTGTCCCGAAATCGCAGCGGTTATCTGTAATCAAAGATTCACATGATCCACCTACATGTAGTCATTTCGGTTTTTTCAAAACCTTTTCGAGAGTACAGCAGCACTATTATTGGCCCAAAATGAGGAGTGATATCATGAGGTATGTTAGGTCCTGTAAGATTTGTCAATCACAAAAATTATCAAACACTGCTCGTATGGGACTTATGGGTGCTGAGAGAAATGTCAAGTTTCCTTTTCAGACCATTGCTGTGGATATCATGGGACCGTTTCCCAGATCTTCCAAAGGCTTCACCTATTTGTTAGTTGTTTCAGACTTTTTCACTAAGTATACTTTGTTATGTCCTATGCGCGATGATAAAGCTCCTAATGTGGTTAGATTCATGGAGAATCAAGTTTTTCTGGTTTTTGGTGTTCCACAATTCATAATTTGCGATAATGGACAGCAATTTGCTGGTAAGATCTTCAAAAAATTAGCAGATACATACAAAGTCCAGAAAATTTGGTATACTCCGCGATATTCAGCGCAATGCAATTTTGTGGAAAGGACTAACAAGACAATAGGGCAAGCAATAAGAAGTTACGTTGAGGAACATAAGGATTGGGATAGAGAATTGTTCAAAATTCAGCAAGCCATTAATACAACTACCCATGAGGTGACCCAATTTAGTCCATCGTTCTTGATTTTTGGCCGTAATGTACCGATCTCTGGTGAACAGTATGGTAACCTTTCTAGTACCCAAGATATTGAACTTTTACCTGACAGCAGGGATAGTTATGTTCAGGATATCAAGGGGCTTCGTGATGTTTTTCAAACTGTAAAAGAAAGATTACATAAGGCCTATCAACGAAATGTATCTAGTTACAATCTTCGTAAAAGAGATCATGTTTTCAATGAGGGCGATAAAGTCTGGAGAAGAAACAAAATTTTATCAGATGCTTCAGCCAAATTTAGCACAAAACTAGCTCCAAAATTTGTGTTATGTACAGTGAGGAAGCGAAAGTCTCGCTTAGTCTATGTCTTAGATAATGCTGATGGTTCTCCAGCGGGAGATTGGCATATCAAAGACTTGAAACAATACTACGGATCCAATTCAGATGTCTCTGTTGGGTAATATAATTTTATTCCAGCCATTTTTTGGTTCGTGTATAAGGTACACATATAGGGCTGGGAATAAAAATTATTTTTGGGTAAATTTCAGGTCCTCTATGGACAATATATTTTAATTCAAACCATTTTTTCGGTTCGTGTATAGAATACACATATAGGGTTTTGAATAAAAATTAGACCTTTTTTGTAATTGAAGTTGAACGTTCAACAAAATTTGCTGGTGCAATATAGAAGCTATATGCTTGTAGATTTTTTTTTTAGTCACAATTCGCGGGGAACGAAATTGTTAATTTAAAATTCTTCCGGAAGTTATTCATATGCATATGGGCCGTGTAGATATTCAAACCTTGTTTGTATATATCATTTCATTGATTTTACTGATGATGGTTCAATCAGGACTGATCAACCTGAACATCATAATTGTAAAAATCCTTTAGATTTTTTGTTCTTTTAGTATCCTTGGATGAAATTGGATTAGTCTCTAACCGATTTTGACAATTTAACCGATTTTGACAATTTAACCGATTTTGACACTTTAACCGATTGTGACATTTCACCTGAATTAAGATTTTTTTTGACTTCCAGTAAAGGAACGTTTGGTACGCGCAGTTACCATTCATCCAAATACATCACTTAAATATAGTTTTGATTTATTTTATCAAAAAAATTGTAACCAATTTTTTCTTTTAGGGAAGGGGTAGATGTAGCATTTAAAATTGCTACAATGAATATTTTGTTTTTTTGTTTTTTAATAAACTCAAGATAGGGAACATACTTACAAGACATCTGATCAATTAATAATAGAACGATCCTCACTGAAACGTTTAATGACCATATAGCTTTTTGATTCATAAATACCATCATGATTTTCTGAACTATAGTATCTTCTGATAATCAGTACACCTGTGGGATATGATGATTTTAACCTCAGGCTTGTGCTGATCCACCGTAAACAGGTTCTGAAACAGGGAAATCTTTCTTCTGGTAACCAGTACACCTGTAGGATAATGAGTCGAGCCTCGGGTTGTGCTGATCCAATGTAAACAGGTCTGAAACAGAGAATACTGTAAGTATACGATCAAGTCTTGTTGTGAATCAGAAAGTATCGTGATCATCGAATGTGATTTTCAAATAGGAAAGTTATGTGACTTACCCCTGATGTTCCCTGGCATTTCTTGAGGATTTTCAGGATGAATTCCTTTTTATTTTTCTGAGATATTTTTGAAGGTTAAATATAGGTTAACATTCCTTGCAGCGCGAAGTGTCAACTTTCGTCGGCTACATTCAGAGTGATCTGTACCTGTCTTTTGTTCCATGCTGTTCTGTCCTGCTGTGTGCGCCACTGACTTAAACCTGCTCGTTAACTGACCAATAGGATAGCAGAATTTTCTTGAGGGTCAGCTGAACTTGTCAAATTGGAATTGCAGGAGGTGTTTTTTTTTAAGATGTAACTACGTATCTTCCGGCATCTTGCTCGAGGCTTTTTCCTGGTGGCCATGATGGGGTTCACATGTGTCGGCAAGTAATTTTTCTTTGACTTGATGTCAGCACCCTGATGGGGGATCTGTAAGATTAAAATTCACTTCGTCGACCGTGCCTACGTTGCTGGACCTTTTGGTCGTTTTGTTCTGCCACCTGGAGACTGCCAAATTTCCTGAGAAGCCCTGCAGCATGTTTTTGCGGAAAGTGGTAACCCTTCATGGAAGGGTGTTTGGAGGAGTCCAACTTTTGAGGTGTTAGGCTGTTGGTAGGGTCACTACCGGCCTCACCTGTGGTACTTCTGTCCTGATCCCATCAAGGACACCTTGGACACTCTTCCCTTGCCAGGACTCCTGGGAAGGGCCTCATTAACCACAACCGGATCCTGGCTGGAGCAGACAACCCTAGGACACCTTGGTGGTTGAGCAGCTCAGCGGGGAGCTCATCTGGGACTGGTAGCGGGCTTACCAACATCCCATCTTCAGGGTGGATTCATCGTTGAGGACCTATGCTGCCTATCTTCTCATCAGGCCAACAATAGACCTTGGATAGGGGTGATAGGACTTATGAAGAGGACTTCGATATCAGGACAGGTTTTTGTTAGGATGTATTTTTCACTTTTCAGAAATAATTTTATATCACAGTGAGACACCCTGTACACTTTTTCCCATAGTACTATGCGGTAATAGTTTCAGTTTCACCTTTACTGATAATCACTTTCCATCATTTTTACGTATTTCTGATTAAGTAGGTTTATCATAATAATCCTCATATATAATTCTGTCCTCTGCATCATTCTACATAATCACCCTGTCTATTGTTCGGCATATCAAATAGGTATTTTAAACTATTTGGTATTTTTATTCATTTATCTGTGTACTATGACAATCTAGTGAAGTGAATATTTGGTATTTTTTTATTTTCAGATCAATATCAACTTGATACTCTTAACTACTTGGTTTTCTCAATTATCCTAGTTAAATCTATTTTATAATAAATTGAGTGGCGCCCTAGGTACTTGAATTCTATATACTATTTCAGGCCCCGGATCCACTTTATCTGTTCTCCGGCGAACAGCTGCCGTCAGCACTTCGTGTTCTATTTTTTTAATTTCATTTTTGAATATAATAAAGTAGGCCACAGTCTTACCGCCCCATCAGTCTAATCTCTTTTCTAGGAAAACTGGGGGTAAAACTTGCAGTCTATCTCCACCAAAATTATTTATAAGTCAACAGATTTACATTGAAACGGACATGTTTCGATGAATTAATTCCTTATCATCAGCTTATGAAGAGAATACATCTAAAGGTAGAAAAATTGCAGTTAATAATTGGACACATGTATTAACTGTAATTTTTCTTCCTTTAAATTCATTCTTTTCATAGGCTGATGATGAGGGATTGATTCCTCGAAATATATCCGTTTTTAATGTAAGTCTGTTGACTAATAAATAATTTTGGTAGAGATAGACTGCAAGTTTTACCCCAGTTTTCCTATAATACTCACCTCCACTGTAAGATATGGGTCACCTACGTTGGTCACCTCTTTTCTTCTAAAACAATGGATAAAATAATAAACGGTTACATCAGAAGCGAACTCCTTGAGTTAAGACCACTCCACAAGAAACAGTTCGCTTATCAAGCAGGTGAATCTACGATAAATGCTCTACAATGTCTAGTTGAAGGCATTGAAAAGACATTCGTGGTGAAAGAAATGGCTCTTTGTGCCTTCATCGACATAGAGGGCGTTTTTGATAACACCTCGCATGCCTCCATAACTAGATCACTAGTGTAACGAAGTTACTAATATTTTGTTATAATATGAGACATACGGTATAGTGAATCCGAGTCGGATATATGCTAGGCAATCAAGTCCATTTTTCAATTCATTCAGGGTATAAACCGTGATCGTTTGATTGAGAGTGCAAGTTTCGTATGTTTGTGAGAGTATTATTGAGGAATTTTACGGAACGCATTGTATATCAGAATTCTGATCGAGTCACCTCAGCGATTCGCGAAGCGTGACCGCGCACACAGTTTTGTGCATGCGCGCCCCACTCCTCGAGAAGAGTGGTGGAACCGAGAGTCGAGCCGCTGAAAGCGGTCACTTGAAAATTCAGTAGCTGCACAGCGCGAGACGAGCCATCCACGCCGAGGACTACCAGCAACCGACCAGCCAAGGAGAAGCAGAGATAGAGAGAGGACCGATAGCCGACCGCCTGTAGGGACGGGTAAAGTAGCCAGTAACCAAACCCGGTTACAAATTTGGCGCCCGAGCAGGGACCGTAAAACGTTATCTGTCAAAAGTGACAGCCGTTCCGATATTATTTTGATCATTCCCCATCGAGCTAGGCATTTCCTAACGGTCTCTAGAGACTAGTACAGTGTAGTAATTGACAAGCTACACCGTTTGCCGTTTGCATAACAACACCTGTCATTTTGAAAGAGCCCAGATATTTCGGACAGAATCGTGTCGTATATCGTTTTTGAGGTTTTGGGGGTCCAGGAAACCGATAAGAGGACTCTCGAACCGCTCCAAGAAACCCATCGTGAGATAGATATAAACACGAGACCGAAACGTCAGCTTATCTCTGTAAAGACCGATCAGACCAAATTTTGAGAAAACCGAGGGTCAAGGGAGTCTAGTTCGAGACATCGAAGAAGCCAGACGTGCCAATAAACTGAAATCGAGAGCTCTGAAGATGGTGAACGAGGAATTTCCGCAAGACCCTACAGTTGGGCAGAATTCGCCGTCGAAGTCGAAAGATCCGGTAGACGTGCGAATAAGCTGGGTATACCAGCTGAAGAAAGCGGACATAGACGTGGAATTGTCTAAGTTTGGGCTAGATGTATCTGGTACAGTCGAGGATAAGAGAAAACGGCTGATACGTTTTCTCAGAGAAGGACGAGTGGTAACCGCACCATCCACACCGGTACCAGGACATATTCCTCCGACTACAGGGTGGACATTTCCAAACACTGTACCTCCAGTGAATGTGACTGCACCCGGAACCGTACCGCCTGCAACGAACACGTCTACTACTCAACCGACCGTCCCGATGACGACCACCCCGATAATGACCGCCCCAATGATGACGACCCAGGAACCATTGCGAACACGGGACTGGAAACTCTCGTTTGACGGAGTAGGAGACCCCGTGGCGTTCCTAGAAAGGCTTGATGAGATCCGAATATCTCTGAACATACCAGCCTATAGACTGATAGCCGTTTTACCAGATCTGTTTGAAGGAGAAGCCGCTCTCTGGTTCAGAAATAACCGGTCGGATGTGCTACGTGGGATACATTCGTCGAGCTGTTCCGAATATTCTACTTTCCTGCCAACTACCAAGTTGACCTAGAGGTAGCGATTGGCAGACGGCTTCAGAGGCCAAACGAGCCTGTACAAGCATATGTGACCGACATGCAGACGCTTGTACGAAGGCACGGCAATATGACACCGGAACAGGAGCTTATGTGGCTGTACCGAAACCTGCTGCCCGAATACCGACAGCATATCAAGAGGGGTGACTTTGCCGATATTGTCACTTTCTCCCGTGTTGTTAAGGAGTTCGAACTTCTTCGTGGGGAACTACAGGAGAGGTACCAGACCTACGGACGCACAGTAAGACACCAAGAGGTGTCGAAAGCATCTCCGCCAGCCCCGCCGTCCGCTACGCCGTCAGCCCCGCCGTCAGCCACGCCGTCGGCCCCTCCATTGGCCCCACCGTTAACAAGACCCGTCAATACGCGACCATCGACTCCTGCTTGGACCGAACCGAGAACAACCGTTCAGCAGCCGAGGACATCTTCACCAGCCGTATGTTGGAGATGCGGACAGACAGGACATTTGAGGAATCAATGCCGTTCTGCCCCGAAGCTGTTTTGTTCTCGATGTGGCAAGGAAGGAGTGATGTCCCGTGACTGCTCCTGTCCTAGGTCGGAAAACTAGGAAGGCATTGCCCCGAACCGAGACCCGAGCAGTGCCTTTCTCGGAAACGATCCGTAACATCCGACCTGGGGATGTCCATCCATTCGTTTCAGTGCAGACCCTAGGTGGCCGTTTTGAAGCACTGTTAGATACTGGAGCATCCAAGACGTACCTGGGAGATAGCGTGGCTAAAAGATGTCAAGAAATGGGAGTCCTGAAGGAAACGACGTCTTCTTCCATGGCCAGAATGGCCAACGGGCTGCACGCCAAAGTTTCCCACATATATCACTTGGATTTAGTGATAGGAAACACGACTATACCCGCCATAGTTGGACATCTTCCTGGCCTGTCATCTGACTTAGTCATAGGAATGGATATTCTCAGACCGCAGAAATTCCAACTAGACCTGTCCGATGGTGGAATACGAATGGGTGGAAAACCGATTACCGACCGAACACCAGAACCGATGGACCCAATTAACACCGTGGACCGCACCGAGAAACTTGTGCTGACACCGACCGAAGAAAGAAGACTCGAAGCATTCCTGGACCGAGAACTAGCTCAATTTGAGAGCATCAAGGGAGTTACGCCGATTCTCAAGCATGAGATCCGTTTGATTAACCCAGAGCCGATCAAATAATGTTACCGCCCCCAGAATCCGAGGATGCAAGAAGTCATCAACACCGAGGTTGATGAAATGCTCGAAGAAGGCATCATAGAACCGTCTAACAGCCCGTGGAGCTCACCTGTTGTCATTGTGCGGAAGAAGAATGGAAAGCCGAGATTCTGTATAGACTTTCAGAAAGTCAATGCTGTGACACAAAAGGATGCCTACCCCCTGCCGTTTATCAACGCAATTTTGGACAAATTGCGCAGAGCTCGATATATTTCAAGCATAGATTTGAAACAGGGGTATTGGCAAGTTGCTTTGACTGATGAAAGCAAACCGATAACAGCATTCACAGTACCTGGCCGAGGTCTGTTCCAGTTCCGAGTAATGCCGTTCGGATTACATGCAGCACCAGCTTCGTTCCAGCGTTTGATGGACCGTATCATAGGACCGGAGCTGGATCCGTACTGCTTTGCATATCTGGATGACATAATCGTGCTTGGAGAGTCATTTGAGCAACACTTGAGCATCCTGAAGGAAGTATTCCGCCGTCTCCGAGCCGCCAACCTCCGTCTCAACTCAGAGAAATGCCAGTTCGGCAGAAAGTCACTCAAGTACTTGGGCCATGTCGTAACCGGCGAAGGAATCGCTACCGACACCGAAAAAGTGAAATCCATATTGGAATTTCCACCACCGACCACCGTCCGACAACTGCGACGCTTCTTGGGAGTGGCATCGTGGTACAGACGCTTTGTTCCTGGATTCTCGAACATAGCCGCACCGTTGAACCGTTTGTTGAAGAAGAGCTACCGTTGGCAATGGACAAACGAACAGGAGGAGGCATTCAACCACCTGAAGAAATGCTTGACAGAAGCCCCTGTCCTCGCCTGTCCCGATTTTGAGAGACCGTTCGTACTCCAGACTGATGCTAGTGATCAAGGATTAGGAGCCGTATTAATCCAAAATAAGGAGGACGGAGATCACATAATCGCCTATGCCAGTAGGACATTGACAACTCCAGAGAAGGCATACTCAGTTACCGAGAAGGAGTGCCTGGCGATTGTGTGGGGAATGGAAAAGATGCGTCCATACCTAGAAGGGTACCGTTTTACCGTCCTATCCGACCATCAATCACTAAAGTGGCTCCATAACATCCAGAGCCCAAGTGGAAGACTAGCCCGATGGAGTATGTATCTCCAACAATTTGACTTTGAGATCAAGTACCGGAAAGGAGTTCTGAACCGAGTAGCTGATGCATTGTCCAGACATTCTGTACCCGCCGAAGTAGACATAGCCACCGTTGAGGGAAATGAAACTTGTTCCTGGTATGCCAAGAAGAAGACCGAAGTCCTGAATAACACCGCCGACTATCCAGATTATTGCATCAAGGACGACCGCTTGTACCGTCATTTCTGGGATTCCACCGATTTCTCAGAACCCGAGCTATCCGATCCCTGGAAATTGTGCATCCCGAAACCAGCTCGTACAGCCGTGATGAAGGAGAACCACGACGCTCCCACTGCCGGACACCTCGGGATCGCCAAGACTACCGCCAGGATAGCTAGTCGCTATTATTGGCCAGGAATGTTCCGGGATATAGCTAGATACGTCCGAGGGTGTCAGTCCTGTCAGCAGTTTAAGACATCCCAACAAAAGACACCCGGGAAGATGCAACCGTCTGTGAACCGACAACCATGGGAGACTGTGAGTTCCGATCTGGTGGGACCACTACCTCGTTCCAGTAAAGGGAACACTACTACTTGGTAGTATTCCAAGACAGATTCACCAAGTGGGTCCAGTGCCGTCCTATACGAAAGGCAACGGCAAAGGCAGTGAGTCAGGCCCTCTATGAAGAGATTATTGTTCGTTTTGGCTGCCCGAAGACCGTAATTACCGACAATGGAACCCAGTATACCGGAGCACCGTTCAGAGACCTCCTGAGAGAACTGAAGATTGGACATCGTTTCACCCCGCCGTATACACCGCAGGCTAACCCCGTAGAAAGAACCAACAAAACGATGAAGACCATGATATTGCAGTTCTGCGACGGTGATCACCGAAAATGGGATCAACACATACCCGACCTGGTTTTCGCATACAATACCGCCCGCCATGACTCCACCGGATATACTCCAGCCTTCCTCAATTTTGGAAGAGAGTTGGAGGTACCAGGAGCAGTGTACCTTTCGGAGGAACCGATTACCGCTGATGTCGGAGACAATCATGAAGAATTGAAAGACAGAGGAAAACGATTGAACAAACTTCAGGAAGTATTCCAGTTGGTACGCATTAACTTGGCCCGTGCATTCACCAACCAGAGTCATCATTACAACCTTCGTAGACGAGAATGGCGATGTCACGTAGGAGACCGCGTTATGAAGAAGGAACACCACCTCTCCTCCGCCGTTAAGGGATTTGCCGCCAAGTTGGCGCCCAAATACTCCGGTCCACACATAGTGACGAAAGTTATTTCTCCGGTTATCTACGATTTAAAGACCAACACTGGCAAGAAGCTCCGTCGAGTTCATGTAAAGGACTTAAAACCCGCCCATGACGAGCTTCATAATGGCCAAATGCTTTCTCTTGTAGACAATGCCGAGGAAGACGAACCCATGTCCGAGAGACCTGCGATCGCCGGTTTCCGATGCGCTTATCGCAAAGGCCAAGGCTCAATTACGAGCGAGGGCGATCAAAGTGCTGGCCCGGGACTTGGCGCGAAGACATCGGCCAGTCACGACACCGCCTGGGCGTAAACCCTGCCGACCCGCACCGATGACACAACAAACCCCACCGATTCCCGCAACCGCAGCTGAAGTCACTTCCGTCGGTACGGTGGCAGAGATACCGTTGCCCATTGGTCCCTGGCTGGAGACAGGGCGAGTAGAATCGGAATCCTTGAATCCCGATGCTGAGGAAGGCGTCCCTTCCCTTGAGCAGCGGAAAGCAGAGATTGCCGAAGCTCTGCTAGCACTCCCACGCGGTGCGCCATGGCCCGCGACTTTATACGAACAGGTGTGCGGCTTACGCACCCCAGGCCTGGACCCCTCAAACCGACTCCGAATCAAACTCATCACCCGGGATGGCCGGAGCATACGGGTGACGATACCGACCGGCTTAAAACAAAAATAGAATTTTTTTTTGATGTTTAGAATGTTTTTTTTTGTTTTGAATGGAATTTATATTGTTTTGTTGTTGAATAAAAAAAAAAGGAAAAAAAAACAGATTCGTTTTTTTTCAAGTTCGACATGTCAAGCCCTATCCTGGAGTTGACCGCATCACCACAACAGTTGGAAGATATCGCCCAAGAACTGGCAGACGCAATCCTGGACTCCACGGAAAAACTGATACCGGGGAACGAACCACCGGTCACCGAAAACCTGTCCATGGAGGTGCAGCAATGCCAACTACCTACCGACAATGTTATATTACCGGAAGTTCAACCGGAGGCGAGCTCACCGTTGGTAACACCCCAGAATACGGTTGGCATTGAACCTATGCCGAGTACATCCAGCGGAGTTGTCAAAGACGACACCGACACCGTGGATAGCAACGACCCCTAGACCCCAGCACACTGGAATCCGTATTTGGATTCAAGCTGGACCCGAGAAGCCGAGGAGTTACGGAGACAGGAAAATCTCCATGCCATGGAACATCAGGAAACCGTCCGAATAGTCCGGGAGTACATCCGCATAACCCCTGACATGTGTTGGCGGTGCGGAAGGACAGGACACCAGCGAGATACCTGTGCCCGAAAACCTAAGCTGTTCTGCTCTCGTTGCGGTTTGGTGGGCATCATGTCCCGCAAATGCTCCTGCTACCGAAATCCGTGGCTCGAAAGGAGAGCCCTAGGACAAAACGAGAGGGAGTACCCTCGCCGGAAATGTCCGACATGTGGATGCCTACATGCAGATATACACCGCCGGCGTCAATAAAAGGGAAAGGAATCAAAATCCGAAGATGCACCGACCAACCCGGATTTTGAGAAGAAGAGGACCGTCGCCGGGATCAAGACAAGGATCAGTTGTTTTTATTTTTTATTGTTAGAATCCGTTTCATTTTATATTATACTCTGATGAAGAAAAAAATAATAAAGAATATTATTTTTTTTAGGAAGTAAGGGGGGAATGTAACGAAGTTACTAATATTTTGTTATAATATGAGACATACGGTATAGTGAATCCGAGTCGGATATATGCTAGGCAATCAAGTCCATTTTTCAATTCATTCAGGGTATAAACCGTGATCGTTTGATTGAGAGTGCAAGTTTCGTATGTTTGAGGAATTTTACGGAACGCATTGTATATCAGAATTCTGATCGAGTCACCTCAGCGATTCGCGAAGCATGACCGCGCACACAGTTTTGTGCATGCGCGCCCCACTCCTCGAGAAGAGTGGTGGAACCGAGAGTCGAGCCGCTGAAAGCGGTCACTTGAAAATTCAGTAGCTGCACAGCGCGAGACGAGCCAGCCACGCCGAGGACTACCAGCAACCGACCAGCCAAGGAGAAGCAGAGATAGAGAGAGGACCGATAGCCGACCGCAACCGACCAGAACCGAGGTGGGATATTGGAGTGGACACTGTCGCCTGGCGCACTAAGAGTGGTATCACCTGTGCGAAGCCAGAGGGTGACATCGAACTCGGACGTTTACGTACTAAGTGGGTTATCCCCGGTACGAGGTTTTGAAGGTTTATAGAGTGAACGTTCTTCCGTCCCGTCCGTATTCCTCTGTACTAAGTGGGTTATCCCCGGTACAAATTCCTGACCATTTCCCGAGTATCTGATTGATAACGTAGGTGTATTTCTCGTTAAAATTCACGTGTACTAAGTGGGTTATCCCCGGTACTGAGTCCGGAACATTTTTAGAGCGAAGATTGAATTCTTGCACGACGAGTGTATCACCTGTGCAAGTAGTCAGTCATTAGTGTATAATTTGGCATGTATGAAGAATAGTTTGTTTTGCTAATTCCTGCTTTTGCTTGTTGGCTTTTGATTTATGATATGCAATTAGCTTGATACCGCGAGCTTATTTTCACCGCATGTATTAACCGAGAGCAATAGCTTTGATAGCACTGTACTAGTCTTCGAGCTTCTCTCAGCTAGAAAACCGTATGTCTCGTTTGGGGTTGATCAAACTTTAGAATTACAGAGGTCTTGTCTTGTATGTAAATTTTGTATAAAAGTAGTATAAATAAATAAGATTTTGTTTATGTTAGTCTGTTGTTTTTATTTCAACACTATAAGAGCAACTAGTATTCCAGAATAGAAAAGTCACTTGTGTCATTTTGACAGTTAGAATATCAGACCTCTGGTTTACACTTTCTCCACTATAGTTGCCCGGTGCAAGTGGACCTACCACTATAATATAGGTGGCGCCCGAGTTTTATTAGCTTTAATGTTTTCTAACCTCTAAGTTGATCTTGTGTTTGATTGTTGCGACCGCCTGTAGGGACGGGTAAAGTAGCCAGTAACCAAACCCGGTTACACTAGAGGAAAGGGATATAAACTCCCCACTGATTAGATGGATACAATCAATGCTGAAAAGTAGAATCATTGTGGCGACTCTCGGGGAGAAGACGGTCAGGATGACAGTAGAAAAATGTTGTCTCCAAGGGAGAGTTCCATCGCCTTTGCTGTGGTCATTGGTCGTCGACAACCTGATAGTCAAGCTGCATGATTCTGGTTTCACGACTCAAGGTTGTCACCATAAGGGGCAAACATGACGGGATAATTTCCAATCGCATGCAAGTAGCCCTAAACACAATCAGAAGCTGGTGCGCAGAGGAAGGTCTAAATGTCAGTCCTAGCAAAATAGTGCTGGTTCCATTCACCAAGAGGCGAAAGTATGAACTTATAGCCCCAACTCTGAATGGAATTTAGCTCACTTTTTCCTAAGAAGTTAAATATTTAGGCATGATAATCGACCAAAACCTGACATGGAATAGCCAACCCAACCACATTCTTTCTAGAGCTGGACATGCCGCAGAGTCTTTGGCAAGACATGGGGTCTGAAATCAAAAATGATCTATTGGTCATACCAAACGATCATCAAACTAATGGTCACTTACGCTTCATTGATATGGTGGCCAAAAATGTAACAAGTTTCGGCACAAGTCAAGCTGCAGAAAGTGCAGCGGCTAGCTTGTCTAGGAATCACAGGGGCAATATTTACGTGCCCTACTGCAGCCTTAGAGGTAATGCTGAACCTTCAACCATTGCACCCGTAAGTAATGAAAGAAGCAGCAAGTGACTTCAAACTGAGCCAGACAAAAAAACTCAAATCAGGAATTCGGATTGGACACTTGAAGATTTTGGAAAATATTTTACTAGAATCGATGTCTAAACCGACAGATATCATGCCAGTCAGGTATGACTTCGAAATGCAGTTTGAGTGGTCATAAACAATCACCAAATTTGCGCAGAGAACGGACCTCAACTGAAATTAGTGTGGTATACTGATGGATCCAAGATGGATGAAAGGGCTGGAGTGGGAGTTACAGGGCCAAATTTCAGGCTCTCAAAATCCCTTGGTAAAACCCCAACCATCTTTCAAGCAGAAGTACATGCTATAGAGATATGTGCCCAAGAGATCCTCGAAAGGGACACTCGAAGGGCAACAATATATATTCTATATAGCCAAGCAGCACTAAAAGCGCTGAAGTCATACACTTGTGAGTCTGAGCTGACTTGGGACTGTAAACAATCCCTAAGACAACTGGCAGCGAACAACCAGGTCACTTTGATGTGGGTGCCAGGTCATAAGGGAGTTAAGGGCAACGAGGAAACAGACTACCTCGCCAAAGAAGGTGCGAATACACTATTTCTTGGCCCAGAACCCCACTATGGACTTTTTAAAGCCCGCTTGAGAGAAGAGTTCCGACGCTGGGAAGCGGATGAAATGAAATCTCGCTGGAATAAAGTGCCATGAGAAAGACAAGCAAAAAGGCTAGTGAGCCTCTCGCCAAGGAAAACTAAACAGCTTCTCAAGTTGGAAAAAAAAGACTTGAAACGGGTAACGGGACTCCTCACTGGACACTGCCCTCTGAAGTACCACCTCAAAAAGATAAGTAAAACAGAGAGTGATAGTTGCCGCTACTGCGAGAACTGCGCTGAAACTGCAGAACATTTGCTTCGCGAATGCCCAGCACTCTTCAGCAAGAGGCTAAAGTTCCTGGAAGGGGCCTTTTAAGAGTCCTCCGACATCAGGAACCTAGCTCCCAGAAAACTGATAAACCTCGCACGAAGCCTCGGAATCCCGGGCCTCGAATAGATTAAGGTTTATGCACAAAAAATTCAATAGGTCGAAGTGCTTGAGAGGCTGTACAGCCTTAACGACCCCTCCTACAGTCTACAATCTACAGTGAAGATGGAGTATTATAGGTCAAGAGGGTAGAATGTACAGTTCAACTCCACCAACATCAGTTGAAAGAGAAAGGACATGTTTCGAGAGATCAATCTCTTATCATCGACTTACAATTATGAGTACATCTAAAGAGGAAAAAGTACAAAGTTGAAATCTTGACATAGCAAAAAATGGAAATAACAATAAGGACTTACCATTGGTGAAAAAGTATTAATCAAAGTATAAAAAAGTCACCAAGTGCGGACTACTATCGTTAGGAAAATTCAAAAATCTCATCCTCAAAATCGCAAAAATCAGAAAGAAAATTAAGTGTCAAGGAACCATATTTCCAATCGAAAGGATGAAATAAAAGTGAGGTAAAAGTTATACGAAGCTTGAAATGATAAAATGAATGACAAGTGACAAAGTGACTAATCCTGTCGACCGCTGGTCGAATGGGTTGTTCAAACTTCAACTGCAGAGAGCAAACCGTAACTTCTGACTTTGTCACTTGTCATTCACTTCATCATTCCAAGCTTTGCATAACTTTTAGCTAGCTTTCATTTCATCCTTCCGACTGAGAAGATGGTTCCTCGACACTTAATTTTTTTTTTAATAATTGCGATTTTGAGGATGAGATATTTGAATATTCCCTGACGATAATAATCCGCACTTGGTGCGACTTACTCATTTTTAAGCTATTTTTGTACTTTGATTGATACTTGTTATATCCATTCTTTGCTATATCAAGATTTTAACTTTGTACTTTTTTCTCTTTAGAGGTACTTATGATTGTAAGCCGATGATGAGAGATTAATCACTCGAAACATATTATAATTTATTGTTCAACAGTCTGTATACTGCATCAAATTATACATTTTTGGTGGAGTAAGTTCTACCCTCTCGACATATAATAAGAGAAAGAACTATAATAGTCCGCACTTGGTGCGACTTACTCATTTTTTAGATTTTTTTGTTCTTTGATTAATACTTGTTATTTCCATTCTATGCTATGTCAAGATTTTGACTTTGTACTTTTTTTCTCTTTAGATGTAATTGTGAGCCGATGATGAGAGATTAATCACTCGAAACATATATTTTCTTGTTCAACAGTCTGTAGACTGCATTAAATTATACATTCTTGGTGGATTTACACTGTAAGTTCTACCCTCTTGACCTATGATAAGAGAAAGAACTAACCCTCTATTTGTACTATAAGATCGGAGTTTTCTTGTTCACTCGATTTTGATTAGAGATAATAATGGAGTGGTGTAGTGTCAATATCAATATCACAAATTGATTGAATATAATATGTACGCTTGAATTTTTACCAGGGTTTCTTGTTGAACATAAAGAATACTGAAGTAGGGATTTTGAGACTGTGGCTTAAGATTGCGAAAGAAGCCAATAGCATTGGAACTTTAAGGTAAACTGAATATCGTTGCCAGTGGGTTCACAAATTGGTCTGAAAATAAAAAATTGATAGTCAATTTTAATAAAACTGTATTGATTGAATATGTTGGATGAAAATGTGTTGCGAAACCGCTGAATATAACTGTGAATTATGCAGTCATCGCTCTTTCAGATGGAAAAAATTACCCAGGAGAAACATGGTGAAATCACATCAATTATGAATGTAGGAGGCTGATGATTTCGCACAAATGACATTCTTGCAGTATGCGCTGGTATAGCCTAATAATCAACCTAATACTCTTAATACAATTGGGTTCTACTCCTTCTTGCAAAAAACCTTGAGATTATAAAACTGATCTGGAGATCGTAACTAGCGACAGATTTTTCTGTTGCAAATGCAGAAACAGTTCTTTGAAGAACAATATCTACGTGATTTGAAATATGGAAGTGTAGTTTTCAAATACACGCACTTCCGATACGAAAATCATATATTATTTGAATTCTTGTGATATTCATAATAAAATGGAATTGACATTTTCATTGATCTTTGTTTCAGAAGCTCTATCATTTCCGTCGCGTTACCTCAAAGCACAATACTTTATTGCTGAGTCGAAGGTAATATACTATATCGGTAATAGACGTTGCTCCATATCGAATACGAACGATACCATCATTTTCACAAATTGCTTTTGAGTCGTAGGCATCTGTTACCGGGTAGAGGGATTTTATTCATAATGGAGTTTCATTGAAACTGTTTGGCTTTTTAGTGTGGCATCTGAATTCAGCATGAATGAATCGATAATCACATGGCAGCAGTAGGAATTCGGAACAGAGCAATGACAAGAGAATAAAAAATCTGATATTTAATGTAATCACTATGAACTATAACACACATACATACGACGATAATCACCCCTTGTTTGATGCCCCTATAGATAACTCTCAATGAAATATCACAAGATATTGTCAAATCAAAAATCGGACAATCTCCTGGATCAGATCAAATCACTTTAGTGTTTATAAAAAACCTCCCACAGATTTGGCTCTTATATTCATGTTTATTATGCCACCAAATTTTTGAAACATCCCAGATGGTTGTGCAGACATAATTATATCAAGGCTTAAGAAGAAAGGTCCGACATATGATCCCGCGAATTATAGGGGGATCGCTCTAATCATTGAATTTTTACTTTCATTCTAGTTGATAGAATATCGACATGGGTTGGATCAAGGGCGATCCTTCCAGAATGTCAGTCGGATTTTAGGAAGAATAGAGGCTGTATCGATAATGTTTTCACATTGACGTCTGTTATTCAGCAGTATCTTAGGTTGAAAGGACGTGAAGTTTATGCTCTATTCGTTGATTTCAGGCGAGAATTCGACTCTGTAAACCATTTCTTATTATAGCATTAGTTATATGACAATAGATTGAGTGGAAGAATTATAGGAATAATAGAATTTGGGAAGTAATACTAAGTCTTTGATGGAAAAATACTGTTACTCCTTCATCAACAAGACACACTTGGTTTGGCCAATGATGAATCACTTACCATTTATAAATATTTATCCATTTCTCCGACACATCAGCCGTATCTTAGACTCAATTTACCGATCTATGTCATAAGAAAGATTTCTCAACTGAGTCTTTTCAACAAACATAATATACGATTATCATATA
The DNA here is from genome assembly GCA_029955515.1 of Chrysomela aeneicollis. Taxonomy (NCBI): domain Eukaryota; kingdom Metazoa; phylum Arthropoda; class Insecta; order Coleoptera; family Chrysomelidae; genus Chrysomela; species Chrysomela aeneicollis. The sequence continues at coordinate 6,895,273 of JARUHQ010000002.1, read as the reverse complement.
ATGGATCAAACTACTCTATAGACCCAAACTAAATGTATACAGCTTATCACATGCACAAGGATAAATCAATTCAACATTCAGCAAAATCAAAGATGTGAACAACCTTACAGCTGTTCTGAACAATATCAATCAAAATTTGGCTCAGGTACTGTGTACTTTTGTCTTTTGTTGAAAATGTAACCTAGAAATTTATTTAGATCTTATATTTCGAATCCTATATCAAAAATAAATTCCTTTACATTACTAATTAGGTAAATGTATAACTGGACAACTTTTTTTTCTTTTTGTTATTGTATGTTCTCCATCTCAAACAATTGTAATTCCTTCAGCTGCTTGTGCTATTAGCTCTTTCAATAATCATTATATACTCATATTTTTCTGTAAAGGCCTTTCGATGTTAGGAAGGAGAGTGAGTTATTTTCTAACTTTAGTCTTATACTCTAATTAAATTTTCTAAAAATGGTGTTTTGTAATACTTTAATTGAATAAATGAATAAAAATGAAACAATGTCAATCAAAGAATATACATATAATAATAATAACTAATGATTTTTCACGCCTAACTTCTGATCAGTAGCGAATACCTTTGACGATCAGACCAAGATAAAAATTCCAAATCCGACGATAGGAAATCTACGGGTGAAATGCATTGGAAAGAATCAACGACTCAGATGTAACGATTGAAATATTAAATACCAACTGTCTTGTCACTGATAGAGAATATACAGCGCAACGTTGACAAGATTAGCCTGGATACTTCAGCAGTAAATCCATTTGTTTTATCGGAGACCCTGCCACCACCATATTTTGTCAAAGTCTTCATTGAAAAAAATAAATTGGAAATGTCATCGAGCAATCAGAAGTACCCAGCGTCGATGACAGTTCGACAGTGGCAATATTTTATTCAGATTATCTACCACCTTCAAATCCTGTCGAAGCGTTATTGAGGGAGATGTTTTCGAATTAGGGAGCCTCGTGGGCGGGACGTTATATGGATTTCTTGATGACATCGTTCAACTTTTTTCTCAATAAGACAAAATTCGAAAGTATATTTTATAAATATTGTCGCCTCCAAACCACCCCAAACGCTTGGTGATTTGAATTTTTTGCTGACATTTTCAATTATTTTCCTCTGAACAATCTGAAAGGATATGGTGGTAGCAGGGATGACAAGAACTTGATGAATAGATACTGAATCGGTGTGATGGGCGCCACTGACTGGGAGGAAAAAGTTGACCAACGGTAAAACAATACCAGTAACAATACTTTTACCAGATCAGACGATTTTTCCAAAGGAATCCATCCAGGATAGCAAGATAACACATGATTATTTGAGTTTATCGTTGTTATGTCTGATGTTTTGTCAAGTATCAATATCAGCAGGCCAATACGCCAAAATCAGTAACTCGATGGATAGATTCTGAACCTGTGACAGGCGCTATTGCTCTATTGCAAAACCATTTTCAAAACATTGCTTCCATACTGTGAAACGTAGATCATTTAGAACAAAGCGCACTCAAACATGAAACACTCAAACCTAGATCATACCTCGTAATAACTGGTATAGTCTCCGAAATTTTTGAAACTTGCCAACGTTACTTCCATCATTTTCTACTTCTGTACTGTATCTGTACCTGGCGCCCTCCGGTTTCATTTGCCTTCCTGCGGCATGCGGGGCTTTGTCGCTCTAGCATCTCGTGGGATCATTTATGGGTACCAAGGAAAACAAACAGGGTGGGAAAAGCTCCTCAAAGAATACAGAGGACGAAATCCTCATGGAAACAGGCAGCATCGCACAGCACAGATAACAAAAGAAACAAACAGGGTGAGGAAAACTCTCAGAGAATACAGAGGACGAAATCTTCACGGAAACGAACAGCCTCACACAGAACGCCGAACGATCTGCTTGAAGCTGCCCTTTCCAAAAACTCTGGTAGTGATGGTTAGACTGATAAGTCCGCTAAGGCCCTCTCGAAAGGAAATAATTGGATCAGACTCAACGGCGCTGCCAGAAAAATGTTCAAATACCTCGTCAAACAAGGCCTCCCATTAGAATAGGCCAGGACGAAAGCGGTTGAACCGTTGAAGGGGTCAACCTCTACCTCAACCTCTACTATGGTGTCAATGAGATCCTCACTGAATTAAATGAGTCAGGGCTATATGCGCAAGGGTATGCAGATGACTTGGTTATCATGGCTCAAGGTCAACCGGTGAATCAGCTAGGAATTTCCATAATGGAAGCTCTCAGCAGAGTGAAACAATGGTGTTCAGCCGGTGGGTTGAGAGTCAATCCAGAAAAGGCAGACTTGGTACTATTCACCAAGAAGCGTAAAATAAGAACTCTCCCAGAGATCACGCTCTCGGGAAGATGTCTCCCATATAAAGGCTCAACAAAATACCTCGGAGTCATCATAGATTCCAAGTTATCTGGGAATGACGACGTAGCGAATCGCACTAAGAAATCTATATGCTCTTATTGGGCATGTAAAAGAGCCTTCGGGAAAACGTGGGGCTCAACACCAAAGACCCTTCATTGGATATACACGACGATTATTCGACCGACACTAACGTATGGTTCCATCGTATGGTGGACCAGTACCAACAAGAGCAAATCCAGAACCGAACTAGACAAAGTTCAACGACTGGCTTGCTTAGGAATGACAGGCACTATGAGGACGACGCCTACCAGAGCCCTTGAGGTTCTCTTAGGTCTGCCTCCTCTACATCTGATTATAGTACATGAAGCCATGCGTACTGCTTACAGACTCAAAGGTGTAAACCTATGGATCGAAACAGCAGGAGTTGGACACTTCCTCATTTGGAGCAAGGCGAAGGAAAGCTGTCCTATACTCTTGATGGAAAGAGACAGCACCCTACCGATGAACCTGAAATACCAGCAAATGAGTCAATCTGGTACACAAAAGACTTGGAGGTAGGTCGGGTGCAGGGGTTTATGAAGGGGGAACGCAAAAAGAAATTTCGATCCCTCTGGGCGAATACGCCTCAGTGTTCCAGGCAGAAGTACTCGCTCATGAAAATCTCGACAAAAAAGATCGAAGACCAATCATAATATGCTCGGACAGCAAAGCTGCAATTTTGGCATTGCGATCCAACAGGATCACATCCAAATTAGTGTCCGAGTGCAGAAATGCCTCGGAAAGCCTGGCGAACAAAAAGAAAGTCAGCCTCATGTGGGTCCCAGGACAATCAGGTGTTCCTGGAAACGAGGGGGCAGACAGAATGGCAAAGGTGGGTTTGGAAACAATTCCAATTGGACCTGAACCAATACTGACAATTCCCAATGAAGGGATTGCTACAAAGGCAATTCCTCGAATCATGGCAGGGTACACCTGGAATGAGACAATCGAAGCTACACATAACAGGAACTTCGAAAAGACTCGCGAAAGAGATCTTATCACTAAACAGACGAGATCTCAAAATGATAGTTTGATACTTACGGGACATAACCATCTCAATAGGCACTTGGAGCTAATAGGGATCAAAGACGATCCCCTATGCAGATGGTGCTTGGAGGATGATGAGACATCATCGCACATCCTCACTGAGTGCCCCGCGCTGGTGCACCAGAGAGAAACTGCCTTTGGGAACATCGTGATGCGCCCACAGGATGTGAAGGTGATTCAACTAAGGAAGTTGCTAAATTTCGCTGAGGAAATTGGCATGCCTAATGAATCGAAAGGTATGTGGGTGCACAAAGGGTCCGACTAAAGAGGCCTAAGTGCAAGGGTTACCACACCCGCCCACAAATGTAAAGAAGAAGAAGAAGAAGAAACGGTCAACCTCTGACAAAGGGCTGAAAAGGGTCCGGTCAGAGGAAAAGACTTGCGATGGTCAACTGACCAAACGACCAAAAGCGACAGTCAGAGGCAACAGTGCCTCAGTGCCTACCAAACCTACCTTCAGTCAAGTAACGAAAGGCGTGAGGGTGGGCATTCTGCCGATTACCCATCCAGATACTCTCCTGATAACGGAGCAAATTGAAGCCGTAAAAGAAGCAATTCTGGATGAAATCACAGAGCTGAGAGAAAGGGCTGCCACAAAGCCGTACTTCCACTGCTCTGGTTAGCCCTAATGTGTGCTGATAACGCCACCGTGCAGTGGTTGAAAGATACCATTGGGGACATAAGACCCTAGGAGGATGCGCGGCTAAGGGTTGTTGAAGAGGCAGCAATGCCTCACAGCGGGATCTTGGTGGAGTACCTGCCAGGCAGCCAGGGATATTCCACGAAGAAAATCCTTGGATTAATGAAGGCTTAGAATGATAGACTCAACACAACCACCTGGAGGGTACTGAGGAGAACATCCGAAGACACTCTAGAACTTCTTACCATTTTTTTTATAACACTATTCTACAGATACAAGATCCAATTACAGAATAGGAAAATACAGTAAGAACTATTCAAACATATAAGCTAATAACATTAATATCACTTATTAGAAAAAACAGAACAGTCCAGTTTTTTTATGGAGGTCAAATTGCAGCAAAAAATGTCAATGGTTTCATCCATTTTGTCATATGTGGAGCACATCTTGTAAACAGTTGCATGAAGTTTTACATTAGTATGACAAAGCGGAAGGTAGAAAGCATTATTTTTCCGGGATGTGAATCTAGGAATATGAAAGTTCAACATTTCCAAAATGCAGCTGCAGTCCAAAGTGTTGTGAATGAGATTGAAAAGAAAGATAACATGTGACCTATTTCGACGAAATTCAAGTAAATCAACTGAAAATCTTGAAAGAAGTTGCTCATGTGGATAACCCACATCTGGGTATTTTCCATCCAATTTAAAACATAGATACTTCAAAAATTTTCGTTGGATATTTTCTAAATTAGATATATGTACCTGATAATATGGTGCCCAAACTATTGATGCATACTCAGAAGTGGATCTAACAAGCGTGAAATATAATTGCAACATTGATTTCTCATTCCTTCCAAAAATTTTCGACACTCTGATAATGAATCCTAATGATCTATGAGTTTTTTTGATGACTTGCTGAATATGATTTCCAAAAAAAAGATTCTTGTCGAAAACTACTCCTAGATCTTGGAAAGTGTCAGGTCGGTTCAATACCTCGTTGTCTAGTCTATAATTGTGGATAATTGGATTCAGCTTGGCGGTGAAGGACATAACATGGCATTTAGAAACATTAAGAAATAAACTGTTCTTGATGCACCAGGCATCGAGGCTATCAAGATTGTTTTGAAGAAGATAACAGTCCTCTCTGGAGTTAATTTTATGGTATATCTTTAAATCATCAGCATACAATAAGTGACTGACGGTGAGAGTATCCACAATGTCATTGATAAACATTATGAAAAATAAGGGTCCGAGGTTAGACCCCTGGGGAACACCTGATGTAGGAAGGACTTCAATAGAAGGTAAGATTGAAATAAAGATGTGAGGTTTGGGGTTAGTCCAAAATTTGACAGTTTGTGAAGAAGAATTCCATGGTCAAGCCTATCGAAGGCCTTCGAAAAATCCGTATATATTGTATCACATTGAGATCTTTCATCAATAATATCGGATATTTGCTCTGTGATACAAACTAAGTTTGTTACCGTTGACCTCCCTTTGAAAAAACCATGTTGATTAGGGGTGATTTGACTTCTAACATGTGAATAAATGTGATTGTAGAGTAGGAGTTCAAAAGTTTTCGAAAAATTATTAAAAATTATTATAGGGCGGTAGTTGCAAATGTCTGATTTGACCGGAATGAGTTTTGACTCTTCCATAGTGTTGGAAAAGTATTAGTTGACAGACATAAATTGAATAAAGTGCGAAGCGGGTTTACGAAGGCAGTTGCACAATCTCGCAAGACGAAAGAGGGGATATTGTCAGGTCCACTAGTTAATTTGGGATTGAGTTTCCTCAATGAGGCTAAAACTTGCTCTTCAGTCACTCCAGTTATGACCAAAGAAGGATTGTTATTAACTGAATCGGTGAAAGTTATATCTTTGGGAGATGCATACGACTGCTGAAAAAATTGGGCAAAAGCATTTGAGATGTCTTGCGGCTCAGATAGGGATTGTTGATTAAAGTTGAAGCTAGAAGGTGCGGTTACATTACTTTTTTTGAAATTCATGTAATTCCATAATGCGGAGGAATTAGAAGTAATATTTTCTTCTACATAAAGAATGTGATCACGGTGGAGTTGGCAAACCTGAATCGGCCGCACTTGACCCCTCAGAACCTGATACCTCAGGTACCAATCTAAGTGCAGCCAGCACCAAGAAACAGACCGAGAAGGCTGCCAGAAGTACTGCAGACAAAGGAAAGAAGGTGACCAAAGGCAATATTGTGCCTCGGAAACTAGACAGATCCCATGCCGGCGGAGTTGAGGGGAAGGGGAAGATAAAATCCCCACCTAAACTTAATAATCCAGAAGCTCAATTGTCTTCAAATGAACAGTCAACATTCAAAAGCTGCCTCGAGTATGTTTAGAAGGAGGTTTATTGAACACAACATTCAGGTAGAGATACTCCAAGAGCCCTGGATAAATAGAGGACGTATACAAGGATTCGACATCAAATCGTATAAGTTCTTCTCACGCAAAACCACGAGCAGCCATGTTACTCGCACCTAATATTAAATTTTTTCCTGTTTTAGAGTTCATTACTTGGAGATTTGGCAACCGCTTTAGTGGAAGTTTCATCTGAGGTAGGCAAGAGGCAGGTGGTTATTGCCTCGGCCTACTTCCCAGAGGACTCCGCAACGCTTCCTCCACCAGAGAATGTCCAAAGCCTTATCGAATGGTGCAAAAGAGGTAACAGGCATTTAATTCTGTGCTGCGATGCAAACGCCCACAAGTTAGTATGGGAAAACACAGACACAAATGTACGGGGTGAGTATCTTCTAGAATATTTGTCGGCTAACTATATCGACATAATTAACAGGGGGAATAAACCCACCTTCATAAATAAGATTAGGAAATAGGTTCTTGATTTAACTCTCGTAGATCTATTTATGACAAACTATATTCACAACTGGCATTTCTCTGATGATTCTGCAATGTCGGATCATTAGCACATATGGTTCGACCTGGAGACGTCAGACGTCAGAAACTCGCTTCGATGGATACAGGGTAACAAAGTTAACCAACTGGGATGCTTACAAAGAGCATCTCGTAAGGCAGACGGAGAACCAACCAACATCCATCGAATCGATAGAGGAACTTGACACAGCCTCAGGACAACTTCGAAATGCTATAATGAAAGCATTTGGACTTAGCTGCCCTGAAAAACCAAAGAATACTACCAGATATGTGCCTTGGTGAAATAAGAAATTAGCATTAGTCTGGGAATCGATAAGAAGATGTTACGTATAATGAGGATTATTTTTATTTGCTTCGAAGTCACGTGGTTACGTTAACAAAGTTGAAATAGGGTTTTGCTCACAACTAGCTTTGAAACAGGGAGAGGGGAGTGAGTCCTTATACAATGAGATGTTATCCGGAGGGCGCCAACAGATTCAAGTGGTATCCCTACTTCAAAAAAAAAAAAACATAGATAAATTGAACCTATAAGATTTATTCTACGATATAACTAACCATGTATCATCAACTTGAGTAGGCATAGAAAAATCAGAAGCCCTCAAGTTTATTTAATTGGCCGTTGGGAAAGAGGAAAACAATAATCGGGAGGTCTGATAGTTCCCATATATATAAGTAGGTACTAAAAATACTATTACTATTATTTTATCGTGCACGATAAGGAACTCTCGCGAGAGGGGAGAAGAGTGGGTAAGATTCCGATAAAAGGCGGAAGTTATCCAGTCTCCTATACAATAACCTAAATTATATATATACCCAAAACATAATAAGATACGATTATTATTCTAATATAATAGTAAATGAAGATATTGGTTCGTGACACGAAGGTGTTGGCTTGTAGATCGGGCACGTAGAAGATGGGGTGATACTTATAGTAGGTATTAACAGATAATCGAAACCGCTATGCGGTACTTAGCCTCCGCTCGGACTGAGGACATACGGTACAACTTCTGGACCAGGTATCAAGCTACATCACCATCTCAACCGGACTGCATCACTTTTAGATACGCCTTTTGGATAGGTTGGAAAATGTTAGGTTCCTCCATAAACGCCTATAAAATTATTTACCTGATTACTTCACGATGTATGTATCAAGAAAAGCAAAAATAATATTATTCAGAGCATGGAATACAGAATGACCACTTGAATGAGTGAAACAAAAGAATAATGTAAAACTCACCTCCGATTATCGACTCCCTAATAATCGCGAGACGTTATTTTCTTCCAAAACTGTTGATATCAAAACAAATCCTCCTATGGCGGAGATTTATCGACAATAGACCACACTAAATTACAAAGCTACCAAATCTTACTGTCGCACAGAAAAGCCTATGGATTCAATCCGCATATAGCGTATAAATTAAACACAAAATCCAATGCTTATAGGATATCAATCCATTTTGTCTCTGTATGTCCCTGTGCTCGATTGTTTTCGAATCTTGACAAAAAAAGAAGTTGTACATTTTACCGGTGATGGCAGCAGCTATCGGGTAGCGATCCTACGGTACCAGTACTAATGGTTGCATACTATATCAGCGGTCGTTCGCATCTCTTACGTATAACGTAACACTCCCTCAACTTCTCAAAAAAAATAATATCATTATTTTTTCAATCCAACTTCATATCCTTAACATGCCACGAGCCTAGCGAACGTCCTGTCTCGAAATCAGCAAGCTCATATACATTAGTAGACAACTTCTTCAATACCCGACATTTAACAAATTTACAAGCTAGCTTTCCCTGAAAATAATCTGCAGCATCGGACAACTTCTTGTTCCTCTTCCAAACAACTTGACCGACCGCCAAAGAGATGGGGCGACGACGAAGGTTGTACCTTGCAGCACTAGCAGAATAAGACTGCTTCAGTTTAGCTTCAACCTTTGCGCATAATTCCTGGATCTCTCCTACATGGCGCGCCAATGCATGTCTCGGAGTGAAGTCCAGAGGTTGGTCTTGGGGCATATCACCTTGCCTAAACATTCTACCAGATATATGAATCTCCCTACCGAAATTCAAATATGATGGGCTATATCCCGTAATTTCATGGACGGCGGTACGCAAAGCAAAACCTAACTGAGGAAGTTTTTTATCCCAGTCACGTTGAGTGTCCTTTATGTAACTACGAATCATAGTTTTCAGTGTTCTATTGACTCTTTCTGTCGGATTCGCATGTGGACTATACTGTGCATTGAAAACGATACGACAACTATACGACTCACACATTTTCTTGAAATTTTTAGATACGTATTGCTTCCCATTATCGCAAAGCAGTCTCTCAGGAACACCAAAAACCATGAAAACATTTTCTTCAATGAATTTTGTGCAAGCTTCACTAGTGGCCGTCTTCAACGGGCAGAGCAGAGTGAACTTGGTGAAGAGATCGGTAACTACCAAGACGAACCGATTCCGCTTATGGGACAGAGGCATTGGACCAATTAAATCAGTTGCCACCACTTCCCATGGCTTCGACACGATACGACTTGACATGACACCATAAGGCGTCTTTTGTTCTGGCTTCTGAGACTTGCAGATCTCACATCTCCGAACATATTTCAGAATATCGCTATTCATGCCAGGCCAAAAATATAGATTGGAAATTCGTTTTCGAGTTTTATAAAAACCCAGGTGACCAGCGCTCGGTTCATCATGATTCTCGTGGAATACGGCCAATCGAAGATTCTTGGGGACCACTTGTTTCCAATCTGCACTCTCGTCCAACGAAGGGGTATTCGAGTTGACAAATTTGTATATCTTATTCGCTACCACTTTCCATTTAGGATACTTTTCTGGGTGAGCCAGAATATTGGATCTCAGTTTTTGATACCATGCACCCACCTCATCGGGGTTGACCTCGACGAATGCAACCTCTGGTACCTCAGGAAGGGCCCGTGATAAAGCATCTGGAACGAAATGACATTTTCCACTACGGTGTACCACGTCAAAATCGTAGCCCTGTAGACGCAGCGACCATCGAGCTAACCTTCCGGAAGGGTTCTGCAATTTATGGAGATATCGAAGAGAAGAGTGATCCGTGACTACCAAAAACTTAGTTCCTTCAATATAGGGTCTAAATTTTTCGATTCCAAATAGCACTGCGAGACACTCTAATTCGGTAGTAGAATAGCGAGTTTCAGGGGCAGTTAAGGTCCTACTAGCATACGATATGACTCGTTCCCCATCTTCAAAATCTTGCGACAGCACACACCCCAGTCCAACCTGTGAAGCATCACACTGCAAAATAAACCTACGAGAGTAGTCTGGTGAGGTTAAAATTGGTGCCGAGACTAACATTTGTTTCATTTTCTGGAATGCGGTTTCACATTCCGGTGACCAGATGAATTTACAATTCTTGCGTGTCAGCTTAGTTAACGGAGATATACTGGATGAAAAGTTCGGAATGAACCGACGGTACCACGATATCATACCTATAAAACGTCTGACGTCCTTAACCCCTTTTGGAGTTGGATAACTGACCATCGATTCGATCTTAGCTGGATCAGTGTGGAGACCGTCCTTCGTTACAAGGTAACCTAAGTATTTTAATTCAGATTTCAAAAAATCGCACTTCTTCTGATTTACGGTTAAACCGGCTTCCAACAATTTGTTGAAAACTGTTGAGAGGGTCTTCAAGTGCTGGTCGAAACTTGGCGTAGCGACTATAACGTCATCCAAATATACAAAAACGAATTCTTCCAGCTCTGGTCCCAGAACGGTATCAATGAGTCTCTGCCAGGTAGCTGGACTATTATGTAACCCAAAGGGCATACGGGTGAATTGGTACAATCCACGAGAAGGCACAGTGAAAGCAGTTTTTTCCTTGCTGGAGTCCTCTAACAGAATTTGATGATATGCGCTCTTTATATCAATGGACGAAAAATATTTCGCATTATTCAATCGAGCGAGAATATGACTGACATAGGGGAGGGGATAAGCATCTCGACGGGTGACTTCATTGATTTTACGAAAATCTATGCAAAACCGATAATCTCCATTAGATTTTTTAACGATTACAACTGGACTCGACCAAGCTGATTTAGATGGTTCTATTATACCCAAAGACAACATTTCATCAATTTCTTTGTTTATAACCTCTTGGATATAAGGTGAACAGGGATAATATCTTTGTTTTATTGGGGGACTATCACCCGTATCAATCACATGCCTAACACCTTTAGCACATCCCAACCCATTGCCCATTTGATGGAAGAAATATTGTACCAAACCATCCACCTGAGCTTCCTGATCTGCAGACAAGTAATTAGAATCGCCCTCAATGCGGTACAGAAAATTATTCGATTTTCCTAAAGTGAAAGTAGCTTCTCGTAACGAGGTGATAATGTCCATATCTCTCCAGAAATCTATTCCGAAAATTATTTCATCGCTCAAATCTAAAACTACTAAGCATTTAATTAAACGAACCCTTTGTTCTAACTCAATCGGCATATTAACAACACCTAAGACCGCACATTTATCCCCATTGGCTAACGAAATTGTTTTGATACTATTGTCTAATGATAAGTTTAATTTAGATAATTTTTGCCATCCTGCACGGCCAATACACGTTTGTGATGCACCAGAATCTAAAAGTCCCTGAAACGGAATATCATAAATGGACACGTTTAAATAAGGCCGGGGATCAGATCCCTTAGATGAAAAAAATGCCGCTATTTTATCCCGCTTATACTCTCCTTGTACAAAAATTTTCCAGGACTCCCAAGAACTATCTAGAGGTTTACGTGAAATTTCTAATTTTGAGATCCCCGTCGGCTGTTGTGGCGGTGATCTCCAAGTCCGTTTTTTGGATTGCATGGACATGAATACTTTGTGACATTAAGTCTACCGCAGCGATAACAAAATTGTTTGGTCCGAGGTACAGTGCATTGTGAGAAACAATGTTCAGCGGAATTGCAATTCCAACATTTTTTCCTGGTTGACCCTCCCTGACTAGAATGGACTTTATTAACAGGCGGTGAGCTCGCACATGATGGATGATCGTAAGCTAGGTCTGGTTCAAGTAAGCAGACTGTATTTGGCATTTTAGATTTGGAGGCCAATTCCCGAGATATTTCAACTTTCTTACATTTTTCTAGAAGATCATCTACACTATTAGTCTCAACTAACGACAATCTATCAATGAAATAAGGGTCAACATTCCGGCGTAAGATAGACAATTTTTCTTCTTCCGTCGGTTTTTCCGGTAACCTATTGAACATATTAATCATACATGCAAAATATTCACCTACCCTTTCCATAGGTTTTTGCCTCCTTTTACGAATCTCATCCCACAAATTTATTTGATAGTCATGTCCTAAATATTCGTCTCTCAATTCACGCACAAAAATATCCCAAGTAGTAACTTTTGGCCTCACCGACCTATACCATAATAATGCCTTATCAGTAAGTAGATCTTCTAGGGAAGCGAGCAAGTCTTGCTCTGAAACATAACGAGATTTTTTATACTCTTGAACCCTTTCTAAGAAAGCATTAACACTTAAGGTATTCGGTCTACCAGAAAATGACAAATTCCATTTATAAACTGGAGTAGGAGATGGTTTATAACTAGTATGCATTTGTATAGGAGGGGGAATATTGACAGTAGAGGCCGTATTGTCATCTAATACATCGTTAAGTAATGCTATATCTAATTGTTCCTCTAAATGATTCAATTGGTTGAAAACATTTGATTTGGCATTAGCAAGCTCCAAATCTGCTGGTGGGATTTTTACTCTCTCCAATCGGGCATATAGGTGTTTAAACTTAGCTTCCAAAGACCTAGCATCATTACTCTTTGGCGCAATACTAGGCCGGGTACTCAAAAATTCACTTAATGCGATTATCTTCCCATTACAAACATCAATTTCATCCGTTGGATTGGGATTGAATGTAGCATGATACTCTGCGGATCCGAATTCCTCGTCCGATGCTAATTCTCTCAACTTATTACGCATTGACCTAACCGTTTCACTTGCTGTACCTAAATAACCTCTAACATTCAGTTCATAAACCAATTCATCTCGTACTAATCTAGAAAAATCCATCTCTACCCGAGCATTCAATATAGAAACTAAAAGTAGAAAATCCCGTTCCTATAGGTGAATCTCGAAATGAAATAAATTTCACGAGAGCTCCCGTACTGTGGGAATTCCCCTGGGTACAAAAACGATCAAAATAATTGCAATCAGACGAACCAATATCTTTCACATGGAATGCAAGTTTTTATGTATCTACAAAACAGCTAATCAGAACCTCAAACGATAAAGGAATAATGCTATAAAAACAAGGGACCTCAAATTGAACAAAACAACATTTTTTATTTTTCTATATACCTACCGTCCGGATCTTCGACAATATATATGATGATATCAACCTATGAAATGATACAAAAGGGTAAATCGAGCCCCACGTCCAGGGTGCCAATTTTTTCCACCCTTGTTACGTATAATGAGGATTATTTTTATTTGCTTCGAAGTCACGTGGTTACGTTAACAAAGTTGAAATAGGGTTTTGCTCACAACTAGCTTTGAAACAGGGAGAGGGGAGTGAGTCCTTATACAATGAGATGTTATCCGGAGGGCGCCAACAGATTCAAGTGGTATCCCTACTTCAAAAAAAAAAAACATAGATAAATTGAACCTATAAGATTTATTCTACGATATAACTAACCATGTATCATCAACTTGAGTAGGCATAGAAAAATCAGAAGCCCTCAAGTTTATTTAATTGGCCGTTGGGAAAGAGGAAAACAATAATCGGGAGGTCTGATAGTTCCCATATATATAAGTAGGTACTAAAAATACTATTACTATTATTTTATCGTGCACGATAAGGAACTCTCGCGAGAGGGGAGAAGAGTGGGTAAGATTCCGATAAAAGGCGGAAGTTATCCAGTCTCCTATACAATAACCTAAATTATATATATACCCAAAACATAATAAGATACGATTATTATTCTAATATAATAGTAAATGAAGATATTGGTTCGTGACACGAAGGTGTTGGCTTGTAGATCGGGCACGTAGAAGATGGGGTGATACTTATAGTAGGTATTAACAGATAATCGAAACCGCTATGCGGTACTTAGCCTCCGCTCGGACTGAGGACATACGGTACAACTTCTGGACCAGGTATCAAGCTACATCACCATCTCAACCGGACTGCATCACTTTTAGATACGCCTTTTGGATAGGTTGGAAAATGTTAGGTTCCTCCATAAACGCCTATAAAATTATTTACCTGATTACTTCACGATGTATGTATCAAGAAAAGCAAAAATAATATTATTCAGAGCATGGAATACAGAATGACCACTTGAATGAGTGAAACAAAAGAATAATGTAAAACTCACCTCCGATTATCGACTCCCTAATAATCGCGAGACGTTATTTTCTTCCAAAACTGTTGATATCAAAACAAATCCTCCTATGGCGGAGATTTATCGACAATAGACCACACTAAATTACAAAGCTACCAAATCTTACTGTCGCACAGAAAAGCCTATGGATTCAATCCGCATATAGCGTATAAATTAAACACAAAATCCAATGCTTATAGGATATCAATCCATTTTGTCTCTGTATGTCCCTGTGCTCGATTGTTTTCGAATCTTGACAAAAAAAGAAGTTGTACATTTTACCGGTGATGGCAGCAGCTATCGGGTAGCGATCCTACGGTACCAGTACTAATGGTTGCATACTATATCAGCGGTCGTTCGCATCTCTTACGTATAACGTAACAAAGAACAGGGAGGCAGATATTTCAGGGGATCACCGAATTAGCCCCAACACAACGCCTTCAAAAAGTTATCTCGAAAGAACACTCCAACAGCATCGGTCCTATCAAAAAGCCGAACGAGGTTTATACTGATAACTCTAAGGAAAGCTAGAGTGTTCTACTACAGACACGCTTTCCTGGCTCTGAAACAGTTGTGGAGAACGAAAAGCAAAGCGCTCACCCGGAAGGGGTTGTCCACAACCCCAACAGATCCAGCGAAGCCTAGCTGGGAGGATCATCACAACTAAAAGAATCGAATAGGGTATCAAAATTCAAACCATTCAAGTCGCCTGGAAAGAACGGAATATTTCCCGCCTTTCTGCAACATGGCCTTGCAATAATAGAGCCTTCTCTGAAAAGGCTTCAAGGCAAACTCAATCTTCGGTTATATACCGCAAGCTTGGAGAGAGGCCGTTGTAGTGTTTATACCAAAGGCTAGAAGACGTCCAATGGACGAACCAAAGTCTCACCTTTTCACTCCTGAGAGCAATATAAATAATAATAGACTGTTACATCAGGACTCCTCGAGTTTAGACCGCTTCACAAGAAACAGTTTGCCTATCAAGCAGGTAAATCCACGATTAATGCTCTACAATGCCTGATTGAGAGCATTTGAAAGACATTCGCGGAAAAAGAAATGGCTCTTTGTGCCTTCATTGACATAGAGGGTGCTTTTGATAACACCTCGCACGCTTCCATAACTAGGTCGCTAGAGGAAAGGAATGTAAATGCCTCACTGATTAGATGGATACAAGTGATGCTGAAAAACAGAATCATTGTGGCGACTCTCGGAGAAGAGATGGTCAGTAGAAAAAAGTTATCCCCAAGGGGGAGTTCTATCGCCTTTGCTGTAGTCATTGGTCGTCGACAACCTGATAGTCAAGCTACATGATTCTGGTTTCACGACTCAAGGTAATGCTGATGACCTGGTTGTCATCATCAGGGGTAAACATGACTGGATAATTTCCAATCGCATGCAAGTAGCCCTAAGCACAATCAGAAGCTGATGCAAAGAGGAAGGACCAAACGATCATCAAACCCATGGTCACCTACGCTTCATTGATATGGTAGCCAAAAATGCAATGAATTTCGGCCCAAGTCAAGCTGCAGAAAGTACTAGCTTGTCCGGGAATTACAAGGGCGATATTCACGTAGAGGTACCTTCCACCATTGCAACTGTGTGTGATGAAAGAAGCAGCAATCAGTGCCTTCAGACAATAAATCTCAAATCAGGACATCGGATTGGACACTTGAAGATTTTGTAAAAAGTTTCCCTCACTGGACACTGCCCTCTGAGGTATCACCTCAAAAAGATGGGTAAAACAAAGAGTGATAGTTGACCCCTACTGCGAGAACTTCGCTGAAACTGCAGAACATTTGCTTCGCGAATGCCCAGTACTCTTTTGCAAGAGGCTCAAGTTCCTGGAAGAGGCCTTCTTGGAGCCCTTCGATGTCAGGTACCTAGCTCCCAGGAACCTGATGAATTTCACGAGAAGCCTGAAAATCCCAGTCCTTGAATAGATTAAGGGTTATGCACAAAAGATCTAATAGGTCGAGGTGCTTGTGAAGCTGCACAGCCTGAACGACTTTCCCTACAATTTACAATCTACAATCTACGTTATCCTCGTATTCTGAAGAAAAACATTTTTTTATAAAAATTCACCATCTTGAACATAACTGAAAATCTATAAATAATCCTGAAAATTATCGAAGGCAGTTGGGACTCTGATAACAGATTTTTTTCCATTCGAACGAATTTGTATCCTCCTACCGTTCCCGAGATTCCCATGCTGTGAAACTTTATTTTTGTCACACTGAAAAATACGAGTTGTTCCTTCATGATAAACTAATATTTAAGGATGTGATTCTACAAAATAAATGATAATTTGCTTTCATGACCAATGCTCATCGAGAATCACTATCATTCCACTACCAGCGATTCCGAGCAGGCAGAGAAGATATACGCATGATGTACATCATTTTATTGTCAAGCTCGAGACCACCAAACTACAATCTATCAACATTTTTATTTATCGAACAGCGAAGTTGTGGAACTCACTCCCTAGAAAGGTTTTTTCTCCAAAAATCCTTATACTTTTTCGCACAATGTTCCTCCACGAATATTAAAGGTTTTTCTATCGTGCAGTCTAAGAATGAAAAAGACAGAATTGTGGTCTAAAAATGACCACACAAGATTACTGAATCACTAACCGATAACGATCCAGATGACGATGCAATTGCCACCAATGGCGGTGGCGATCATGAGAAAGAAGACTGTAGTCCATCCGAACTGCACCCACGTGGGCATCGAATTCTCTTCGTGCAAGGACCGCGTAGGAGGTACAGAGACGGAACTCAAAGGGCCGTAATCGAAACCACCGAAGGAGCGGTTGAATGGCGAAACCTGCAAAAAAATATATCATTTACTTTGGTAGCCATCGCTACGTAGTTCTTCGAAATGGTGAATATATAGCAAAAAGTCTGTTGAAAGTATTATGAAACTTTGTGAAAAAATGTGTTGTCGTCCACCTAGTTTTCAGTTATATCATCGATCTAGTTGATTACGAATCTGTCTAATTCCAATTCTCTAATGTTTAATAATCAATAATAAAAAACAATAATATATATAGTGACTAGCAGAAAACACACATCGATTGGATTTTTTCAAAAATAAATTTTGACAAACATTGATAAGAGAAATCGCTTTTTCATCAAAAGAAACACCTAAGGCGTTGTACAATGCTTTGTAACTCATGATGTTGGACATGAAATTAAAAAACAAATTAATTAAAGCCTTCAATATTCGTGAAAATATCAAAAAATATCACTTATAAGTTATTTGAAACGACTTTCCATAGCTATATGTGAGTTTTTACCATCAAAAAACATTTTCGACAGAAAAACCGGACTGTATTTTGTGAGAATTCACAACGCGTAGAGCGGACATGCGATATTTTGTTTCTTGATAAATTAATTGGTACTAATTTCGTGTTACAACTCGAAATTAGCTCAATTTCGAGTTGCAACTCGAAATTAGTGCTAATTTCGTGTTACAACTCGAAATTTAGGCAGGAGCATTGGAATAGGTGGTGCATTGTGACTTCAGGTCAAATGACGATTGTATGTTGCATATACAGGGTCTTCACGTATATTTTAAATCCCAACATCAACTTTTTATTGTTCTTTTTCAATAAATGGTCTTATGTAATTTTTCTTGTAGATTACTTTTATGTAGGTAAACACAAAAACTGATGAAGATTTGGAAAACAGTTATGGCCACCAAATATATTTTTATTTTATTTTATTGAATGGAATAACTTTTTCTGATTACAAATATACAGGGTGGGGCAGCTCATACGACACAGGCAAACGATGGAATATTACGAATTTTCCACCGGTTGGCTAGATGTAGGATTTTTATATCCACTTTTTCAAATGATTTTGAACTTTTTTTGTAACACCGTGGTGTTACAAAAAAAGATCAATATTATGATTCTATTAAAATGGAATACCCTGATGTATGTTATAGCATTTTCAGATTCTCATTGAAGGGCTGATTTCATCGACCTATATGACACTTGGAGTCTAGTATAGTAGGAATGATAACGGAGATATAGGGTGTAAAAAATCGTGTGAATTCTCAAATTTAGGATATTTCGAGGGATTTTTCTGTGTCAAATCGGATCTCATATCCCTATCTCAACTTTTGATTATCCTTCGATTGATAATTAATTGAGTCAAATCTCTACAGGGTGGTCCAGAATTCAAAACCAGAAATATCAATCACCCTGTTTGTAATTTGATTAAATGTCAGTAGACAGATAATCAAAAATTAAGATAGGGACTTTTTATGCATTTCGCTTCAAAAAATTCCCAAATTCGAAAATTCATGATTTTATAGACACTCTTTAATAATTCCTATTAGACTACAAGTGTGATAGGTCGATGAAATCAGCCCTTGAAATGAGAATCTGATAATGCTATAAAATACAGGATATTCATTTCGAATAAAAACATAATGTTACGAACATAATGTTACGAACTGATGGCATTTCCGAGAAGACGCGTGACTCGATGCGTGACTCACTGCGAAGGCATCGGTCGCAGACGCACCGCTATAATTAGCTGCGTTGTTTGCACGAGCCTCAGTTGATACAAAACGAGCTATCCTTGTAAGAATTGCTAATGTATATCCCGAAGAAATAACACTGAGAGAAGGTGACATCATTGGAGCCTGTGAACCTGTAACTTGGGTAGCAAAAAGTGATGTAGGTGATTTTCAAGTTCGGAGAGAGGACTCCGACAGAGTATTAGGAAGTCTTGAAAACTCATTGGGACCTCTATCTTCGGAAGAATATAAGGAAATCAATCACATCTGAAAGTGATATTTTCGATTCAGCAACAACAGGGCGAACCAACTTGGTCCAACACAGGATTGATACTGGCCAAGCTCATCCGATTCGACAGCCACCAAGACACCTGCCATTTGCGAAACAACAAGAGGTGGGAAAGCTTGTTGACAAGATGATGAAAGATGGAGTGATTGAAGGGTCAGCAAGCCCTTGGTCTGCACTAGTTGTGTTGGTTTAAAAGAAGGATGGATCCACAAGGTTTTGTGTGGATTATAGAAAATTGGATGATGTCACAAAAAAGGATAGTTACCCATTACCCAGGATCGATGACACTCTGACAACATTGGCAGGTTCACGTTGGTTCTCAACACTAGATCTGAAGAGCGGGTATTGGCAAGTGGGCATACATGACGAAGATAAAGAGAAGACTGCGTTTTCGGCAGGAAATGGTTCAGTTCAATGTGATGCCTTTGGATTATGTTCCAGAAAGAAGTAGATTTTCTGGGCCACACAGTATCATCGGCAGGCATCCAAACAGATGACAAGAAGATCGATGCGATTCGAGACTAGCCAAGACCAAAGGATAAACATGAAGTGAGGAGTTTCTTGGGCCTCATAAGGACGGACCATGCAGCCTTGAAGTGGCTGTTGGAAATGAAGAACCCTGAAGGTCAGTTGCCTGGTGGATCGAGAAGTTGAACCAGTACCACTTCAAGATCAAACATCGACCAAGACGATTGCACAGCAACGCGGTTGCCTTGTCCAGAAGACCCTGTGCAGATAACTGTAAGCACTGTGTGCGGATCGAACGTCACGAAGGAATAGCCGATATCAAACAAGTGAGACTAATAACCGAAGATAAATAAACAGCAGACCATTTGAGACAGGAACAAGAGAGTGATCCTGATATTGAAGACTTTCTACGCTGGAAGGAAAGCGGAACAGATAGACCTACCTGCAAGGACATCTCCGATCGAGCACCAACATTCGAAGCCATGTGGGCACAATGGAATTCTCTCATTGTAGAGAATGGATTGCTGAAACGGGTTTGGGAGTTAGCTGATGGCAAGAATACAACTTCCCAACTAGTGCCCAGAACAAGGATTCATGAGGCCTTGGATGAGATTCATGGAGGAAAATCAGGTGGTCATCTGGGAGTTAACAAGACCTTGGCAGAGGTTCTATTGGATCCAATGTCGCGATGACGTAGAAAGTTGGTGTAGAAGATGCCCAGTTTGTGAAGCAAGCAAAGGCTCTAAAACAAGATCTAGAGGTGGAAGGAAACAGTACAATGTAGGTGTTCCATTTTAAAAAATTTCCATCGACGTAGCTGGGTCATTTCCGATGACAAGTGACGGCAACAAATACATTCTAGTTGCTATGGACTGATTCAATAAATGGGTTAAAGCTTATGACATGCCTAATCAAGAAGCAGCCACAGTTACGAGAGCTCTGGTGGACAACATGTTCTCGCAATTCGGAGTACCAATGGAGCTACATTCCGATCAAGAAAGAAACCTCGAATCAAACTTATTCAAGAAAGTTTATGAATTGATGAGAATCAACAGGACCAGGACTACTCCTCCACATCCACAGTCAAATGACATGGTTGAAAGGTTCAATCGGACTATGGAAGAACATCTTTCCAAAGTAGTAGAGGAGCATCAGAAAGACTGGGATCGGCATATCCCACTATTATAGATGGCCTATAGAGCAGTTGTTCATGACTTTACAAAGCTCACACTAGCCAGCATAGTATTCGGAAGAGAACTTCGTTTTCCCTGTGATTTGGTGTTCGGGTCAGCAAGACTGAAGAGAAAGAAGTTCGAGATTATGCAGATGAGTTACAGGATGGCTTGATTAAAATCCATGAAACTGCTAGGAGGAGATTGAGATTGGCAAGTGATAAAATGAAAGCTCGCTACGACCTCAGAGCAAATTCCGAGGGATTTAAGGAAGGAGATCGAGTATGGCTGTATAATCCACGTCGATAGAAAGGTGTCTCTCCAAATTAACACCATCTTGTGAAGGACCATATAAGGTGATGAAAAGGATAAATGATGTGGTTTATAGAATCCAACGCAGCCCCAGAGCCAAGATGAAAGTCGTCCACCCGTAAAGGTTGGAGCCTTACAATGGTGATGTATTCGATCGGGACGATCAAATCTGAGAGGGGGATGATGTTACGAACTGCTGGTATCTTCGAGAAGGCCAGAAATCATCATCTCGACGCGTGACTCACTGTGGAGGCATCGGTTGCAGACGCACCGCTATAATGAGCAGATGATTAATTGCCGTCGAATATGAAAAATACTCCCAGTTAATTCTTGTTATTTCTGGACAATGATGTTTTTACCTATATAAGAACCGCGGTTTCGCGGACAGATCAGTTTAGAAAGAAAGCTTGTAATGTGAACAGTGATATTTGTAAAGCAAATATCGTTGTGATTTAACTAAGTGTTTATTGAGTTGTATTTAGTGTGTTTAGTGAAATAAATTGGTCAGTTTTGTACTGAGTGTTTTGAATTCACGAACCCGAGTAGAAATATCGTAACAATAACATTGATCTTTTTTGTGCATATAAAAATCCTTCATCTAGCCAACCGGTAGAAAATTCGTGATATTCCATTGTTTGCCATGCATAGAAACTCTGTGTCGTATTAGCTGCCCCACCCTGTATATTTGTAATCGGAAAAAGTTACTCCATTCAATAGTAACGAAATAAATGGGGTATCCACTTGACATAAAAATATATTTGGTGCCCATAACTGTTTTTTGGATCTTCAACTGTTTTTCTATTTACCTACGTATAAGAAAAATTACATTTGAAAAACAATAAATTTCGAGTTATAACTCGAAATTAAGTCAACACTAATTCCGAAAACAAAATGTATAAAACTCGAAATTAAGAAAAAAATATCGGATGTTCGCTTTATACTGTAAGGGTCTAAATTGGGGTATAGAACCTCACAAGGGGGCCCATGAACTAGATCTGTCTGATCGGTAGCCTCGGGCGCCAGTTTTTTTTTATAAAGTGGTATGCTCCACTTGCTTCCCGACCTTATGGTTCGTTGGAAGGCCCTAGGTAGCTGTCAGTGGAGAAGAGATACAAAATAACTATGTACAATGTACCCCCTTGTGTAAACCAGGGGTCAGCTAGTTAGACTGGTTACAAGTATACTAAGGAAGGGTAGGCTTTAATTACTCTCCCTTAGGTTATTCTGGATTACAAGCTACTCTACAGATGTTATTAACGGAATTTGGTTATATCACGGTTTTACTGGAGATCTTAAGGTTGTGAGTTCCTATTTAGTTCGAGAATCTACAGGCAAAATTAATAAGCAATTCACCATTCACACTCAATAAAACCCGGGATCGTTTTATACAGTTTATTACAGGCACGAGATTATCCAAATCAACAGGTGAACAAACGAATTTTCAGGAAAATATACAATGATACACAAAATTACATATAGCCTTAAGCCGGGAATCGAAATTGACAAATTCCAGCTGATTTTTACGAGCCGGCACGATAGATATCCATCAGGAATATAAACGTGAATATAGCCGTCAAACTTGCAGAAATTATATATAAAGCGAATTTCTTTCACCTCAACCAGAAA
Source organism: Chrysomela aeneicollis (assembly GCA_029955515.1). NCBI lineage: Eukaryota > Metazoa > Arthropoda > Insecta > Coleoptera > Chrysomelidae > Chrysomela > Chrysomela aeneicollis. The sequence continues at coordinate 6,872,454 of JARUHQ010000002.1, read as the reverse complement.
AATTACAGGCAGTTACCACAGGTTTTAGATATTATTTCGTTAGCATAAAAAAAATCAGGCACATCGGGAAAGCAAAGCGAAAGCAACAAGCAGGAAAGCGATGCAAGCGAGCTTTTATATGATCAGGATAAGTTCGATAAAAATGATTTGCACATAAGACTATTGCTGAAATTAATTTTCACAGCCCTTACAAATACGCGCTACTGTTACACCGGATATCACAGAAGGCTGATCCTCATAATAAATTACGTGAAACAAAACCTTCTGGGATATTTGTTTAATTTGTTATCTCTATCCTCAAAGACTGTTCCCAATAATAATATCAGAATCAAAAATCTTCGAGGACAGGAAATTAACGATTTTTTCGGATATTGTGAATCGGATGCAAATAATTGAACAGAACTTATTTGATCTTGTGGCCCTAGCGTTAATCAGCGAAATATAATGCTTACTCTGGTTGCGGCAACTGGGTGGAATCGGCTGCAGGCTGGAGCACTCAACTAGATCGCTTGAACTCAAAACTACTCAACTAAGCTCAACCAATCTCTGAAATCGAATCCTCTTCCAGGGTCTCTCTGGTATTCATGTGCTCAGAAAAAACTTTGTCAAGGACTCGATTCGGATTCGTCCAAACTCGTCAGGCGATATTTCTCGTCACACGATTTTGCTGGTACTCGCACAAAAACCAGGAAAGCAAGAAAAATCGAACAAACGCGGAGAGAGTAGTATACAGGGTGTGTACGTACTGGAGTTGAATAAAATCAAAAATTACTCTTAATCAGCCTGGAACGATATACTAATATATTATAACAAAAATCTGGTCAGGTAACCGTCTAGTAATGAAGCTAGCAAAAAGCGCTTCGTTACACACCCCTCCTACTTGCGGAAGAAAAAATTGAAGCCTTGGCTGCAATTTTTTCTCTAACAAACGAAAAAAAAAACATCGTGGTTTTCCAACAAGACTTGTTGTCTAAGTGACTTTGGGATGCAAAGTTTCCAGGGATCGCTCATGCCTAATTCACACAACTTGTTGGCATCCCAGAAGTGTCGGAATAATCTTCCTTCTTTGATGCAAAAATCGGGAAATGCTTCTGGGTTTTTCTCCACTTCAGTTATCTTGGTGCGGTACCAAGAACATTTTTCTCCGGCTTCAATTTCTGCGGCGGTGGCACAAACTTGGACATCTATGTCTGGTTCTTCGGAACTGGAGTGCGGTAACGGTTGCCGGGATAAAGCGTCGGCCACTTTGTTCAGGATTCCCCTACGGTATTTGACTTCAAAGTCGAATTGCTGCAAGAACATAGCCCATCGGGCTATACGGCCGGCAGGACTCTTGATGGACTGTAACCATTTCAGAGACAAATGATCGGTGAGGACGGTGAAGTGATAGCCTTCCAGGTAGGGTCTAAGCTTTTCGATGCTCCAGACTATCGCCAAGCATTCCTTTTCGGTCACGGAGTAGTTACGTTCTGGTCCGGTTAACATCCTACTCGCGTACGCCACTACCTTTTCCTGACCCTCTATGTCCTGTGTGAGCGCAGCTCCCAGTCCACAATCGGAGGCATCAGTTTGTAGTATGAACGGCTTGGTGAAATCTGGACAGGTCAAAGCAGGAGCTTCGGTAAGCCGAGCTTTCAGAAACTCGAAGGCGGTATCTTCAGTCTCTGTCCACTTCCAACGGTTACCTTTTTTCAGAAGCTTCGTCAGTGGTGCCACTATCCCGGAGAAATTCGGTATAAATCTCCTATACCAGGATGCCATTCCCAAGAATTGGCGAAGTTTCTTCAGGGTGTTTGGGGCAGGCCACTGTACTATAGACTCTATTTTGTCTGGATCGGTTTTTATTCCGTCGGCGGTCACTACATGGCCCAGGTATTTCAGCGAGCTCAGGCAGAACTTGCACTTCTCCGGGTTGAGCTGCAGGTTAGCCTGACGTAACTGATGAAACACTCGCTGAAGATTGATCAGGTGTTCGTCAAAGGTCGTGCTTAGCACAATTATGTCGTCTAAATATGCAAAAGCAAACGGTTCCATTTCGGGTCCGATCAGGGTGTCCATCAATCTCTGGAAAGTGGCAGGTGCTGAGTGAAGCCCAAACGGCATTACCTTAAACTGGAATAACCCCCTTCCAGGTACGGTGAAGGCGGTTATCGGTTTGCTATCGGCTGATAGCGGTATTTGCCAATATCCCTGCCTCAGGTCTAGGCTAGAGATGGATTTTGCTTCTCTCAACTTGTCCAGGATTGCATTGATGAACGGCAGCGGGTATGCATCTTTTTCGGCTACGTCGTTGACTTTCTGGAAATCGATGCAAAATCGGTGCTTTCCATCTTTCTTTTTCACAATAACTACAGGTGAACTCCATGGACTACTGGAAGGTTCGATGATGCCATCTGCCAACATCTTATCGACTTCTTCATTGATCACCTCTTGCATTTTCGGATTTTGCGGGCGGTACCTTTGTTTGATCGGTTCGGTCGTCTTCAAACGAATGCGATGTTCCACTAAAGGTGTAGGTCCTCTAATCCTCTCAAATGCCGGTAATTCCTGGTCCAGGAATCGTTGCAATCTACTGTGTTGTTCCGGTGAAAGATTTCGGCACGGTGGATCCTCAACTACTATCGGGCTGCAGGTAGTTTCTGGTTCCAGTTGATTTTCCGCTGCTCTGGTTCCGGATGTTCTGCAGTTTTTATGTTTTCTGGTTCTATTCCGTTTTCGAGTTTTTCTACGGTTTTCGGATTTCCTGTCCTTAGGAAATTGTCTGGTTCCGGGAAGCCCCGGATTGTGTTGATTATCAGGTTTCCTATTCTCAGGAACTGGTCGGTTTCCGGGAAGACCCGGAGTTTTCTGATTGACATGTTTTTTATTTTCGGGAACTGGTCGGTTTCCGGGAAGACCCGGACGAGTCTCGTTATCGGTTTTACTTCTGTCCTCGGGTCTCCTTGGCGTAGGAGATTGTCGGCTTCCAGGAAGACCCGGATTCTCAGTTACTGGTTGCAGGTTGGGTGTCGGATCCGGAACTGCAGATGACTTTCTCTGGGAACCAAGAACGGTCACGTTCTTCTGGTTCCTATACACGGCGGCTGTTTGTAGATCAATACTAAAGCCCTGTGTGCGAAGGACATCCATTCCAATCACGATATCGGCTGCCAGGCTGGGAATTATCAGTAACTCACAGGTGATATCCTCGGTGCCGATTGTCATCGCAGGTTTGAAAACTCCGGTTACCTTGATGAGCGAACCATCGGCTTGTCGGGACTGGACTACTGTGTTCGGGTATTCTTGATACCTATGTCGTTTGCAACAGTTAGCTACTCTGGTACTAGTAAACGACCTAGTAGCTCCAGTATCTACTAATGCGGAGAATATCGTGTCCTCAATGGTTACTGGTATGAACGGCCGGTTTTCGTCTGGTCGGGTTTTGGGGGGGGTTTCCGGGATATTTAATTGCTGGAGCCGGCCTGTCCTCGGTTCGGGCGGGCTCCGGTTGAGTTTTCCGGCTGGGCACAGGAACAATCCCTCGACAGGACTCCTTCACGGCCACACCTGGAGCAAAATGGCTTGAAGGCATTTCTACAATCTGCTCGTTGATGCCCAGACTGTCCACATCTCCAACAGGTACTTCCACGGTTGAATGCCGGTTGTCCGGCTGCTGGTGTCATAACCGGAGTATTTGTATTCGGGGGCAGGATGGCCCTCGGTGGCGGTCTACTGGTCAGAGGTTGGCTGGCTGGTATCGGTCGAGTGACTGGTGGCGGTTCGGGGTAGGACATTCGAACCGGGGGAGTAGAAGTCTGGTTCCGGTAGTACATTCGGCGGATCTCGCCACGCAACTGCTGGAATTCCAAGATTAGGGAAATCAAGGAAGGGACATCGAAGAAATCGTTCTTTTTGATGTATTGGCGGTAGTCCGGAAGAAGGTTCCGATATAACCAGGCTAGTTCTTGGGCCGGATCAAGGTTTCCATGACGTCGGATGAGAGTTTGTAAATCTACCACATAATCCATGGCAGGCTCGTTATCTCTTTGAAGTCTTCGACTTATGGCCATTTCCAAGTCATCCTGGTAACCGATGGGAAAATATGATTTCTGAAAAATCTTCTTAAAGGACGACCAAGAATTCCAGAATCTTTTATTGCAGCGGTACCATAGGAGTACTCGTCCTTGCAATAATTCCGGCAACACATCCAGTAATTGTTCTGGACTAGCTTTTTCGGCTTCCCCGATTTCTTCAAGTCTTTCTAGGAACGCCACTGGATCTCTGGTTCCATCGAAGTGTAGATTCCAATGATGTGTTTTCAGGTTCGTGGTTGCGGGGATTGGCAACGGCGGTCGTGGTTGTAGCCACGGCGGTTTTGCCATTACATGACTATCAGCTGTTCCAGTACTTCCAGTTCCAGTATTACCACTATTACCAGGTGGAATATTATGTTGCGGGGGGTCCGGGGGGTTTGTCTGGTTCGTCGGGTTATTCACTCCGGTTTGTGTTCCGGAAACTCCAGGGGCCGATTCTGGATGCTGATGTTTGAACCCTATCAGCTTGGGAAGTTCTTCCCTCAGGAACCACACCAAACGTTTCCGGAGTTCACTCACAGCTAAACCATACCTGCTTAGCTCTTCCTCCAGATCAGGTTTCTTCAAGCGATAGACCCAACCTACTCTAGGCTCTAGGGTTGTGAAGTAATCATCACTGTATTCCCTATCTGGGTCAGGAGAGGATGGCCTACTATTCCGGGGTTGTTCTGGGGGTATGAACAGCTGATCCGGGTTATCACAGTACAGTTTATCTTGAGACATTTTCTATTCAATCAGGTACAATCAATTCACTGGATTCTGAAAACCTTTATTGTTCACTTTTCCTTGATTTCAGGACCTGTCAGGAAGGACTCAGGGGGGATAAAACTCTGGACAAAATATAGCAAATACTGGTACAATCAAATCTCTGGACCTTCAACTGGTTGACGTGCAAAAAAAAAAAAAATTCAGAAAAATAAAATGTTTGTTCAACTACTTTTGAAAAATCAAGTATAATTGAAAAACCAACGAAGACATGCAGGTTACCAGGTTCCTATAGAATTTCAGGAAATCAAAAGCAAAACCCAGTTACTGGCAGATAGAATTCTATCACTGGTGATGAAAGTAGTTCGAAATTGATTATCAGGAAATTTGACTATCAGCAAATAGGTACCTGAGCAATTCTTGGGAAAAATCAGAGAAAATCTAAAGCCCAAAAATGGTACACAGGCAAATAAATTCAAAACTGATATTCACAGGCAGCTGAAGTTCAAAAGTAGTTGAAAAGGCTCTACTGGACAGTGAAATTCCCAGGAAAATTTTGCAGTGATCTAGTTATTGTGCTATGTTGGTGAAAAATTTCTTTTGGTTAAAAGTGCCCAAAAGTTCAGGACTGATTTAATTTTATATTGTGTTGTATTTGATAGCAATTTATTAAAGTTCAAACCAGATAAGATTTCCCAAAAATCAGGTAGGTATTTGCTAATATAGGTTTCCCAAAAATCAGATATTCACTATTTCTACAGGATTTTCCAATAATCTGGTTTATCTATATCCGGAATTTTCACTTCAGGTATTTGCAACAATGAATAATAAAAATGAAATGATATATACTGTACAGTAAAATAACAGGGTTGGTATTCTGGTTTTTATGAGAATTTTCTTTTTATATTTGAATCCTAATTTCGGTGAGTGTGAAATTTCCCAGGTGAATCGATTTGATTTTGCCTTGTAGTTGAAAGAATATTAATATACAGGTACTACTCACTTTCTCAAAATCAGGTATTTCCCACAGGATTTTTGATTTCAGTATATCTAATAGCGAATTAATCCGAATTAACAGATTATGAATAACAAAAATCAGGTATCTCTCAAAATTCTGGTCAAATGACGGTTTTCACCGGTTTTCAAAATTCAGGTAGTATGAAAAATTTTGAACTCGGTTTTTACGGGTTTTTCGGACACAGATCTCTACAACTCATATTTTCTAACTCAGGTCCCTGCTCGGGCCGACAATTTGTAAGGGTCTAAATTGGGGTATAGAACCTCACAAGGGGGCCCATGAACTAGATCTGTCTGATCGGTAGCCTCGGGCGCCAGTTTTTTTTTATAAAGTGGTATGCTCCACTTGCTTCCCGACCTTATGGTTCGTTGGAAGGCCCTAGGTAGCTGTCAGTGGAGAAGAGATACAAAATAACTATGTACAATGTACCCCCTTGTGTAAACCAGGGGTCAGATAGTTAGACTGGTTACAAGTATACTAAGGAAGGGTAGGCTTTAATTACTCTCCCTTAGGTTATTCTGGATTACAAGCTACTCTACAGATGTTATTAACGGAATTTGGTTATATCACGGTTTTACTGGAGATCTTAAGGTTGTGAGTTCCTATTTAGTTCGAGAATCTACAGGCAAAATTAATAAGCAATTCACCATTCACACTCAATAAAACCCGGGATCGTTTTATACAGTTTATTACAGGCACGAGATTATCCAAATCAACAGGTGAACAAACGAATTTTCAGGAAAATATACAATGATACACAAAATTACATATAGCCTTAAGCCGGGAATCGAAATTGACAAATTCCAGCTGATTTTTACGAGCCGGCACGATAGATATCCATCAGGAATATAAACGTGAATATAGCCGTCAAACTTGCAGAAATTATATATAAAGCGAATTTCTTTCACCTCAACCAGAAAAATTACAGGCAGTTACCACAGGTTTTAGATATTATTTCGTTAGCATAAAAAAAATCAGGCACATCGGGAAAGCAAAGCGAAAGCAACAAGCAGGAAAGCGATGCAAGCGAGCTTTTATATGATCAGGATAAGTTCGATAAAAATGATTTGCACATAAGACTATTGCTGAAATTAATTTTCACAGCCCTTACAAATACGCGCTACTGTTACACCGGATATCACAGAAGGCTGATCCTCATAATAAATTACGTGAAACAAAACCTTCTGGGATATTTGTTTAATTTGTTATCTCTATCCTCAAAGACTGTTCCCAATAATAATATCAGAATCAAAAATCTTCGAGGACAGGAAATTAACGATTTTTTCGGATATTGTGAATCGGATGCAAATAATTGAACAGAACTTATTTGATCTTGTGGCCCTAGCGTTAATCAGCGAAATATAATGCTTACTCTGGTTGCGGCAACTGGGTGGAATCGGCTGCAGGCTGGAGCACTCAACTAGATCGCTTGAACTCAAAACTACTCAACTAAGCTCAACCAATCTCTGAAATCGAATCCTCTTCCAGGGTCTCTCTGGTATTCATGTGCTCAGAAAAAACTTTGTCAAGGACTCGATTCGGATTCGTCCAAACTCGTCAGGCGATATTTCTCGTCACACGATTTTGCTGGTACTCGCACAAAAACCAGGAAAGCAAGAAAAATCGAACAAACGCGGAGAGAGTAGTATACAGGGTGTGTACTTACTGGAGTTGAATAAAATCAAAAATTACTCTTAATCAGCCTGGAACGATATACTAATATATTATAACAAAAATCTGGTCAGGTAACCGTCTAGTAATGAAGCTAGCAAAAAGCGCTTCGTTACAATACTTTCGTACAAACAAGTTATATTTTATTCATAAAAAATTATTCAGAAAAATATGTTCAGCTGCTTCATGTCTCCAGGACATTATAATCCCAATACTGTTTAATATTCATAAGTGCACTTTTATTTATAAAATTTGAATTTGAATTTTTTATCGGAGTAAAAGAGTACAGGGTGGCCAGATAAGAATGCGTAGTGCAGTATCTCGGGAACTATTCGTATAAGAGCCTTGCGGTGAAAAATGTATATATCGAGATACGGTTTTCACTAGCCTATTAAGGTATCATTCCACTACATTTTCATGGAAAAAAAGTTAGTCGTTCAGGAGTTACAGCTGTTTATTTGAAATAACATTGAACCAACCCTCACCGCTTCATTTTAATAGATAGGTACGTCAAAAAGTGTCGAGCAAAAATTACTCGAATGAAGCTCAACTTTAAAAGGAATATATTTTATTGGTACGTATTTCGTCAAAAATTCATTTCAAAAGTATTAGATGGCTGTTACGCCTCCTGACGGCCATCTTGGAAACATGAAAATAATTTCTAGGATTTTCTTTTGGTAACTTTGGTAACATTTTTCACCGCAAGTCTCTTAGACAAATAGTTTCCGAGATACTGCACTTTGCATTCTTATCTGGCCACACTGTACCTATTCGATAATCAACACTTACAAGATGTATAAAACAGCTGAATATATGGAAAATTCACATCATATTTCAAATTTTTCAAGATATATTGAAAAATCATGTGGCATGGCATATGAATTATAAAATATGATCGCAATCTGTAGAGGAAAAACATAGAGTCGAATTTCAATGATATGATGGCTTTCTTAAGAAAAAACAAACATGAAATCGAACAGATGAATTGTAATAAGCCGTTTGATATAATCAGAACAGAACAGCATAACAAATATTGGTGACAAACTCATGAAACAAAATGTGTTGGATGATCGATATTATGATTAGGTACATTGAAATAATGTGCACTCGTCTTATACCCGCACTTCTATCCAAAATAAAACTCCGAATCCAATTATCAGACAGGCACAAACAGTCAAGCTTGTGTAGTAGCAATCCCGAGAATTCAGAAGCGAGTACATCTAGGATCGTATTACGTCATACAGTATTTAGTGCCGAGGATGAAAAGACAACTTTTGAGTGGGGAGGTTGACAGAGTTATTTGATTTCTTGATAATATTTCAATTATAATCGAAAACCAACTAGGCATGGTTTGTTGGTTTTAAGATGAAGTTGTCAAACTAACTTACTTCGTTGGTTTAAAATTTTTTCCTAGTTGGTAGTTGAAACCAACTTGATTTGGTTTTAATTTGATTGGATTTTCAAAAACAACCAAGTATAAATAGTCCCTTCCAGTTAAAAATACAGGGTTGGAGAGATAGATACTGGTTTGACCTCGCTTCTCATTGGTCTATACGCCAGGCAGACTTAAACAATGTAAATATCGCGATGGCGCAACAATGATGGTCGATAGTTGACCGGTCTTCTGTATATAAACAGTGGAATAAAATTCAAAGATGACGAGATTGGTTTAAGTCTCATTCAAATTATAGTCATCGTGAATTTTGTTAATCAGGCTGTATGATTTCGATAATCGTAGACATGAACTCGATTCTCATCAACACCTGGCAGTATTCATATAATAATAATAATAATTTATTAGCCCAAGTTATGTGTTAGTCACATTTAAGGTTGTCAATGATACATGAATATAAATGTACATACGTATATAACGATAAAACGAACAAAATAACATCAAAAAACATTTACATTTGTATGTAGAGTTAAAAGATTTGATGATATAATAAAACATGCTGTCGGTACAAGAATGTATGTGAGTCAAAAAAACTTTCACGGTGGTATCTCGTCAAAATAAACTACGCAACACTAATTACGTCGCACCCCGAAATTTTGACCCTGTTACAATTTGAATAACTTTTTTCTGCTTTGAACAATTTGAATTTGGTTTGCACTGATCGCTAGCTCAGTCATTCAGCATTAATCTCGTACTTCTTCGATATATGCGGTTATTTCCATAAAATTGCTACAGGATGTTTTATGGGACTGTGCAAAATTTCGGAATTTTCAAAAGGATCCCAAATGAAGAAAAACAGTTTTTTTTCAACTTCAACAGCAGAGCCATGAAGATTATCTCATAACCTTTGGCCATCTCCAAAATTGTCTTCATATCACTTTTATTTACAGAGTGATCTCAAAAAATCAATTTTTTGGTTTTGCACTCATAACTTTTTTCCTCTTCAACCGATTTTCAAAATCTCAGGCTCATTTTGAAGCTGAAACCTCATATGAGAAGATTTGAAGATCAGAATTAACTCAAGATGAACATTCAAAATCGAGGGTTTTCTCAAAGGTGACCCAAATCTGAAACACTCTGTAAATATCGACTGGGAGGAGAATTAAATGAAAATCAACTTGTTTCCGGAAGGATTTTCCATTCTGGATACGTCCTGATCTATTTTCTTTCATTAGTCAAAAATTATGCGTGAGAAAACCGAATTGAAACGCCATGTTCTAGAAAAAAAATCAGTCCAAATAAATTCATGGTCCGTAACCAACGTAACAAGAATCATAATTAGTGACTGACAAGACAGGTTGAAAATTACGTTCTCCTGAAAATAAAGATCAGGACAGAAAAAAACTATTCGTAGGTCTTTCTTTTCTGATTATATGACTTCCATAAAAAAATTCAAAATAAAAAAAAAATCTGAATGCAACAAAATTTCAGGGTAACCTTCTCACCCCCTATACAAAGTCTTCCATCATGTTTTGGATTTTTTTCGAAGAATTTAATTTTTTAGACCCCCAAAAAAAAATTCATGCGTACGCCTATAAAGAATTTTTTTTATCTCTTTGACCAACTTTCTCCGCTGAACACAGCTATGGGTACCGCTTGTCTCGATTCTGAAAGAAAACTTTTTTTCGCCCTGTACATCAAACTATGATACTTGGAGAACTCGAGTTTTGGCGATTCTTAGTAGTTTTGTACGAAACTCACGAAAATTATATGTAAAAAATCACAAAAATCTCCTTCCGCTTCATTCGTACCCAAAGTACCCCAAGGGGGCAAGGGGGCGAAAGAATTTTTTATTTTTTTTTATATCCGATTCCGATGTGGGGGTCAGGTGAAATATGTTCACCAATATTTGAAACCGTTTGATCAGCAAAAATTTTACCCCAAAAAAAATTTTTACAGTCTTTTTGGTGGTGATATTTTCTTTTCGATCAAACAAAGTTTTGGATATTTTTCTTTTTTAATCGGAATTTCGAGGGGGATTTAGATTTGGTTCACCTTTGCAGAAACCCCTGATCTTGATCTTTAATATTTATTTTTAGTCAATTCTAATCTTTGTGTTTGTTCATCTAACGTTTCGGCTTCAAAATTATCCTAAGATTTTGAAAATCGGTTGAAGAGGAAAAAATTTATGACTGCAAAAACAAAAAAAATATTTTTTGAGGTCACTCTGTAAATAAAAGAGATAAGAAGACAATTTTGGAGATGGCTCAAGTTAATGAGATCCCCTTTATGCCTCTGCTGTAAAAGATGGAAAAAAAACTGTTTTTCTTCATTTGGCATCATTTTGAAAATTCCGAAATTTTACACGGTTTCAAAAAACACCTTGTAGCAATTTTATGGAAGAAACCTTATGTAACAAAAAAGAACGAGATTATAGCTGAAGGACTGAGCTAGCGAACAGCGCAAACAGAATTCGAATTGTTCGAATCAGAAAAATGTTATTCAAATTGTAACAGGGGTAAAATTTCGGGGTGCGACGTAATTAGTGTTGCGTAGTTTAGAAGCCAAGAAATTCTTCATGTGAATAAAAAGCGTTATTTAAAAGACATTTCGAAATTGCTGCTTTGAATTTTTTGAGTGGTGCATTTGTTAGTGTAGCTGGCAGCTTATTGAAAAGCTTCGAACATGTATAGTTAATTGGATGTTGTGTTTTTTTCAGGCGGTGATTTCGGATGCATAAATATTTTTTGTTCCTAGTGTTATAAGAATGAAACTTTGAATTTGAACACATAAAATTCTCATTTTCCTCAGAAAACAAAACACATTGTGAGATGAATACAGAAGGTAGAGTCAAAATATTCAGATTTTCGAATAATGGTTTGCAGTGATCCCGAAGACTAGCGCGACTAATTATTCTCACAATTTTTTTTGAAGTTTGAAAATTCTTTCACTTCCAATGGAAATTCCCCAGAACAAAAGCCCATAAAAGATAATGGAATAAAAGTTACTATAGTAATATGTCAAAGCAGTATCCTGAGTAATGTGTTCCATTAGTTATCTGATTTGATACACCACTTTATTAACTTTTTTTGATATAAAATTAGTGTGGTCCTTCCAATCCAATTTAGTGTCAATGTGGATGCCTAACAGCTTGCTACTATTTGAATATTCATGAATGAGAAAGAATAATTCATTTGTTTTATCTGTATTGAGCTTCAATTTGTTTGATGAAAACCAGTTCGAAGCCTTTATTGCTACAATTTCCATATTCTTAAGGGTCAATGAATTGTAGTATCATCGGCATATAAAGTCACCGCGTGAGCATTCAAGAATTTTGGTGAATCATTTATAAAAACAATGAAAAAAATTGGACCCAATATAGATCCTTGGGGAACACCTATTTCTATGGGTGAAATGTCCGATTTCTCACCAGAGGATCGAACAACTCGTTGTTGTCTACCTTGTTAATAGGAAGCAAGCAATTCAAGTGCTGCGCCTCTGATTCCATAATAATTTAATTTGTTGAGGAGATATTCATGCGTAACGCAATCGAAAGCCTTAGATAAGTCCAACAAGGTAGCACACGAGATATGTTTCCATCGATTGCTTCCAATATTTTTTCTATGATGATTATTAAGGCCTTGGTTGTTGACCTATTACGACAATAACCGTATTGTTCTTCAGCAAATAGTTGATTCTGCTCGAAATATGAAACTATCCTTGATTTTAACAAGCATTCGAAAATTTTTTAGAAGATTGGGAGCACTGAAATGGGCCTACATGAATTAACTTCATTAGGGTCGCCACTTTTTGGAATCGGAACTACTTTGGCAATTTTTAATTCATTAGGAAATATACTTTGCTGTATGCATTCATTGAAAATGTCACACAATGTTGGAGCCAGGTCATCACATGAGTATTTCACAACTTTCACGTTGAGATCATATATATCTTTACTATGAGAGTTCTTAAAATTTTTTATTATACCTTTTATTTCATCGTTAGTAGTCGGAGACATTGTAGCATTCAAATTTACCACCAAATGATTTAAATTTGAAACCGAGTTTGAAACCAATTTAAAATAGTAATATACCATCTGAAATTACTATAATATAGCTACAGTTTAGTTAATAAACAATATACTCACAGAAAACATTCAGTTTGTCACCAACAAATCTTTGATAATAAAAGGAATTTATTAAAACAACACTATATCACACAAGTTTCTAATGATAGTATATCACAAACACACTAGGTGATGTAACTAGCTGCAGTAACTAGCTGCAGGAATCTTATGATTTCTGGCTATCTGTCTGATCCAGGCCTGGAATGGAAGAAAAGAGTCAGTAAAGATATACATTCAAAAGTAAACAAGCGACTTACCACTGTTTTCTCTGGTGTGATAAATTCTATGGTACTGACTATTTCAGGGTTTGTGAAGATCGTCTCTTCGATCTGAATGTGATTCTGAGTGATTTATTGGGTTTTTGTTTATTTTTCTGAATCTTGTCTTGTCTTTTTTTTTTGGCCTTTGCTCTATATGGCAATTGGCCAGCACATTTATTCTTCAGTTTGGGCCACCTTTGAGGTGTGTCTGAGATTACCTCATGCCCTATTTCTTGGGATTGGTTCACTGTGAATTTTCGGATTTGTAGCTGAAAGAGTATATTTAATATGTTTCACACATAATATTACTTAATTTATGAAGGGTCTTGCGTGGGGGAAGTTAGTAAGACAGATAGCACAACAAAGGTATAACTCTTCTCGATCCGGAGCAACGGCGGATCATTCACAACCAGAAATGTTGCCTCGGATAAGTAGCACCAGGAGTGTGAAGATAGGGATTCTGGAAAAAGATATGAATATGTTATAAATCAATTTTATTGTGTTTTAGAAATTTGATGAGTAGTAGCATAATGTTCTTGTTCATATGAGTTAAAACTGTACTCATATTCATTGGAATCGGGATTCCAATTTTTCTCATTTCTTCATATAGGTCTACATTTGGTATCATATTAATGGGACATTGGAAAAAAATATGTTTGTTCAATTTATCCACATTCACAATAGGGATAGTCCTTAATATTCATACGGTATAGATGTGAAGCTGTCAAGCAGTGTCCTGTTCTCATTCGGATGATAGATGTTATATGTCTTCTATCTATATATGGGTAATAATGATACCAAGGCTTCATGGGGAAATTATTCTGAATATTTGTGTACCATCGCCCTTTGTTAATAGAGAGTGTTTTCCATTCTTGAGCGAATGCTTCTTTTATTTTCCTTTTAAACATTGGCATTAATTCATGTTTATCCAGTTTGATATTTAAAGGAATGTTAAGGGAACGCCCAATGTTTGCCAATGTATCGACAATTTCATTTCCTTTAATTCCTGTATGTCCAGGGATCCAGGCAAGCTTGTAGTCCATTCCGGATTGAATGGATTGATTGGCTTCTATTATGATGGACTTGGTAGTTAAAGAAATATAATCACTTGAGGCTTGAATACGATTATTTGATATTTTTTTTATAGCACTAAGTGAATCTGTGAATACTATACATTTATCAATATTCTTTTGTAAACATACGATAATACTCTTATGAATGAGTAGTCAATGCTTGGAATGTGTACCCCAATTCCAGTTTGTTCTGTGTCTAGTCCTACGTTGGTTTTAGATGCATCGGTATATACAAACCGGTAATTTGGAAGCAAGTGTTCAGTTTCTATATGAAATTTTATTTGGTTGTTTATATCTTGTTTTTTCAAATTCAAATCGACTATTTCAGTTGGCGTGGTCTGGTTATGATAATCTGTTTCAAAACAAGGAAGTCTATTTGCGTTGTATATTTGGTCTATGTAAGGTTCAATGTAGTTTAGGGCGTCTATTAAGAGTAGATGATTTGTGCCGATTCTAGACCTCCTCCCAAGGTCACACACCCCCCACGTGGCCTTGGGAGGTCAATGACCTTGGGGGGTCAATGACCTTGGGAGGAGTGACCTTGGGGTGAATGACCTTGGGAGGAGTGACCTTGAGAGGAGTGACCTTGGGGTGAATGACCTTGATGCGATCTTGGGAGGAGTGACCTCGAGTTGGCGACCTTGAGAGGAGGGTGCCCTTGGGAGTTGCTGTGGCCTTGAGAAGAGCGCGTCCTTGAGGAGGGCTTTCTTTTTTTCTGTGAGCGTGACCTTGTGTTTCCACACCCCTGAAATGGGAGGGGGTGCGACCTTGAACACTGCTGCTGCGTGCGCATGCGCCATTCCCCCACTAGAGTTCAAGATCGCGTTGGTGAGAGTGAGTTCCTATAAATTGGCGATTCAGTGCTATAGTTGCCACAAGCAGTAGCAGCAGTATAACTAGCAATCAATAAAAATAAATATTGACTCGTAAAGCGTGTGCGTATCCTTGCGTGATAACAAGTGTTATTTTTATGTAAGTAAATTCCTATATTCTATATATTCTTTTGTACTCTCTTTCACGTGTTTAATCTAGAGATGGGTTCACCTAAAATTGATTTGATCGCGATCAATAATCAAATCGCTGAAGGGTATGAATTCACCAAGCAAGTGTTGATATCATCGCTGATCTTGAATAAGCCTTATCTGATCAAGAAAATGACAATATTTGAAACTAGATTTGGTAGATCTGCCACCGTTATATTATTAGATGAAGAAAGTGGGGAAACTGTGAAATGTTGGTTGCCCAAAAGAGTTTCAGATGTGATTGAAGAAAGCGATCTCCATTTGATCAACTCCCGCGGGCTTTATACAATAGCATACCTGGGGCAGAGTGAACCATCATATGCTGGTGCGAAAACGCGAACGCTTATTAGGTTCGGCATAAAAGAAATACCCCTTAGCGAGACTTCGCCTCAGTAATTAATTGAATTATTTTTATTATTAGTTTAGTATTAGTGAAAGGGAGTTTAAAGATTATATGTATATAGTAGTTCTTACATTCTCGCCACCCTCGTCGTCGCATTTACCATTTTTGGTGAGTAGTTTTTTTAAGCTGAGGGTATGAGCTATGTAATATGAAACGTATTTGTTGAATTATCTCCTAAACTCTTTTTTTTTGTTTATTTATTTGTAGACTCCAGTACTCAACTTCTAAGGATATGTGGATGCACTATTCTAGCCAGTTTTGGCCAGCTGCTGAAGACATCGAATCAGCAGTCAGCAGACTTAAATGTGAACTCATCGATTTGGAGCGTGATTCACTCCATGCAGCCAACTATGATATGAGCGCATGTTTCAATCAAGAACGAGCTCGAGAGATTTTAGCGGATGCTGATCGATATAAAATCGGTCATTTTCTATGCAGTCGCCTAGAACACGGGAGTATAACTTTGGAGAAGTTTCTTGAAGAAATGGTGAAGGAGGGTTTGGAATGCTTCCTTCATGATTTAGTTGAATTCCTACCAACTATCATCATCGAAAAATACGGTTTGAGGGAAGCTTCAGAAGAAGAAGAAGAAGGTGGAGAAGGCGAAGAAGGCGAAGAAGGGGAAGAAGAAGTTGGGGAAGAACAAGAAGGTGGCGGGGTACAAGGGGGTGTCTAGTATGCTCTTATAGTCTTTAGACTCACTATTTCAATCATTGTACATAATAGGAAAAATAAAACATTATTCAACATTTTACATCTTTTATTATCCGAAAAAAAACTGCTACAAATATATATATCTTAAACTATGGTGGTAGTGATTCATCTGATCATAGCTTCATAATTCTTCGTTCATACACCCATCTGTATGGAGCCATCTAGAGCGTTATATGTCATGACTGCGTCATGTAGAATGAGCGCATACACTCTTGTATTGGCTGGAAATTTTGATTTGCGAGTCTCAAATTCCAATTTGATATCTACTGTTGAGGATTTCATGGCGTCGGCTTGATGGCTGCAATCGATGATAAATAATGGGTTCTTCCTGAATTCTTCTATACCCATCATCGGCTCACTCATATCTTTACCATAGTAACTCTTTTGGAAATTTTCGTAAGCATAATAGGCTATAGCATCCAACTTCCTGTCGAATTCTAAATTCCACCGCTCGTATGGGTATACTTCTGAATTCAAATACACTCGAATATTATTAATGTCAGCATTAATGAATTGGGTGGCATCTTGAGATACATCATCCGTATTAGTAGATTTCTGGAATCCTATGATAATGTATCGCGGTCGCTCGAGGCTGTTGGTAGTTTTGACAGCCCAAATGTCTGAAGATGTTTCACGGATAGTTGGTAACTCATACAAATCCCACATCCTATATGCTATTTTTATCTTCGCAGTGGAACTTTTATTGATGCGATTCAATAGTTTGAGTTTTTGTTTATCTGACGGCATGATATGCCTTATTCTCCATTCAATCTTATCAATTTCTATTTTCGCATTAACTACTCCCATGTAGGAGTTTTTGAATGAGCGAGCAATGATTAGTATCAACTCTTGTTTTATATTCAAGACACCCTTATTATAGTCCTCAGCGAATCCCATCAAGTATTTGAGTGGTAATTTTCCGCTGAATACGTGATTGATTTTGTCTAGGATCGGTTGATTATCATCATCAATTCCCCAACCGAGGGTCTCTAGAAATTTTTTATTCGATTTCCCATAGGAGATCATACATTTCATAGCTGTAGTGATGCCTGGTTTTCGAATCATACACACTTGTTCGCCACCCATCTCATAGCGAATTTCGTCGAAGAGGAATGCTAGAGCATTATTGGATAAATAGCAATCTGCTGTCAAATCATCTGGCATGAATTTTCCTTCGATGTAGATGTAGCTCTCTGCAATATCTAATATCAAATCTTGAAAGTTGACAGCTATTCTTATTTCGTCAGAGTTCTTGAATGATGGTGAACCATATGGTTTGTATGTGTGTTCATGCAGGCTGATTAGGGAATGATCGAAGATTGGTTCATCAAACACTTCCAATTGGAGGCTAGTAGAAGTTGTGGAAACCATCTCTATTTTTTCTGTAGCACTTTCAGTCCGATAGATTTCAAGAAATCAATATCGCTCTCAGATAGGTTATGATGCCGCCTTGTCTGATTGAGACGTCGATTGCGAATGAATCCGCGACCGCGTTTACACTTCTTTTTATTATTTCTGCGGTCATTATGGGGTGTGGGGGTGGATATTCGCTTTGATTGGTTACCGAAGCAGAACCCCATCTTTTCTCTGCTATTTTTCGAGATCAATCTAGTTGTTTCAGTTCAAGCTTCACAATAATCTTCTCTCCTCGGAAATCGACCAAACAATTTTCATCATCCAAAATTCTCAGTGTAATGTTATCGATAGACTGACGTCCGGTCGGGCTGATTGGTAGATATATAATGTTTTTCGGTTCCTTCGACAGCTTATATCCAGGATCCACATTGATGTCGAATTCATACAACGTGTGAACCTCTTCCCCATTCAGGTACGCCCCGCTCGTGATATTGCAATCGATGCGTATTAGGCGAACTTTAATAATTTTCACCGGCTTGGTGGATTTATGTAGAAAGTTGGATGGGTAGAATTTTTTCTCGAAACCCAACACTTCGGCTATGGAATTCTCAACTGACAACATAATTCCATATGAAGATTTCATTTCACACATTAGAGTGTTATTATTAGCTCGAAGATAAAATTCAATATTATTTTTACTCTTTTTACTATCAGAGGAGGGGTTCGAAGATGCTATAGCTTCTTGTATAACTCTATTGATTTCTTCTATTTCATAGGCGCCTGGTGGAATATGAATCATTTTCGAGTTCTCAGAGATGCGACCTTCTTTCTCATCCCAATAACCCAAAGCGTTATTAGTCTCATCTATATTGGCTATGGAATTGTAAGAATAAAAGCCGTGTAATCCCAAACCGTAAGTTCTTCTCGCATCTAGTTCAATTGGTGGGTAAAAATCAGCGCTCAAAACACTATGACCACCCGATATGGTGAATGTTTGCGACATAATGTTGGTGGTGTGTAAAGAAAACGGCGAAAATGGGTAACAAACCTCAATGAACATTCAACAGCTGCAACTTGATCGCTATGCGAGACATTGAAGAATGTTTTTATTTTCGCATTGATAATCATTTATATATAAAAAATTTTTTATTACATATTGCCACATCTACATTTTCATTCGACAAAAGCAGCAAAACACTTTTCGTGGTATTGGTCCATCGTTGACATCAACACCGTCTGGTTGATTATCGCATTTCTCGTGATGATGATCCTCACAAAATTGGTATTTCGACACCTCTGGATCGTCTTTCAATCGTTGCGGTAGCTTATCCCATACTAGAGCTATTTCTTGGGAGGCCAATCCAATCAATACTTCCTTTGGTAGGTCGGCGAGTTCTTTCTCAGTCATTTTTAAGAGAGAGCGTGATTTAGAGTAAGCTAACAACGCATGGGCCATTTCTTTGATGCTTTCTCGATCCATGATGAGCTACTTTTCGTTTGTGTTCTTCTTCGAGAGAAATTTCAAGCACAAATGCCCGCACCAGACTGTGTTGTATTCTTGTTGGCGCTCATAGTTATATACTATTTTGGTAGCTCTAAGCGCCTGCGGCCCTCTATTCAGATATTTCACCAACTCTTTTGGTGGGGGTAAATCGCCATAGCTATCATAATACTCGACTACTTTACCGCTTTTTTTATATGCAACCCAATGTGTGCCATCACCTTGTTCGCTATCTAAATTCAATATGGCGGATTCTGTACGATATGGGCCGGATGAGGGTAAATTATCCCTCATATATATACCTCGAAAGTTTGGTATTCCTATCTTTTTTATATGTCGTGATAGGTCCACATCTGTTAAAGCCCTTCGAGGTAGGCCATCTAGTTTTTTGGAGTTTGGGACTTCAAATAGATACCCAACCCTTTGCGGTATGGTTTCAGATAGACCCCCTTGCCCATTTTACCTAGAGCAATAGCCTCCATATGTGTGTTGTGGCGGTTCGCCTCAGCGAGTTTCTCCTTACTTTCTTTGGCGGAATTGATAGCACGAACAACGCTTGCACTGCCTGCAGCCAAACTACCCAATGCTGATAATCCCGCGAAAATTGGGATTAGTGGGAGAATGCCGCCAACTTTGGGGATTGGTATTATGCGGGGTGTTCGAATATTTCTCCTTCCTCCTGCCATTCTCACGAATTTTTTAGCTGCACCGACGGCCTTTAGAGTTGTTTCACCCAAGTTTCTGGTGAGCGTTCCCCTGTTCCCCATTTGGCGTAGCGCATGTCGAACTTTGTGCACTATTCCCGATCCAAAAGCTATCTTTCTCATGCGTTTGGGCGTGGTCCGCTTCTTTTTCCTTTTCAGCACACTACCGCCGCACCCCATACCAAAGCGCCTTTTTCCCTTCATTATATTTGTTGTTTTCCCCTTACGACAAATTCGCCAACTTTTTTTCTTTGTTGAAGTGTATCGCTTGGCGTTCATGATATAAATGAGCTTTGCGACACTCGCAGATCATTATAAAGTACTTGGCAGTCGCATGATGCAGATTGTTCGACAAAATGAGACATTCAGTGTGGAAAATTTTGATGAAAAAGTTGGGTTAGGAAATAGTGCAATTCCACAGCGTAGGCATGGGGATCTATTTCCCAATACAATTCGAAGTTTGATTATTGGTCCGTCGAATTGTGGCAAGACGAATGTTATGATATCACTGCTCACCAATCAGAATGGCTTACGATTCGCCAACATATACCTCTATTCAAAATCATTGTATCAACCCAAGTATGAGTATTTACGTAAAGTATTGGAACCGATAAAGGGGTTGGGTTATCACACTTACAGTAACAATGCAGACATAGTTGAACCTGCCGATGCAAAACCTGAGAGTATATTTATATTCGATGATGTTATATGTGAGAAACAGGATGTGATTAGATCTTATTTTTCGATGGGGCGCCATAGGAATGTCGATTGTTTCTATCTTGCGCAAACCTATTCGAGAGTGCCTAAACAACTAATTCGCGATAATGCGAATTTCATAATCATGTTCAAACAGGACGAAATGAATCTTCATCACATATTTTCCGATCATGTATCCCCAGATGTGACATTCAATCAATTTCGGGATATGTGCGCACATAGTTGGACGGATAAATATGGTTTTCTCGTTATCGATAAGGATAGTGAGATTTGCGAGGGACGCTATAGAAAAGGGTTTGATTGCTTCATATATCCATGATACCCTGATGTGGTTGAATCATTCGATCGCTGGATGGCAAAATGAGCGCATCTAGCAGTGAAAAAATGGATGAAATATGTCTCAAGCAGAAACTTGTCGAAGCAACTGATGCGGTGAGAAAAAAATTCAAAAGTTTGAAGAGCGCTTACCTCAGCGATCAGACAATGCTTGAGAAGGTATACAAACCGCTAACGAAACCATTGAAAGCTATCTCAGAAGCTGCTGCGGTAGCGATAGCCCCCTCCCAAATATCGGGTCTGGAAGTACCACCTATCCTTAAAATACCGCAGCCTACGCACCATTCTACGCCGATGCGTAGGAAAACGGTGGGAGATGCTACAGAAATGTTTGATAAACATTTGGAATCTGGAAATTCCAGCAAAAATTCGCAATTGATGCAGAGCGAACTCGATTATGTGACAATGATGGAAACACCACCAACATCATCAACTTCACACATTTCTAGCGATAATACTACCGCTATTGATACAACAACTCTACAAGATCGAGTGCAGCAGCATTTGGATAACTTGAAAACTGGAAAATCTAATTATGATACAGTATATGGTGTTCGTATCGATCCCAAAACGGGTAAATTAAGGATGGGTAATATGGAAATCCGTTTTTTGAATGATCAAATCGAATTATGGCGTGATAATAGAAGGAGTAAGGTATTTCCAGCTTCTTCTGAACTATATGATTTGATTTTTATGAATCAAGCACCTGGATCTATTAGCGATCGAGATAAGCAGATATATACCTCCATTCTGAAGACTACAGGATCCGCATATAAAAATTATGATATTAGAGGAGGTTTGAATGCTGAATCCTCTAACTCGAAAAAAAAATATCGACAAATCATCAAACCTCTCATAGATAGCCCACATTATATGAGGAGTAATCCTCAACGATTTGATATCAAAGGCGGTAAAGGAGTAGTGGGGTCAATACCGCGCAAAAAAGTTCTGAATAGAAAACGGAAAGAATTTGTTTATTGGAATGATGCTGCAGAATTGGTGGAACGTCTTCGATTATTGTGGAGTTCTAAAATGGTTGGTCATACAGGGCATGATAATGAAATAATGTCGATAATAGAGGAATTGCGTGAAGAAGGTATCATACGTTGATTTTTCAAAGTGCGAGCGCCATATGTATATGCGAGTTTGGAAGATTAGTTATTAGTATATGAATGAAAGCCGAAGTAATCGCAGCGGGAAATCTACGAAGTGGAAGATGAAAATAAGCCCAACCAAAAGGGTGATTGCTAATGAATTACACAAACCCGCGAGGCGTAACTTCAAAAGGAGGAGAACGATAATCAAAGGATTTGCTGACCTGTGGCAAATTGATTTGGCTGAAATGCAAATATATGCAGATGAGAATATGGGCTATCGATATATATTATTCGTTATCGATTGCTATTCAAAATATTTATGGGTTGAACCGATAAAAAATAAAACTGGTGTGGAAGTGACAAAAGCTATGGAAAAAGTGCTGAAGCGAGCTGAATATTCTCCAAAAAATATTCAAAGTGATTTAGGCAAAGAATTCTACAATTCACGCTTCGAAAATTTGATGCAGAGATATAAGATCAATCACTATTCAACTTATAGTATAATGAAAGCAGCTATTGTGGAGCGAGTAATTAGAACATTGAAGACTTGGATCTATAGAGAATTCTCCGCCAGAGGTGACTATAAGTGGCTCGACATTCTCGCAAATTTTGCTAACGAGTATAATAATAGAAAACATAGAACAATTGGTATGAAACCTGCTGACGTAACACCTTCAACAATACTTGAAGTATATAGCCACCTTGAAATAGCGCCACCGGCAAAATATAATGTTGGAGATGTTGTCAGAATAAGCAAATTCAAAGGAGTTTTCGAGAAAGGATACTCAGCCAATTTTTCCACAGAATTATTCACCATATCTAAAGTGAATATTACCAATCCGACGACATACAACATCAAAGATGTCAAAGGTCGCCCTATCAAGGGATGCTTTTATGAATTGGAATTGTTGAAAACAGCTGAGCCAAATGCATATCTAGTTGAAAAAGTGTTGAAAACGAAGGGGAATAAGATATTTGTCAAGTGGCTAGGATTTTCTGAAGAGCACAATTCTTGGCTCGATAAATCTGCAATTGTTTGAAGTATTTAATTTTTTTTCAATAAATGAGTCTGTTGACATTTCCTATCGCCTATTTCTTTCCTACCCAATTTTCACCCAATAAGAAAAAGTCGCATCAGAATTTAATATATTTTATTATGAAAATTTGCAAATAATATGATGAACACAAACATAAATATATATTCACAACTATATACACCTTTATTTATATTTATAAAAACTTTATTTTCAACTATATACACAATCATCTTTATATACACACATCTTTTACTAATATTTACAATAATTTATTTACATACTTACAACTATATATACATCTTAATTTATATTTACAAAAACTATTTACAATTAGGGCCTTAATTAAAATTTACAAAAAACTATATACAACTAGGTTTCCTTCCCCAGTAAAACAGCATTCGCGTCGGCATGTCCCCCATAACGAGAAACCTCCGCATCAATTTCGGCTATGCTCTCTTTCTGCATGGCAGAAATTCGCTGAAGCTCAGCAATCTGAGCTTCAACCAGCGCGTTGTCGTGAAGGGTTCTCGTTTTGCGGTCGCTCATCATTGCCAACCACCGCACCAACTCGTCATTGTATCTCCTTAGTTGGGTAGCAGGCAGTAATGGTCCCGGCGGAATGCTGTTTGACGGGGAAGGCGTTGATGGGGAAGGCGTCGGCGGCGCGGCATCCTCACTCTCCGCCTGTGAAGGCGAAGCCGCACCTCCAGCTGCCGGTGAAGATGGCGGCGACGGCTGCGACGGCGGCACATCCTCCGCTAGCGGCGAGGGTGACGCAATACCCGCCGGGGATGGTGTCGCAACCTCCGCCTCAGCTGCTGGTGATGGCGATGGTGGTGGTGGGGATGATGGGGGCGTCGCCGCAACCTCTGCCTCCAGCGCCGGCGATGGTTGTTGGGGAGGTCGCGGGGTGGCATCTCCATGAGGTGGCGCGGCGTCGGCGGAAACAATGATGGTGATGACTTCGTCATCAGGCGGCGGAGTGGCGGCAACTGCAGCCTCATGAACGATGGCATCACCACCATTGTTTTCGCCAACATCCGCGGCCTCAGCAGCAGTAGCACCTTCATCGTCGGAGATGGTGACGATGCTGATGCTTCCAGACTGTTCAATTTTATTGGCATTAGCCACTTCCGATGCATCACCCACGGCGCCTACTCCACTGGTTCCCTCATCAATGGCGGCGATCGCATCACCGTCCGCATTGGTTCGAGCACTAGCCGGCTTGATCACGTCCACTCTGAGGACGTTGATTGCCGGCTTTCGCTCTTGTTGAGCGGTACGCCGTTCCGCGTACCACTCAGCAATATCACCTCCGCGGTAGGGGTTTGCCTTGCCACTATTATTGAGGAACTTGCGGAGTATCATTGAAGAAGAGGAAGATTTGCCCTTCTTGCTAGGGCCGGCCTTAGAAGGCCCCGCAACCGCCTTCGGGCTAATCTTCCTCTTCTTCGAAGGTGCCTTGGGCGACGCTTTCGAAGACGTCGATGCCCTCGATGATAACGCCCTCTTTCCACCAACACGGCTACCAAAGATCTTTTTCTTTGGTTGCGGTGGTGGTGCAAAATCATCCTCGCTATCATCGAGAAAGATATGTTGAAGGGGGTTAGCAACCTTCCTTTTTGACGAGGACATGCTTTTCCCCCCAACAGATCCCGATGATTTCGCGCCACAAACCTTCATTTTCTTGGTTTGTGGCGCGAAATCATCAGCATTGTCATCTTCGGGCAGGCTTTCAACCAACATTGACGCTTTGCCTGAAAGCGCCATATCCTCCTCACTCTCCGACGATGAAGATGATTCACTCACCCTGCGACAGCTCATCTTAGCCCCCTTGGAAGATGCCCCTTGCGACATCGCCGGCCTCTTCTTACCCCGGGTGCCAGCCGCACCCACGGTATCGTCGCCGCACATGCTATCATACGTGTTAGCGAGAAGAGCTCCAAGATCAATTTCATCTTCGGGAACATCAAATGCATCCATGGTGATGTTCTCGAAAAATGATGAATTGATGCCTGAAAAAATTTCGAGAAAAATATTAGGATAGTGTTACAAGAAAAAGAGTTGAAAATAACCTACTTAATTGCTGGAGCTCCTCAGAATTGTCGGGAGCGGCAGAGGATTGAGCGGCGGCGGCGGAGTTGTTGAAGGCCATCTCGTATTTCTATAACAATGAAAACATGTTAAGTCGTGTATTGCATTGTATAGAGAAATTATGAAATTATCGCAAAGAAAAATATTATAAGTTATAGGTTATTATAGCACTTAGCAAAACTCGACTATATCACAATGAGAATGAAGTATGTTATAGAACTCGAAAATTTATATTTCACTATATGCACTCACAAGGAAATACTTACAATTGGTTCAGAAGTAATACTCCAAAAAAAATTTGCCGGTGGTGTGGTAGCTCGAGAGGAGGGCAAGCAACGGTGTCTTCTAGACCGGGTCCAAAAAACACTTGAAGATTCTACAACTTGGAAAAAGATTCAATATTAGTATAATGAAAAAAAACAAGAGTAAGAGTTTTCCACTTCGGAAAAATAATTCGACATTGAAGCAATGAGGAAAAACATTCAGAGTTGGAGAAATAGAAATAATCTGATATTATCACAAGGAGAAAAAAAATGTTCAAAAGTCCCAGCTTCTATCACTTTGAAAATGATTCGATATCAATGCAATGAGAAAACATTCAGAGTCAAAGAAATAGAAATAATCTAATGTTATCACAATGAGAAAAATGTACAAGTCCTACATTCACCACTTAGAATATAATTCGATATCACAAGTACAAAAATATGAAGATGTATACAAATTCACTATACACACTTCAAAGGTAATACTCACAGTTGGTCTAGGAGCGTCTAGTCTGAGTAGCCCAACAGGAAGGCAGCGAACAGAATGAGTTCAAGATGAAAACACTCGAAGATTCTATCACTTGGAAAAAGATTCAATATTAGTATAATGCAAAAAAACAAGAGTAAGAGTTTTCCACTTTGGAAAAATAATTCGACATTGGAGCAGTGAGGAAAAACATTCAGAGTCGGACAAATAGAAATAATCTAATATTATCACAACGAGAAAAATGTTAAAGTCCCAGCTTCTTTCACTTTGAAAATGATTCGATATTAATGCAATGAGAAAACATTCAGAGTCGAAGAAATAGAAATAATCTAATGTTATCACAATGAGAAAAATATACAAGTCCTACATTCACCACTCAGAATATAACACAAAATCACAAGTACAAAAATTTAGAGATATATACAAATTCACTATACACAACCAAAAGGTAATACTCACAATTGATCTAGCGGCGTCTAGTAGGCAGGTCTAGTCGAAGAGGAAGGCGGGCAGCAGAATTAGTTGAAGATGGAAACGGTTTGCAGATTCTATCACTTGGAAAAAGATTCAATATTAGTATAATGCAAAAAAAACAAGAGTAAGAGTTTTCCGCTTTGAAAAATAATTCGAAATTGGAGCAATGTGGAACAAACATTCAGAGTCGGGCAAATAGAAATAATCTAATATTATCACAACGAGAAAAAATGTTCAAGCCCCAACTTCTTCCACTTTGAAAATGATTCGATATTAATGCAATGAGAAAAATATTCAGAGTCAAAGAAACAGAAATAATCTGATGTTATCACAACGAGAGAAATCTACAAGTCCCAGATTCACCACTTAGAATATAATACAAAATCATAAGTACAAAAATATGGGGATATATACAAATTCACTATACACAGTCAAAAGGTAATACTCACAATTGATCTAGCAGCGTCTAGTAGGCAGGTCTAGTCGAAGAGGAAGGCAGGCAGCAGAATGATAAATTCGAGTGGGCGCTTCGCTTTTGTACTCTTTCCTCCCTCCTAGCTGAGAGTGGGAGTGACTGATGGCGGGTGACAGATGATGATGGCGCTACTGATGGCGGATGACAGCTGACACGGAACACCTCAACGACCAACTACGGGCACGGAACACTTCGCGATAGTTTGGTATGGCAAATAATAGCGATTGTGATAGATGGCGCCCCTGTTTCAAGGTCATTAGCCTTAATAGCAGGTGGCGCTACTGATGGCAAGTGGCGCTACTGATGGCGAGTGACGCTACTGATATCGGGTGATAGCTGGCAGATGACAATTGACAGGGCGACTGTCACGGCGGCCATCTTAGTCGGAAAGAGTATTGAAAAGCGGAGGTCATAGCGGTTTCAACTCCTGAGTCGACCACTAGTTTGAGAAGAACTCCTCAATTATTCTTCAGTCAATATGTATCCGAGTGCCTGGGATAACAAGCCAATTATTGCAGTGAGGCCGCTTATCGCGAATGGGGCGATATGCTGCCACAATTGCGGGGACGCCTTCGTGCCAGAAGACCTTAATCCCAGCACGGGAATGTGCCAGCGTTGCTCGTTGGCGAATACGACAAGAACGGGGCCCCCATCTCCTGTACCAGCGCAGTCACCAAGTTCCGGAGCCCGATGCGATAGGTGCTGTAAAAAGCTGAGGAATTCCAACTTTGGAATCTGCCGCCCAACATGCCGGGAATGCAGCATGGGTAGAAGGCTGCACTTCCATAGATGTAGAAGCTGCCGGCAATATCGGAATGATTGCTGGCAAGGGATTTGCAGAGGTTGCAATTTCAGCAAGAAATTCTTTTGCGAGGTGGTGGGCCACTTTTATAGGGGGCCCTCCGAACATTTGGACAAGTGTTGGTGCCTACCCCTCGAAGAGAGACTTCGAAGAAGGGCTAGGGATTTGGAGGTGCCGGCTCCAACATTTAGGTATTATAGGGGTGATATTGAAGGAGACTATTGAATTAGTGTATATATTTGATTATTTATTTTTCTATTTATAAGTTTTTATTTTGTATATATTTATAGTTCATAAGATTTTATTTAGTATATTTGAAATTTGAGGGTATATATATATATTTATGTAAGAGTGTACAATGAATAAATGAAAAAAACTAAATTATCGATTTTATTTTATATAGGGGGGGGGGGGTGGGCGTAGCCAATTTGAGACCCTCCCACTTGTTGAGGCCCAGCCCTTTGGCTTCTCCCATTGGTCGTTACGCTCGGACCTCATTACACTAGCCCACTTCTTGTTAACGCCCACCACTTTGGTTTCTAATATTCGCCCTACTTCTCAGACATCATTTAAACTCCGTCAAACATGGTTCGCGCGTTGGAGTATCAATGCCCAGTTACATCAAGGCGTTATTGCTGCCGCAGAAAGTGTTTCTATCTATTCGAATACAACGATGTCGTAGATGGGCTTGCATGCAGGAAATGTATGCATTATTGTTATTGCGTGTGCGACTGTGATTCACATAAATATGGGATTTTCACTTCTTTTGTGAGAACAGTTAGGCATCTACGAGAGAAATTGAAACGGTAGACACTTGAGGACCACTTCTTACTTATTAATGGTGTATTCAAATCATGACAAACAATTTGTATTATGAAAAAATTTATTGAAATATATAATATAAAAAACGATATATATTTGTTTACTTCACTTTCGGCTTCAACCTTTTAGCCGTGTAAGGCGGCACTCTCGACTTCTTCTTCCTACGTAGCTCCCTTCTTGTGATAACGGGAGATAAAATGATAGTTTCATCGGAGTCTGATCCAGGGTCGAGTTCGTTGTTGTTCCCCATCTCGGCCCGCACCACACCCATTATCTCCTGCATTGCTTCATCGGCCCGCCGCTCGTCCAAGTGTCTCTGCACCATTTCGTCGATCTCCACCGGGTTGGTGCGTTGTCTCTCCCGTATGGCGGCCACCATTTGTCTCATGGACATATTTCGATATTGTCCAGACATAATTGAATGCTCACTTGTAGATGCTTCTATAACAATTCAATGACTACTGCTCGACTCAGGAGTTGAAATCGCTATGGTTAAAATTGCTACCTCCTCCGCTTTTCAATGCTCTTTCCGCCTAAGATGGCCGCCGTGACAGCTGCCCTGCCAATTGTCACCTGTCACG
Organism: Chrysomela aeneicollis; assembly: GCA_029955515.1. Classification (NCBI taxonomy): domain Eukaryota; kingdom Metazoa; phylum Arthropoda; class Insecta; order Coleoptera; family Chrysomelidae; genus Chrysomela; species Chrysomela aeneicollis. The sequence goes on along the minus strand of JARUHQ010000002.1, from coordinate 6,843,250 downwards.
TCAGTTATCACCAATCATGTCAACTGTCAATTAGGAAGTGTTCTGTACCCGTAGTTGGTTGTATTTGGGATGCATGAATTTTGACAGAAGTGAAGCGCCATCTACCGTTCCAACTATAATTTACCAACTGCCATCTCCCATACCGGATGTCACCGATCATACCAACTGTCGCGTCAGACATTCTCTACTTCGCCCATAAGGAAATTGGTGTGGAAGGTGTCAGGTAAAATAATCTCGAATGACAATATATATATTTATTTATTTACCTCATAAGTACAATATGTTGGAATATAAATGTTTCATCACCATTTCAAATGTTGAGAGACCCAACTCCATACTGCGTGCGATTGCCTCAAGCTACAATTAACCCTTGCAGATAGCGTATGATTCATACATAGAGCAGCTTCTTTTTCGAATACTGGTACAGGGTTTTGAAGACACATATCATGCTGATATTTTTCAATATTCACAATGTATGGCTTATAGGCCAATTGTTCTACATACTGTTGTAAAATCTCAAACTTTTGATGCCCCTTCACATAAACTATACTAGCGCTCGCAATAGGCTCAAGCACCTCACCCATCAGTTGATCATAGTCGATGAGCCCACTCGAGTATCTTATACCGTGGATGTTTCGTTCCACATAGGTTACTTGCTTTTTTTCACTCCGAGTTAAACTGTTATAGGGCTTAGGCGGTTTCAATATGTAATGATTAGTTTTCTCCCCATCTGTGATAGATATTTCTTTGGGGTGGAATACACTATTATCACCAAGCACGAAACCTTGCATGTCAACAGCGAGTAGTTTCATGGTGGCCGCCTTTCGTACAACTGACTCTAACATACCTTTGCGGTGAAGAATATCAAGAATGGCTGAGGGGTGGGGGGATTATAGCCTACTGCGCAATAATATTACAATAAATGTTTCGAGTATAGAAAAATATTATTACTTCAAAAATGGTAAATATAAACTTCACTACATATATTGCAACAAATAGGAGCAACACCTACCGCAATTGTTTCATGAAGTTTTCGATTACATAACTTCAAAAATGGTAAATATAAACTTTGCTGCGTACATTGCAACAAATAGGAGCAACACCTGTCACAATTGTTTCGTGAAGTGTTCGATTACATAATGTACATAAGAATGACCGAGGGACATTCATAAATTTATTTCGCTCAAGTGCTTTTTCGCTGCATTCGGCGTCATCGTATCCTTCATCCGTGAAATTGTCTATGCCTTGCTGCTCAACAGCGTTTTTGGAAGGCTGCAACGAGAAAATATACATTTATAATATGGAAATGATTCCCAAAATCGAGAATATTATCGAATAAAAAATATACTCACAGCTTTCCCCTTTTCTTTATCATGCTCCTGAATTGAAAGTTTCGCAAGCGTCTTGCTGACCTCGGTAGTCATCTCAACTGCTGTTGCCAATATCGCAGCTAGTCACCAACTCGGAGGAATGGAAATATCTTATACCCCTTATAGGGCATGTAGCAAACAATCCTCCCCTCCCCCTACCCCCTCTCCCGGTATAGAGCTCACTGCTGAGGTTCTAATTGCTCCATCAACATTTCAATTAGCGAGTCTAATCTTTTGGACCGTTCATTATCCTCCCCCTGATCATTCTGCGACAAGTCGCTTATTGCCTGATGTAGCCAAATTGAATTTTGCTCTGGACTAAATCGATAAAAATCGATATCATTATGACCCCAAGGAAGAGTTCTGACAGTATTGGGAATAATAAACCGCTTATCGTCGTGATATGAAAGAGCAACTTTGTTTCTCATCTCCGTGAAGATGTCATGCTTATAGCTACGAAAAGTATTCATCTTGCGAAATATCAAACCACCTTTCTCAACGATGTCTTTATAACTATCTAGAGATAGTTCGTTTCTTATAACAGCCCTGGAAACACCTTTCGCTTTTTTCACCTCGCTAGTCGTTGATTTGACGCAATAAGCTTTGGCGCCAGTACCATGAAAACTAATTAAGGGGTTGTTTGGGAATTCATCTTTCATTTTGCCGACGATCGATTCTGTGCGAGGCATGTTGAAGTTATTTTTTACAGGATAATTAGACGTGTCGAAATATTCTATGTTTTCTTTCATAAAATCATAGAAATTTTCGCTATCAATTTTCAAGATGAGGGAATCAGTATCGGTATACAATAATGATGAGGATGTTCCAGGAAAATTTTTCTTGATACAATCATATAAGAAATCATAGATTACAATTTTCGACACATCTAATATGCTGAAGCCCACATAGAGCGGTTTATCATAATGCACGCTAACCCTACCCATGTGAATTGCAACGAAATTTTCATGAAATATCGTGCAAGTCTTATAATTGGGAAGGGCCGTTAATGCATTAGCACCCTTCCGCTTCCCGATACTCTCCCAATGGGTCACAAGTTTGATATCGGTCCTTCTATCGACATTTTCCATAGTTTTACCATACACACAGTTGACCATCTTTTTAAATAATCCATTATCGGCTTTGTTCGTACTTTTATTGCGCATCTCAGTATTGAGGTCTACATATTTCTTCAACCAGCAAGTTTGATTGAATTTAAGAACTCTATGTATTCGCGTCAAGATTAAACCATTTCTAATCGCCTGTTTCAAATTTCGATAATGGATTATATAATTTAACTTATTCGATAAATTCGGAATCAGTTTCTTATGAGCGGATTTTGAACCTGGCGGGCTGATGGTTTCCACAAGAAAAGGTAAATCCGAGTGTGCATCATGTAAATTTTCAGGGTAGTGAATATCTACTTCGAGAACATACCCGAACGGATCATCATCTGCAACATTCGAGATATCCAAATTTGAGATTTCAACATCAGTTAACCATGTGAAACCAGATGTAGGTAGTGGTTGCGACATACTATGACCATACAAGTTGGTCGCATCCAAATACATTATAAACGACGATGGATCATCAGGGTTGAAATTTGGGAGGAATTTATTATTAGCTACATGGCTTCTCATACTACACTGGCTGACACCGCCTCTTATTCCCTTCTTAAAGAAATTCACCATGTCGATGTCAGTTAAGAGTTCCAATTCCACTTTTGTGTAGCGCAACATAGCATCCCACGATAGACCAGGGGCTGTATAATATTGACATGGGTCCAACTTGTATGTCTTCAAACTAACCTTCCGAAAATTTTCAAAAACATCGCATAATAACAAAACATCCGATTTCAGATATACGTCTGAATAATCCCCAAGCGTTTTACATTTGAATATCTTCCAAATACGCTCAGCTCTACGATAATCCTCATTCGAAATGTGTTCATTCGATAAATTATCGAAAAAGTCATTTTGAGAAGGTAAACCTTTATGCTCCAATTTATCGATAGATGTAATAAAACTATACGGAAATACGCCTTTTCGCGTCATTAGCTTAAATTGTTCGCGATCTTGAAATGCTCTCGCTGTCTCAACACACTGTTCCGTAGTCAGATTTTCAGCTAGAGAATGCAGCGGATCAGAAAGAAATTTATAGCTATCTAAAAAGCGCAACTTCATGAACATTTTATGATTTTTCCCATCTTTTCCCAAGTACTCATCAACAAAAACATGTTTCGTGAATGAAACATACTTTTCCTTAGTTTGAGCGATACAAGCCACCCTCTCTTCATGCTCGAACAATTGTTTGATGAAGAGGTGGCTATCATACCCGCTCATATTATGGAAAAAGATGGGGATGAAGTTAGGTAGCTTGAAATTCAAATTACATTTAGAATGTGCAGCGCCATCTCTCTTTTTACCAGTCAGGTGACAATGGTCTCTAACTTTAACATCTGTGGAATCAAGTGGCTTATCACAAATGTTGCAAATTGTAGCGGTAGCGAAATCAAGCTTCTCTGCAGCACTCAATTTAGCCATAGGAACAACACGTTTCAAATGCATATTATATATAGCCTTTACATTATCGACTAAACTGGAGACAAACTTTTTTGCTACACCTTTTCCTCGGAATGAAACAAATTTAGTGAGGGAATCATCGTAGGAGCATTTGATGAGATATGCAAATGAATGCGGCTCGTGAGCGAATGTTTTATTAGTATACGACCCCGTAGAATCTGGTTCACAAGTTTGGATGGGTTTCAGAACAGATTCAAAATCCGCATATATAACAAATGGTACTTTCATCTGTTTCTCAAAACTTTGGAATTTTAAAATATTCCCGGGAGCGCTATTTCCGAATTTATCAACCTTGATTTCTGGAGATGGAACCGTAGTGTATGTATGATTGCAATCATTCAATTTATGACGTAGCAACTTCGACTCATCGGAGAAACATATCAGACACCCATCGCAAAAGAAATTCCTATGCCCTCTGGCATTTAATTGACTTGACACTAATCGCGATAAATTTTTTATCCAGCAATAATGCCCCTTATCGGAATCGTCCGAGATATAAAGTAAGTTTACATGCCTACCCAACCTATTCTTAGCATAATGAAGCGGCCCAATAACCCTATATTTCATTTTTTGATCATCGAATACGCTCTCTAACCCATAAACATTGATGGAGCAATCATTTTGATTTTCGAACTTTGGAATATCACTTACTTTCATAGGAAACTCTATACCAACCAGATTCAATACTGTAGAAAAGTGTGGGTAGGAAGATGTTTCGGTATTCCTTATCCTCGCAGGATACAAAGCTGATGTAACTGCCCAGGCGAAACAATGCTCATCCTGATTAATAATGTTTACCACCGCTTTCTTGTTCGCAATATAGGTGGGCAGCTTTATGTAAGACCCGCCTCTTAATGGACTATATTTATTAATATTTATTTCTAGAAACAAAATCTCTTCTAAAGCCCAACCTGTAATATCAAAGTAAAAAAAAGAAATAAGCAAACTTAGTCGACATCTGATTTTTTCAAACAACTCACCAGAATCACGTTCCTCGAATTCGATAGCTAGATTCGAAAGACAATCCCGAAATGCGTCAACGATATCTTCCAAATCTGGCGATGAAGCAATTATGCGATTCGGAGCCATGAAAGATTTCACATCTCTCACATCTCGGGTTTCAATGACATATCTACCAAAAACTTCCATGTTCACTTTAATCGAGTGATGAATCAGTAGCATATTATCTAATAGAGATATAATTGTAGCTCTATTCTCATTGAAGAACGCATTGTAATCTAAAATGTTCGTTCTACACTCTAACCTATAGCTAATAATGCGGCATTTGAACGCGCTCTCGATCGCATATACGCCATCTCTGTAGTGCATGCACGCATTAGAGCGATGCTCCAAGGTTCTCTTATGAGCACCCATCCTATCTGATGGAACATCTTTAGCGCAGGGCACACATCTTTGCATACTTCTAGATGTCGATGGCGCTGGCGGATTCGAAATATTCAATAGACCCCTTTTTGCACTAGGCTCGCCCAAATCACTCAAATCACCAACACATGAAATTCTTTGATGGCGGCGTAAATTATCACTACGCGTAAATGTTTGGAAACAAGCACTGCAGGTCAACATGATGATGATGAATAAAAAACGCTTTTATCACTCACGAACAAACAACAAATGCTGATTAATATGTGATTCCCAATAAACTGTGCTCCGCTCTGCGCACCCTTGAATTTATAGAAGTACCGCCTCCCCCACTCTCACCAACGCGATCTTGAACTCTCGCGGGAGAATGGCGCATGCGCACGCAGCAGCAGTGTTCAAGGTCGCACCCCCTCCCATTTCAGGGGTGTGGAAACACAAGGTCACGCTCACAGAAAAAAAGAAAGCCCTCCTCAAGGACGCGCTCTTCTCAAGGCCACAGCAACTCCCAAGGGCACCCTCCTCTCAAGGTCGCCAACTCGAGGTCACTCCTCCCAAGATCGCATCAAGGTCATTCACCCCAAGGTCACTCCTCTCAAGGTCACTCCTCCCAAGGTCATTCACCCCAAGGTCACTCCTCCCAAGGTCACTCCTCCCAAGGTCATTGACCCCCCAAGGTCATTGACCCCCCAAGGTCATTGACCCCCCAAGGCCACGTGGGGGGTGTGTGACCTTGGGAGGAGGTCTAGAATCGGCACAAATCATCTACTATTAAGTATGGGGGTTCTTTATTAAACCAGTAACCTTGGTTGTACCTAGTGTATTGTCTCAGCGTTCTGAGTTTTGATAACAGAGGATGATCTGTGTTACTAACAACTTTTAACATGAATTTTATTGAAAGCCATTTCCGTCTATGTTCAAGGGACATTTCTGAGGTTTCTGCCAGTAAAGCATTGGTTGGGGTAGTTTTCATGCATCCTGTTATAATCCTGAGGGCCTGGAATTGTATTATGTTCAGTTTATTTAAAGTTTGTCTATTTGATGGTTTAAAGTCCAAATGTGACTTTACTAGTCCATTGTAGGCTATTTGCAAGGTTATAGGGTCAGCTCCCCACCATACTCTGCAGAACGTTCTAATGACATTAATACCTCTTCTAGCTTTGCCTATTATGTTCTCGATATGTAAATTCCAATTCAGATTATGAGTGAATGTCACTCCCAAATACCTAACTTGTCTTCTATCTGGTATTATTTGACCGTTGATTTCAATTGACGGGGGATTATACAATTGCCTATTTTCATTAAACCATATGCATTCACATTTATTTACAGACAGTTGTAAATTTTGTTCAATCATCCATTGTTGAATTTCGTCTAAAGTATGTGTTCTGGCGTGAACATTACAAATCCGATCTGGCAACATTGTAATCTCACCTTTCGAACGATCGAAACATTTTTGAGGGCAGAAAAAAACTTACAGAGATATACGTCGGTGTATATCCAGTGCGGTTTTTTCGAGTTCAAATTTCTGAACATCAATAGCGAATTTAGCTAGATTGCGGCTAGTTGGTCCTTATCGTTTTTGAACATACAGTGAAATCACTCAATAAATTCTATCCCAATATTCCTTCCCTCCAAAATTTTCCCATTTATTCGAGTGAAGAAGAATTATTGGACGATTGGAAAATTATCACCAATAAAAATCGGTGAGTACATTTTGATATCAACGTTACAATAGAGCTACGAAGGAACATTTGGTCCTATTCGAGTCGGATAATCATCATAATTTGAATTTATTTATTGGTAGCTATTGTTGTTCGGGAAAAGGTTTTCGAAAGAAAAAGTGGACACCAGTCGGTCGGTGTAAATTTTTTGTTGTAGCCAAGATAGGTAGAGGTTGCGAGGTTGTCGGATCGGTTGAAAAGTGCGTTTTGTTCAATTTGGTTTGGAAGACGGTTTGATTGAATTGAACTGAGATTTTGTTACGAGTTCTCATTGTTTGTATTTCCATAGTCAATAATTTGGAAGATGACTATTCCACAAAGGGAGTTGAAAAAACTTATAGCAAAGAAAGAAAATTTATTTTCGATATTACAAAAATTATACGAGTTGAGTAAAGATTTATCAACGGAATCATTGAAAATTAAATTTCGGACTTTGATGGGAACTTATGAGGAAACAAAGAGTAATATTTTTTCGGTGTTAGATGAGATTAATAATGTACAGTTTGAAATAAAAGAAGATCACATTCCAGATTACCAAGTGATACAAACAATAAATGAACTTTGTTGTTACATTCAGACGGCGGCGGAAAATGTGAAATTATCTAATTCCATTCCATCTCATAATAGTGTGGACCCTCGGACAAGTGTTGGCAGTGGAGCACCCTCTTTACGTAGTTCTCTAAAAATACCAGAACCCAGTTTACCGGTATTTCATGGGAAATTCGTCAATGGGAAACTTTTCACGCGGTTTATAAGAGCTTGGTTCATTTCAATTCGAATTTGACGAATCTTGATAGAGTGCATCTTCTGATTAGTTGTTTGAAAGGCCCGGCTCAGAGTGTGTATACGGGGATTGCCATTGTTCCAGATAATTATGACATCATTTATAAAACTTTGTGTGATAAGTATGAAAATAAACGAATTTTAGCTAATACCTATTTACAACAGATTATAGAATTCAAATCGCTGAATAATGAATCAGAGAAAAATTTGAACGCATTTCTGGAGCGATTCGATACGTCGGTATCTGCACTGAAAAATCTTAATCTACCGGATTTGACAGATTTTATTTTCACATATTTGGCATTGTCGAAAATGGATAGTGAGACAATTCGAGGATTTGAGAATAATCAAAGGGAAACGGATATTCCCACTTATCAAGATTTGATAAAATTTATTAAGGGGCAGACACGGATTCTTCATTTGAATAAAACTCCCACATCAGGTACGGCCGGAAAATCGATAGTTAAAAGTTTTTTTGTCGGTGATAGTAGAAACACAAGAAATAACAATTGTTTATATTGTAAAAAACCAGCACATTATTTAGGGCGATGTGAAAAATTCAAGCAACTTGCACCCAATTAGAGCTACGAAGGAACATTTGGTCCTTCGAGCCTGACTGATATCAAAATGTACTCACCGATTTTTATTGGTGATAATTTTCCAATCGTCCAATAATTCTTCTTCACTCGAATAAATGGGAAAATTTTGGAGGGAAGGAATATTGGGATAGAATTTATTGAGTGATTTCACTGTATGTTCAAAACGATAAGGACCAGCTAGCCGCAATCTAGCTAAATTCGCTATTGATGTTCAGAAATTTTTAACTCGAGAAACCGCACTGGATATACACCGACGTATATCTCTGTAAGTTATTTCTTTTTCTGAACCTCAAAAATGTTTCGATCGTTCGAAAGGTGAGTATTACAATGTTGCCAGATCGGATTTGTAATTTTCACGCCAGAACATACCCCCGACCCTGAAACCTATTTATATCAGCATTATTCGTAACCATAAGAGAAAAAAAAAAATAATTTCATCGATCATAAAAAAAATCAGCTTTCACATGATTTTTACACATGAATATACCAACCCAGACTTGCTAGATCTTTTTACCTACATCTAGAGTGCCCAAAAGAACAAAAAATAGAAAATAAAACAAAAAAAATTCCAAATCAAAATTCTGATAAATCATTATCTTCCGAGAAGCACCTACTGTGATGGCAGTGGACACAACTTTACTACAGGTCGCGTCAACGTACCCTTACTCGTTTTTAATGTAACGTTACGTACAATTCCGTCGCTCCCCGGATGCACCGCGGTCACCACCGCTAACGGCCAATGCAAGGGGGGTGCGTTATCCGTTTTCAATATCACAACGCTACCTACCGTGATGTTAGGTGGTTGACTATTCCATTTTTTACGAATTTGTAAACTACTCAAATACTCAAGCCTCCAACGATTCCAAAACCCTTGAACCATTCTATCGATTAACTGAAACCTATCTAACCGATTGAGAGGAATATTTTCGTAATTATCAGAAGGAAATCCCCGCAAAGGAGTCAAAGTCAAAAAATGGGCTGGAGTCAAGGCCTCTGGTGCAGTGGGATCTGCCGAAGATTGACACAAGGGTCGTGAATTTAGCAGAGCTTCAGTTTCCGTTAATAATGTTGAAAATTCCTCGTAAGTTAATAACTGGTCTCCGATGACCCGGTAAATGTGATTTTTGACTGCCTTAACATTGCTCTCCCACAACCCACCTTGTTCCGGTGCCGAAGGGCTATTGAAATGCCATTCAATTCCATGAACTCCGAGCTCCGTTTCAAAAGCGCTAATATATTCTGGCGAATTGATCAAATTATTAATATCTATCAGAACTGATTTAGCGCCTACAAAATTCGTCCCTCTATCTGAATGCATAGCACGTACAGGACCTCTTCGGGAAATAAACCGTTTAAAAGCTTGTAAAAAGTGGTCGAAAGACAAAGAGCTAACCAACTCCAGATGTATTGCCTTGACTGACATACATATAAATAGACTTACATAACCCTTATAAACCACAGCATTTTTTCGTTTACCCGCCGAAATTTTGAAGGGCCCAAAATAATCCACCCCGGTATTAGTAAAAGCCTTTACTTCTTGTACTCGAGCGAATGGTAAAGTAGCCATTAACGGCTCTATAATTTTGGGTTTCAACCGAAAACAACGATTACATTTGTAAATCCGACTTCGGATTAAGTTTCTTCCACCGCATATCCAATATTTTTGACGTAGAATTGCCTCCAACAAGTAAGCCCCCGTGTGTAGAAATATTTTGTGATAAAAATCTACAAGTCGTTCAGTAAACACGTCTTTAGCCGGTAAAATAAATGGATGTTTTTTAGAATAGCCCAATTTAGAATTTCCAATTCGACCCCCGACCCTGAGCAATCCATCCTGGACAAAGGGGTCAAGTCTTTTCAAATTAGAAATACATTTTTTATTGGAATTCAAAAGAATGAATTCGGATTTGAAATGTCTGTTTCGTACTGATTTCACTAAAATAGTCTCTGCTTTCCGCAGATCACTAGCTGAAACTATAATTTTGTTTTTATTTCGTATGATTATTTTGCAAAATCGTAGAACATGAACTGTTATCCGTAGAATTTTTGAAAACGAAGAAACTCTTTCCATTAGACTCAAAAATGGGTCATCAATATACGTATTTTGGACAATTAGAGAATCAAACATTTCCGCTTGCTCATCTCTTGATATCTTCACCCCATTTTCTGAAAGTTTAGGCCACTCGTTTTCTGGATAACTAATCCATGAGGGTCCACTAAGCCATAAAGCATGACCAACCAACTGAGATGGTGTCAAACCACGAGATAAAGCATCCGCAGGGTTCTGATTACCGTCAATGTGATACCACAAGGCATTTTTCACATTTTCTTTTATTTGGGCAACCCGATTCACCACAAAAATATCCTTCAAATATGGTGTCCTCAACCAACAGAGGACGTTAGAAGAATCCGAAAAAGCAAAGATTTTATGAATCAAAACACGGTCCTGATATGTATCTACAACCATTTTTATCAACTTAGACAACAAATGACTAGCTAGAAGTTCGGTCCGGGGCACAGTCGTAGCTTTAACCGGACTAACTTTGGATTTCGCACAAACCAATTGAACGTTTATATTATTACTACCGCTAGATGATACGGTCCGTAAATATACTACACCACCGTATCCGACTGAACTGGCATCCGCAAATCCCAGAATAATAATTGGTTGTTGACTGTTTGCTCCTAGATGACGTGACACTTTGAATTTTCTAAGTTCATGCCATTGTAAACGTAAAGTCTGCCATCTCTTAACAATATTTTCAGGAGGTTTATCATCCCAGCCGAGCTTTAAAAGCCAAAGTTCTTTGATTAAACTTTTCAAATAAAGAATAAAAGGTGCCAATAATCCTATCGGATCGAAACATTGAGCTACCGCGGATAAAATAGCGCGTTTAGTGCATTCTGGCTCTGGTGTCTTCACCTCAAAACTGAAATTATCTTTATCAGGATCCCACTGAATCCCCAAAATTTTTGTATCTGTTTTAAAGAGAACCGTATCCGATGCCCTCTTCTCCACCGGAACACCGTTCAACACAGATGCCGAGTTTGAAGACCATTTAACTAAATCAAAACCGCCTGACTTAAATAAATTGACCGATTCATGATATAACTGTGTTGCTTCACATTCTGAATCTATACTACAACAATAATCGTCCATATACAGATCACGTGTAACAAATTTTGCCGCTACAGGAAATTTCTCCCCTTCCTCTTCAACTAACTGTTTTACCGTCCGTAAAGCTAAATATGGTGAAGATTTTAAACCGAATGCCACTACTCTCATTTCATAAGTCTGAATTTCATCCGCTGGATTAAACCGCCATAATAATCTTTGGTACCGCCAGTGTTCCGGAACAATTTTTATTTGCAAATACATTTTCTTCAGATCCGCTGTCATAGCAATGCGGAATAACCGAAAATTCAGAATCAAAGAAACAATATCCGCTTGTAACTTAGGGCCGCCGAATAAGATATCATTTATTGAAACATTATTATCACAGGGGGCGCTTGCATCTAAAACAACTCTAAGAGGCGTACTAGTACTACTCAATTCAATTACCGGATGATGCGCCATATAATAAGCCACTTCCTCATTATTTTGTTTGGTCACTAAGGCCATATGACCATTATCTAAAAAATTTTGCATCGCTTTATTGTACTCGACACGCATATTGGAATCTTTAGCTAACCGTTTTTCTAATGAAATCAATCGACAACGTGCCTGCGTCCGTGAATCGCCCAAACTTTCTGGTGGAATTTTGAATGGTAACGCCACTGTGAAACGCCCTGTCTTATCCCTACTATAGGTCGACCTGTAAATTTTCTCACATTCCGCGTCTTCAGGCATTATTAACGGTATATTGGGTACCTGTTCTACTTCCCAAAATTTTTTTAATAGCTGCTCGATAGATTGATCTTCGTGCAGAGAAAAATATACGGAAGTATCTTCTGCTTTGGACAAAACTGGAATTTTTCCCATGACAACATAACCAAATTCTGTTTCTACTGCAACTGGAGAACCCGCTGTTCCGGTTATATGATTTTTTCCTAATATTACACCGAAAAGTTCAACACCAATGATGCCATGTATCTCTCCAGGCTTATTAAATTTATCATCAGCCAACAAAACCCCTTCTAAACCAGGAATCAACCTCTTTTGGCAATTTATCCGTAATTTTTTCTACTAATAACGCGTTTATTGTATATTTTTTACTTGAATCATACCGTGATGCGATTGTTAGGGTTGTCATCCCTCGAACCGATTGTTTATTTCCACCTAAACCGTTCACCGATGTGAAAAATTTTGAAATAACAAATCCCATTTTTTTACAAAAACTTGTTGTTAATAGATTCGCCTGACTTCCAGTATCAAAGATAAATCTAGCCGTGCTCTTAGGAATACAACTATTCACCACCGAAACCACCACTGTAGATAATAAATTGGTATAATTTGATTTATTTCCGATCAATGTTGAACATAAATGCGTTTCCACACTTTCTTGTGAACTTTCCGGTTTATTGGATCTTGTAAGACCCTCCCCTTCTGTACTATTACCCCGAAGTGGTTCTTGATCTTGCCGTCCTTTTCCAAAATGTAGTAGAACATGATGTTTCTTAAAACATATTGCGCACGATCTTTCTGACTGACAACTTCGTACCCCGTGGGTTGGAGATAAACACAAAAAACACCAATTGTTGTATCGTATTGTAAAAATCGTATAACCGGAACAGCGGGTTCTCCAGTTGCAGTAGAAACAGAATTTGGTTATGTTGTCATGGGAAAAATTCCAGTTTTGTCCAAAGCAGAAGATACTTCCGTATATTTTTCTCTGCACGAAGATCAATCTATCGAGCAGCTATTAAAAAAATTTTGGGAAGTAGAACAGGTACCCAATATACCGTTAATAATGCCTGAAGACGCAGAATGTGAGAAAATTTACAGGTCGACCTATATTAGGGATAAGACAGGGCGTTTCACAGTGGCGTTACCATTCAAAATTCCACCAGAAAGTTTGGGCGATTCACGGACGCAGGCACGTTGTCGATTGATTTCATTAGAAAAACGGTTAGCTAAAGATTCCAATATGCGTGTCGAGTACAATAAAGCGATGCAAAATTTTTTAGATAATGGTCATATGGCCTTAGTGACCAAACAAAATAATGAGGAAGTGGCTTATTATATGGCGCATCATCCGGTAATTAAATTGAGTAGTACTAGTACGCCTCTTAGAGTTGTTTTAGATGCAAGCGCCCCCTGTGATAATAATGTTTCAATAAATGATATCTTATTCGGCGGCCCTAAGTTACAAGCGGATATTGTTTCTTTGATTCTGAATTTTCGGTTATTCCGCATTGCTATGACAGCGGATCTGAAGAAAATGTATTTGCAAATAAAAATTGTTCCGGAACACTGGCGGTACCAAAGATTATTATGGCGGTTTAATCCAGCGGATGAAATTCAGACTTATGAAATGAGAGTAGTGGCATTCGGTTTAAAATCTTCACCATATTTAGCTTTACGGACGGTAAAACAGTTAGTTGAAGAGGAAGGGGAGAAATTTCCTGTAGCGGCAAAATTTGTTACACGTGATCTGTATATGGACGATTATTGTTGTAGTATAGATTCAGAATGTGAAGCAACACAGTTATATCATGAATCGGTCAATTTATTTAAGTCAGGCGGTTTTGATTTAGTTAAATGGTCTTCAAACTCGGCATCTGTGTTGAACGGTGTTCCGGTGGAGAAGAGGGCATCGGATACGGTTCTCTTTAAAACAGATACAAAAATTTTGGGGATTCAGTGGGATCCTGATAAAGATAATTTCAGTTTTGAGGTGAAGACACCAGAGCCAGAATGCACTAAACGCGCTATTTTATCCGCGGTAGCTCAATGTTTCGATCCGATAGGATTATTGGCACCTTTTATTCTTTATTTGAAAAGTTTAATCAAAGAACTTTGGCTTTTAAAGCTCGGCTGGGATGATAAACCTCCTGAAAATATTGTTAAGAGATGGCAGACTTTACGTTTACAATGGCATGAACTTAGAAAATTCAAAGTGTCACGTCATCTAGGAGCAAACAGTCAACAACCAATTATTATTCTGGGATTTGCGGATGCCAGTTCAGTCGGATACGGTGGTGTAGTATATTTACGGACCGTATCATCTAGCGGTAGTAATAATATAAACGTTCAATTGGTTTGTGCGAAATCCAAAGTTAGTCCGGTTAAAGCTACGACTGTGCCCCGGACCGAACTTCTAGCTAGTCATTTGTTGTCTAAGTTGATAAAAATGGTTGTAGATACATATCAGGACCGTGTTTTGATTCATAAAATCTTTGCTTTTTCGGATTCTTCTAACGTCCTCTGTTGGTTGAGGACACCATATTTGAAGGATATTTTTGTGGTGAATCGGGTTGCCCAAATAAAAGAAAATGTGAAAAATGCCTTGTGGTATCACATTGACGGTAATCAGAACCCTGCGGATGCTTTATCTCGTGGTTTGACACCATCTCAGTTGGTTGGTCATGCTTTATGGCTTAGTGGACCCTCATGGATTAGTTATCCAGAAAACGAGTGGCCTAAACTTTCAGAAAATGGGGTGAAGATATCAAGAGATGAGCAAGCGGAAATGTTTGATTCTCTAATTGTCCAAAATACGTATATTGATGACCCATTTTTGAGTCTAATGGAAAGAGTTTCTTCGTTTTCAAAAATTCTACGGATAACAGTTCATGTTCTACGATTTTGCAAAATAATCATACGAAATAAAAACAAAATTATAGTTTCAGCTAGTGATCTGCGGAAAGCAGAGACTATTTTAGTGAAATCAGTACGAAACAGACATTTCAAATCCGAATTCATTCTTTTGAATTCCAATAAAAAATGTATTTCTAATTTGAAAAGACTTGACCCCTTTGTCCAGGATGGATTGCTCAGGGTCGGGGGTCGAATTGGAAATTCTAAATTGGGCTATTCTAAAAAACATCCATTTATTTTACCGGCTAAAGACGTGTTTACTGAACGACTTGTAGATTTTTATCACAAAATATTTCTACACACGGGGGCTTACTTGTTGGAGGCAATTCTACGTCAAAAATATTGGATATGCGGTGGAAGAAACTTAATCCGAAGTCGGATTTACAAATGTAATCGTTGTTTTCGGTTGAAACCCAAAATTATAGAGCCGTTAATGGCTACTTTACCATTCGCTCGAGTACAAGAAGTAAAGGCTTTTACTAATACCGGGGTGGATTATTTTGGGCCCTTCAAAATTTCGGCGGGTAAACGAAAAAATGCTGTGGTTTATAAGGGTTATGTAAGTCTTTGTCTTCCGACCACTTTTTACAAGCTTTTAAACGGTTTATTTCCCGAAGAGGTCCTGTACGTGCTATGTATTTAGATAGAGGGACGAATTTTGTAGGCGCTAAATCAGTTCTGATAGATATTAATAATTTGATCAATTCGCCAGAATATATTAGCGCTTTTGAAACGGAGCTCGGAGTTCATGGAATTGAATGGCATTTCAATAGCCCTTCGGCACCGGAACAAGGTGGGTTATGGGAGAGCAATGTTAAGGCAGTCAAAAATCACATTTACCGGGTCATCGGAGACCAGTTATTAACTTACGAGGAATTTTCAACATTATTAACGGAAATTGAAGCTCTGCTAAATTCACGACCCTTGTGTCAATCTTCGGCAGATCCCACTGCACCAGAGGCCTTGACTCCTGCCCATTTTTTGACTTTGACTCCTTTGCGGGGATTTCCTTCTGATAATTACGAAAATATTCCTCTCAATCGGTTAGATAGGTTTCAGTTAATCGATAGAATGGTTCAAGGGTTTTGGAATCGTTGGAGGCTTGAGTATTTGAGTAGTTTACAAATTCGTAAAAAATGGAATAGTCAACAACCTAACATCACGGTAGGTAGCGTTGTGATATTGAAAACGGATAACGCACCCCCCTTGCATTGGCCGTTAGCGGTGGTGACCGCGGTGCATCCGGGGAGCGACGGAATTGTACGTAACGTTACATTAAAAACGAGTAAGGGTACGTTGACGCGACCTGTAGTAAAGTTGTGTCCACTGCCATCACAGTAGGTGCTTCTCGGAAGATAATGATTTATCAGAATTTTGATTTGGAATTTTTTTTGTTTTATTTTCTATTTTTTGTTCTTTTGGGCACTCTAGATGTAGGTAAAAGGATCTAGCAAGTCTGGGTTGGTATATTCATGTGTAAAAATCATGTGAAAGCTGATTTTTTTTTATGATCGATGAAATTATTTTTTATTTTTTTTTTCTCTTATGGTTACGAATAATGCTGATATAAATAGGTTTCAGGGTCGGGGGTATGTTCTGGCGTGAAAATTACAAATCCGATCTGGCAACATTGTAATCTCACCTTTCGAACGATCGAAACATTTTTGAGGGCAGAAAAAGAAATAACTTACAGAGATATACGTCGGTGTATATCCAGTGCGGTTTTTTCGAGTTCAAATTTCTGAACATCAATAGCGAATTTAGCTAGATTGCGGCTAGTTGGTCCTTATCGTTTTTGAACATACAGTGAAATCACTCAATAAATTCTATCCCAATATTCCTTCCCTCCAAAATTTTCCCATTTATTCGAGTGAAGAAGAATTATTGGACGATTGGAAAATTATCACCAATAAAAATCGGTGAGTACATTTTGATATCAACGTTACAATAGAGCTACGAAGGAACAGTATGATTAGCTGATATGGCCATTTGCTGTGGTTTATTATCTTTTATTAATAGAATGAGGTCATCTGCATATGACAATAGTATCATATTTTCAGGTATAACAGAATATATGGATCTAAGATATATATTAAAAAGGAGAGGACTCAAGGGGGAACCTTGAGCTAAGCCACAAGAAGTTTTGTTGGGTCCGTGTATTATCCCATTTTTGTCTTTTATGTAAAGTTGTCTATTGTCTAGTAGTTGGAATATCAGATTACAAATATCAGTAGGGATGCCTATGTTATGGAGATGTGTATATAGTCGGTATATGTTTACATGGTCATAAGCTGCATTGATGTCTAAAAATATGGCTGAGACAATTTGATTATTGGTGAAAGCTAGTTGTATATATGAAGTCAAGAATGTTGTATTTTCTTGAATGCCCATTCCTTTTCGAAAACCTGTTTGATAAGTGTTGTATATATTTTCATTTTCTACTTTCCACTCTATTCTACTTTTTATTAAGGACTCTAATGCTTTTTGTACACATGATGATAATACTAGGGCTCGATAGCTGTCTGAGAGGTCAGGGTTTCTCAAAGGTTTCAGCAGTGGTAGTATCGTGTACTCCTTCAATTGCTTGGGTATTCTCTCACTTGTTAGACATTTGTTATAAATTTCCAAAATATTCTCTAGTGCTGTTTGGGGAAGATTTCTAATCATTGAGTACGATATATTATCCTTACCCGGTGCAGTATCTCTTTTGCCATAAAGGACATTCTTTAGTTCCGTCATTGTGAAGGTGTTAGTGTTTGAATGTTGAATTTGTAGTTCAAAGTTGGGATCTTAATGTAATTAATGTTAATGTAGTTAATATGTTTTGGCAAATGTTCTCGTCTGGTGGTTTTTTTTTGTTGTCTCCAGTGAAAGTATTATGAAATTTTCTAATGGTTTTCCAAACCGTACTAATGTTAGAATCCCGATTGATTGTAGAGCAGAATGTTTGAAAGTTTATTTTTTTTCTTTGCTTTAAGAATTTTTTTGTTTCAGCTATTACTTTTTTGGCTTCAATATAATTTTCCATTGTTAAAGTGTTTTTAAAATTGATAATGGCATTTTTCCTCTCATTAATTTTCCTGGTACAATCCTCATCCCACCATGCACAACCTATCTTCTTAGGACTATTATTGATTTTTTTTGTAGGAATAGCAATATCAGCTGCACTCTCCATTATCTCTACTAGCCTATCATATTCATTATCGTTTGTACTCACTATTGCTGCAATATGCTCACCATACTTTTTCCAATCCGCTTTTTTAAATAACCTTATTGTCCTTTTTAGGTGGTTTTCAAATATCCTGAGGTAATGTTCTTGGGCGATGTTTATTTCAGAGAAGGTAGGGAAATGGTCACTGTTGCCACAATCTGGTAGAACTTTCCATTGGCAGTAAGGTGCAATGGTATGTGATACCAAAGTGATGTCAATTGGGCTGGGTCGTTGTCCTGGAACAGTCATCCGGGTGGAGGAGCCGTCATTCATTATTATAAGGTTGTGTTCTTCAACTATGTCACATATTGATTGTCCATTAGTGTTGTTTATTTCACTTCCCCATGCCTGATTATGAGCGTTGAGGTCGCCCATCCAGATGACTGGTCCAGATATTGATTCCAGTATTCTTCTGGCTGTTGATGGAGATAGTCTGTTGACAGGGCTTGAATACATGTTAATGATGTTATAATGGTCAATTGTGATAGCTTGTACTTGAAATCTATTGCTTTGATGTAGGTGATTCAATTGTATTTCCGAATATTTAATATTGTTTTTAACTAAAATTGCTATTCCTGCTTTTTCATTTTCTCTGTCCTTACGTAAGATATTATAAAATCTGATGTGAAAATGATGATTTTGTTTTAGAAATGTTTCATTTAAAAGTATTATGTCTGGTTGTTTGTCTCTGATCAAGCTGATAAGATTATGTCTATTAGAATTTATGCCGCGGATATTCCACTGCAAAATTCTAATGGTTTTACTCTCCATAAAAATCAGTATTCGGACAGTTCATCACTGTCATGTGGCAAATTAGAGGTCTGATGATGTTTGACTATCAGCTCTCTAATTTTGTCTTTGAATTCGTCTGGAATGTTCAAATATGAATTAAAATATACATCAATTATTGATGGTTATGATTGTTGCGAGGCACTACTAGTAAATTATAATTATATTGAGGTTGTTGATTGGTGAAACTGGGTGTTTTGAAGGTATTATTGTCACGTCCATTGGGAGAAATGAGGCAATCATTGTGAGTGTTGGTTTTTTTGATGGGGGGGTTTTTGCCACTGAGAGATATGTTCTTTTGGAACGGATCATTTGGGTACTGGTTGCAGCTGTTCTTCTTTGGTTTACTGTTATAAGATTATCCCTAATGTTTGTTCTTATTGGTAATTTTGGGAATTCAGTAGGGTGTCTATTAGTGGATGTATGACTACTATTATGATTTTGTGTAGGATTATTTTTTTCTACATAGGTAATTGGATGTAGTTTGTTTGCATCAAAATATGACATATTTTCATATGCCATCGTTTGTTTTATTTGTTTTTGCCTATCATATTCAGGGCATGTTTTATTTAGTGAATTATGTTTCAGGCTATTACAAAATATGCATGTTAATTCACAGTCTATAATTGTTTCTTCATGTTGATTGCCACAAGTGTGACAACGATTTTTGCTCCTGCATTGATGCTTGGTGTGTCCATATCTTAGGCACTTAAAACATTGTGTTACTGGGGTTACATAGGGTATAGTTGGGTATGAAAGGTAACAAATTTTAACTTCTGTGGGTAAGATTATGCCTTCGAATGTGAATAATATAGTACCAGTGGGTACATATTCCACAGCATTGTCATCTTTTATTAATTTCCTATTCATTCTCTTGATTTCTAAAATTTTGAATGGGGCTTGACACATGTTTATCAACTCAGTATCTGAAAAGATAGTATCTACATTTCTGATAATTGCTTTGCAGGTTACTTGATTTCGTGGTATGTATATTTTGTATCCTTTGTTTTGGAGAATTTTATTATTAACGAAATTATTGGCTGCCATATAACCACTAAATTCAATGCCTAATTTATTAATACCCTTATTTTTAATTTTGTTGAGATCTTTCAATTTCAAATTGAAAATTTCTTTTGCTATTTTCAAGTGATTATATTTCCCTATGTTGTTACCTGATTGTTCAGTTGCTTCTATCATGACCAAGAAAGGTCCAATAGAATTAGCATTATAGTGTAGTTCTTGCTCTTTTTTATCGGTTTGTTTTTCTTTGTCCATATTTTTTGCCGATCCTAATATGATTTCTCTTATGTCCTTAGGCGATATTGATGTCATATCTACATCTTTATCAGGAGGTTCAGGACTGGGGGGTGGCCCCCCCGTATCAGTAGACATTGTTCCCAATGCCAATAAGTTGATTGCTACTACACACTATCAAATATCAAATAAAATGAAAAATAACTCACCAATATTATTAAGGAACGATAGGTTATATATAAACAGAGGATATGTTAGTGATTTCGCACCCGTTTACAACAAAAAAAAAAGAAAAAACTTCAGGAAAATTATTTTTTTTCCTCGACAAACTTTTCTTCCAAACACGCCACGCTCTCTCCAACTTAAATCAAAAACCTATCATTTTTCTGAATATAATCGTATAGGTTATAATTATTTTCTAGACGTCGATGTCATTGCTTGGTCTGTCATTGATCTTCTGTCATTGATGTTCTGTCATCGATCTTCTGCCATCGGTCTTCTGTCTCAAGTTGGTTAGCCGTAAATGTTCGTGTCCGTAGCAGAAAAAAAAGAAAAATAATGGTAGTCTTCTCGGATTATTTTCGTTGGACTTCGTTCTGTCAAACGAGATAGCATTTATGGTTCTGACCAATGGCAGGCTGAGGATTCAAAACTGGCGCTGATTTCATACAGGATGTGGAGTTTTTTTGGCAAATGTTGGAATGAGGAGATGGTATCCATCCTGGAGCAGCTACCTCGAGGCTTTTTCCTGTGTGGCCATGATGAGGTGCGCTTGACTCGTGTTTGAGATTCCTTTTTTTGGTGTGTTTAACCAGAAATTAACCCTTTTAGGGAATTTGTGTAAGAGTCGTTGGGGCCGAGTTCAAGTCGCACCCATCGATTGTGGTTTTGGAGCCCTTTTATGGGGATTTGTGCCGACCACCGGGAGACTGCCATGTGGTAGAAACACCGCCATTTTTGTCCTGCTGTCTTGATGTCCTGTTTGCTGTTTTGAATATCTTCTAGTTTTATTTCCCTTCTCAGAAGGTAAGTTATGACTTATAAGCCAGCAATGATATCTTCAGGTTGAAAATATACCTATTTTTCTTTGGTTTTTTCTTTTGCACATGCGCATATTTTTTTGTTAGGGTGTTAGGGTACAGTTTAGCCCTCATCAGACTCCTGGCATCGAACGACTCTTGTGGCAACCCTTGACTCTGGTCAAGATTCCCACGAGGGCCAACACCGAGTCACTTTTAAATCTTGGCCAGAGTCGACAGACAACCACCGGATGAGGACCAGTAGAGCTGGTAGAGGCTGACGATCTGCTGAACTGCACCATCGACCCCTGGCTGACCTGGGAGTGTGAGCCTTCTTCTAGTCGTCTCTTCGTCATCTTCCTGTGCTGTTTCCTGTCTGCTGCCTGTTTTCTTCCTGTCTTCGTTTTGTTCGTCATCTACACCAGCTGGACCTCGGATAGGGGCCGAAATTTGGAACATTGTGGAGGATCATATGGACCCAACATCAGGTTTTTTTACACCCTCAGTGTGTTTTAACTTTTGAAGAGTTTTTCATAATTAATTGTAGATATCATATCATACCATTATATTTCATAAATACCTCTAGAGCTTTTGTGAAGCTCTCACATAGTACTATGCGATAGCGGATCTAGATCACAGGTTTAAAACCCTACCAACTTTTTTTTTACATCTCATTCGGGTTAGTTTAAGAGGTATAACACCCGGTTTAAAATTTAGGTATCTGTGATATGATATACTTATCTTAATGATTTATTCTACAACCACACTGATATGATTCTTGCATTGGTTCCTGATATTTAATAGCCTTGTCCATTTTGGTGTTTTATTATATGTACTTGTATGTGATATGGTTTTATTCTTCTATTTGTCCAACCCAGATATCTAAGAAAATTTAATTCTATAATTTCAGGTATTGTTTAAAGGTAGGTATTTGGTTTCTCAATTTTCCAAATATATTATATCTTACTATTAAATTGAGTGGCGCCCTCTATAATTTGAATTTTCAATCATCGAGCCAAATAAAATCCGAACTCACTATATCTGTTCTCCGGCGAACAGCTGCCGTCAGCAAATGTGTTTCTATTTTTTTAATTTCAATTTTGGAATATAAAGTAGGCCACAACATAAAGAAAGAAAAAATCGGAAAACTATGAGTACTTTTTGAAGCTTTCATGTAATTAGTGTTGCTATGGGGTACTGTGTCGGCAATAATTCTGCCAGCGTTGACGAAAAAGTTATTGAAATTTTCTGCTGAAACATTCATTTTATTTTCGGGTGTTTTTTCCAGTGTGAGACTTTATCAATTGCCAAATAGCCTTTGACCTATTGCCCGAATCTTCTATGAAATCCTTGTTTGCTTAACGTTTTGCATCATCTATCGCTTTCTTATAATTTGATCTCATTGTTTAGTAAAGACTCACTATTTCATCTGATCGTATACATTGTTTCAAGATATTCATTACTTCGAGTTGGTTCCTCATCCTTTTGAGATCTTCATTGAACCATTTTATGTCTGATATGTTTTTGGATTTCACATTTTTTGGCATTCTCGAGAGCAAATAAGTTGGTCCAGTCGTGTTGAAATTGGATAGATTTCTTCTGAAATGAATAGTCCTTCTGTGAATTGTAACACCATTTAATTCTGTATAACAAACTTGATACAGTTCTTATTCCCTGTTTTTTTTGTTCTTACACACTTTCTTACATCAACTTATCAACTACTTGATTCATTCTTGACAAGCTTGACATACATCATGGAACACGGAACACTCAGTTATGATGGATCTGACATAGATGATTGCGATGTTGCCCAGAGTATTTACTTCAACATATTTCAATTCAACACCCCTACTCAACATCTCAATCATACATAATACAATACATCATTCTAATTCTAATAATATTGTGTCGTAATTCTAAACAAAAGAAACAACCAGCCATTTATTTGATTAATATACACCCAGCTTATCCCTAGAGTATTTAAATAATTTATACTCCAATCCTCTGGTTAAAGTATCAGCAACCTGTTCGGATGTTGGAATATATTTTAATATAATATCACCATCCTCTATTTTCTCCCGGATAAAATGATAGTTTATGTCTATATGTTTAGTTCTCTTATTGTTTTCTCTATTACGAGCTAAATGTATGCACGATTGATTGTCTTCATATAAACACAAGTATTCAATTTCAATATTCATATCATTCAAAGTACCCTTTAATGATAAGGATTCACATATTGCAGTGCATAAAGCTTTGTACTCTGATTCGGTGGAGGACAATGAAACACTAGTTTGTTTCCTAGTTCCCCATGAAACCAAGTTGCCATACACCATCAAGCAGAAACCTGTTACAGATCTACGATCTTCTGTATCCCCTCCCCAATCTGAGTCAACATACCCAAAAGCAATCATTTTGGTTTCTTTATTTGTATAAGTCAAATCAAGATTCTCTGTTTCTTTTAAAATATCGCAAGACTCTTTTAAGATGAATCCAATGTTCGTTTGTTGCACTCTCTTGATATCGACTAAAGTAATTTAGCGCAAAACTTATATCAGGTCGGTAACCTATCATTAGATACATTAAACACCCTATTAATTCTCGATATGGATGTTTACATCTATCATTTTGACTTTCTGATCTGTTTAGTTTCAAACTTTTCTCAATTGGTGTCTTTATACCTTTACAATCTATCATTTCAAATCTGGATAATATTTCCTTTATGTATTGTTTTTGATTTATTTTTATGATTCCATTTTCTCTATTCCTCTCTATATTCAAACCTAAAAATAGTTTGACATCTCCCATGTCTACCATATCAAATTGGTGTCTGAGTTTAATTTTGAACTTATCTATTTCTAACATATTGTTTCTCACAATAAGAAGATCATCTACATAAAGAAAGCAGAAAATTTTGATACTCTGTATTATTTTAACATACAGGCAGGTATCATAACTCGAACATTTGAATCCTAAATCTATCAAAAAACTATTGAATCTTTCGTTCCAACATTTAGGAGCCTGTTTGAGACCATAGATAGATTTATTTAATTTGCATACAAATTCATTTTCTTTCAATTCTTCAGGTAGATTCATAAAAATTTCTTCTTGTAATGTACCATGTAGGAAAGCCGTTTTCACATCCATTTGTTTTACTTCTAAATTTTCATGATTTGCTATAGATAATATTGTTCTCAATGTGGCAAGCTTTCCCACAGGTGCATATGTTTCTGCATAGTTTGATGTTTGATAACCCTTAGCCACAAGCCTGGCTTTGAATTTTTCTGAATCTCCATCTTTCTTTATTTTAAAAACCCATTTACTATCTATTATTTCTTTGTTTTCTGGCCTTTTAACACGAGTCCATGTTTTATGTTTTTTGTGTGCCTCTAGTTCACATTTTATTGCGTTTTCCCATTCTTTGCTATTTTCCCCTACTTTTGCTTCTGATCTAGTATTTGGAATTCCTTCCATAAAAACTTGAAGTGCTGAGTGTGCAAGGAAATCTTCTGTTAAATCATAATCTTGATGCCATGCAGGAGGTTTCCTTGCACGTTTTGTATTTTCATGTATTTGTTCTTGTTCTGAAATTTGTTCTTGTTCAGGAATTTGTTCTCGTTCTGAAATTTGTTCTTGTTCAGGAATTGAATCTGATTCGAGAATTTCTTTCCAAATTTCCTTTTGTTTTGAGAGATCATTTATGATTGAATCATTTCTTTGGTCATTTTTTCTCTTTTGATTTTCATCAAAAATTACATTCCTAGCTCTAACTACCCTTCTATTTTCTTCCTCCCATAATCTATACCCATTGTCACAATATCCTATCATTCTACATTTTTGTGATTTATCATCAAATTTTCCTTTTCTTATTTCTTTAGGGATGTGCATGTAGGCATTGCACCCAAATACTTTTATTTTTGTATAATTTGGTATGTTTCCATACCACACTTCAGCGGGTATTTTATTATCCACACTTGGTAACCTATTCACCACATATGTGGCAGAATAAATTGCTTCACCCCATAAAATTTTATCCAAACTATATTCCCCTAACATAGTTCTTCCCTTTTCTACAAGAGTCCTATTCAAGCGTTCTGATTTACCATTTTGTTCTGGTGTGTACCTGATGGTGTATTCTACCTTGATTCCATTATCTTTACAAAAATTGTGTAGTTCATTATTAACATATTCTTTACCATTATCACACCGGAGTCTAGAAACGTTCAAGTTAAATTTAGCACTGAACATTGCTACATATTCTTTGAAACATCTGACAACTTCTGATTTATTCTCCAAAAAATAGACAACTGCAAAATTTGAATAATCATCTAGAAGAGTTAATATGTATTTTTTATTGTCATATGTTTCAGAAGTGATTGGCCCACAGACATCACTATGTATTAATTCCAACACCCTTTTGGTTTTTGTTACATTTTTAGTGAATGATAACCTACTTTGTTTCCCTTTTAAGCAAACTTCACAAATCTTTGAGACATTTTCTGTACTATTTTCTAATTTTATCATATTTCTTCTGTATAATTCTTTCAATTTATTTTCTGATGTATGACCTAGCCTTCTGTGCCAAAGTCAACTGTTTTCTGTGATAGAATATGCTTTGTGTGCTTGGCTTTTGCTTTCTAATTTGAAGTGCAATTTAAAAAGGTTATTTTGACATATTCCTATAGCAATTGACTTATTATTCTTGCTTATTACTACTTTAGATTTTTCAAATTTTATGCAAAGACCTGCACTCTCACATCTACTAATTGATAATAAATTACATCTCAAACCTGGGACATAGAGAACATTTATCAAGCTGCATACTGTTGTCTTGATTGTACCCCTTTTTGTTGCTAGTAGACATTCTCCTTCCTTTGCTACACTGATTCTGATTGGTTTGGCAAGATCGATTACTTCTCCATTGAAATATGTTTCATCATTCACTAGGTGATCTGTTGCACCAGAATCTGCAATGAATTCAATTTCTTCTGGACTTCTTGATGTACTGCTGACATTATTGGCAAATGCAACAAATTCTATTTCACTATTTTCTTCTTCTGTTGTATGTGCCTCCTTCTTGTTTTCTTGTTTTGTTCTTTCAGTATACTGCTTTTTCTTGAATCTGCACTCTGATTTCATGTGCCCCTTCTTGCCACAGTTGTAGCATTCAAAAGTGAACTTCTTCTGTGGTCTGTGTTTGTTATAAAATGCTGATGAATGTGATTCTGAGGCATTGTTCAATACTGTAGCTCCTTTCTTCTTTATTTCCTCATCCAATAAGCGAGTTTTCACAAATTCTATTGTCAAGTCTTTGGATGACATTGTTTCTATGGCTGTTATGACATTCTCATATGAAGCTGGCATTGTCATCAGTAAGTTACAAATGATTTCTGTTTCATCTGGTTTAGCACCAGAGGATTTGAGGTCCCTGACTAGGATGAGAAGTCTCTTTCTGATCAGGAGTTGAGATGCTATTCCTGTTCTCTGAAAAGTATTCTTGAACTTTTCAAGTATTTCTTTGGCACTCTTACAGTCCTTTATATACTCAAGATGGCTATCGCTTATGCACTGGACAATGATTGATGTAGCTTTTGCATTGTTCTTTTCCCAATGTGTATCATCATCTTCTCTATCATTTTCCACGATGTTTAAGCATTGGTGTTCAGATAAAACTGTTTTGATTCTGAATATCCAATTACTGAATCCAGATCCGGCAAACGGTACGACGCCATACTTGTTCATCACTATCGACTGATGTTCATAATCACTGGACCTATTCATTTTTCTCGTAGTTTAAAACTTTTTAAACAATTCTAATACTTGGCTTCTGGGCCCATAACCTGTTGAAATTGGATAGATTTCTTCTGAAATGAATAGTCCTTCTGTGAATTGTAACACCATTTAATTCTGTATAACAAACTTGATACAGTTCTTATTCCCTGTTTTTTTTTTTGTTCTAACACACTTTCTTACATCAACTTATCAACTACTTGATTCATTCTTGACAAGCTTGACATACATCATGGAACACGGAACACTCAGTTATGATGGATCTGACATAGATGATTGCGATGTTGCCCAGAGTATTTACTTCAACATATTTCAATTCAACAAGTCGAAATTAGATATGGTTTGTTTGAATTGAGAAATTTTGTTGGGAAATCACTAACTTTTTTAGATTCAAATTTTCGTTGAGGATTTTCTATTTTCAAAGTTGCTAGAATGCCTAGTAATCCGATAGGCAGTAGTTATGAACTTCAAATTATCTATGCATGTCTCATTCTTCTTTGATACACGTGTTGGTTTTGTGACAGAGAATTCTAGATAAAAAGACTCCATCATGTTTATAAACTCACGTGTACAAGTCAGTTTCGTATTACTGACATCGATATTGAAATCGCCATTGATTATGAATTTTTCATTTCCATACATTGTGAGACGATGTAACATTTTTGAGAAGTTTTCAAAGAATCTATTAACATTTTCAGTAATAGGCGATCTATAAATCGTAATAATAGTAACGTTGATGTCGGTTAATTTGACAGCTGCAAATTCAAATATCTTGTCATCTTGTAAATCATCAAACAATGAAATTGAAACAGTTTTTAAATATTTCTTAACATAAATTATGACACCCCCGTGTTCAAACAATTTTCTGCAGTAGAATTTGTGAAGACTGAAGATGAAATTTCATGCTCACGTAACCAGGTTTCTGTGAAACACATTACGTCGAAATTTCCTTCCTCAGACAAAGCTTCGATTTCGGCACATTTATTCCTTATGTATTGGATGTTGTTATAAAGAATTTTGATTATTTTGTCCTGATTCATATTCGATTTTCTTGATGAATTTGTTTCGTTTCCCCCGGAAACTATGCTGTTCTTTCGGTTGTCTGCTGGCGCCGATA
Organism: Chrysomela aeneicollis; assembly: GCA_029955515.1. Classification (NCBI taxonomy): domain Eukaryota; kingdom Metazoa; phylum Arthropoda; class Insecta; order Coleoptera; family Chrysomelidae; genus Chrysomela; species Chrysomela aeneicollis. Next base: position 6,814,878 of record JARUHQ010000002.1, on the reverse strand, counting down.
TAAAAAACGTAAAATTGCAGCTCCACAAGGCCATATGTCTGGATTCAGTTCCAGTTTTCACATTTCACTTCGGAAAAATGTCTTTCAAAGCGTGTCTTCAAAGAATCCCCAGTGGTTTGAGGACTCACTCTGCATACATGCAAATCAATATATCTAGGAACACCCCCTTATATCATCTGATGATTTATCTTTACCAATGATGATATTTATTCTACCATTCTTTTTTCTTCCCACACTTTTCCATTCCCCTGAAGAAATCGTGTCGATGCTCCGCTCGTTCTGCTCTTCTAAATTTATGATTTCATTCATTTTTCTCGTTATTTCAGTGATTCGAAAGCTACATCGGATTTTTTTTTGAAATTGAATCCCCTGGCCTAGTGGCAGATAAGTTTTTGTGGGAGACCTTTCTTCTTGCCTTCTATGTCGACCTTGTCTACAGATTTACTCTTATCATGATGAGTAATTTCAGATAATTTCTTATCAGCTGATTGTTTTCGGATATTGAATCGATTTGTTTGTTGATGATTATATCTTTTTGTTTGAGCATATACTTAACGATTTGTATGTTCACCGACTCCTGAGATAATAATTCTTCAGTGGCATCATAAAAAAGTACTTCACTATCAATTTCTTGCGACTTCAGTTCACTACGAATTTCACAACAAATTATCTTTTCCCCTTCGGTATGAATCACATTTTTTAATAGCTTGGCAACTGTTATGCATAACTGTATCATACTGAATACACTTCTTGCCAGTTACAGCTACATTTTTGCACTTTTTGCATATATTCATCGGAGCTACTTGTTCACACGTCTTACTTGCGACAGACATATTCAATTTTTCCAAGTGAAGTACTACTGGTCCACTAGCCACCAAATTCATCTTTGGACCAATTGAAAAAAATTATAAGTTTATGGTACATAAGTGAATTGTGATCACCAATTTAGTTCACCATAATTCAACATCTGGATGCATTGAATTGTTGTGGAAAAAACCCTGAACTGCAATCTGCAAATGGTGCCAGTGCTATACCACGAGCAGAAAAGAACTACTTTCCTGGCAAATACCGCGCAGAACATTTAATTATATCTGCTCGTAGTCCATGCAAAGATTCACACTGTGAATGCAAATAGCAAATGTTTCTTTCTTCCTAAGACGTGGTTTGCCAGTCATTCAAACTGAGTTTGATTTTTAATTGGACAAGACGAGATAATTACGTCTTTTTTTCAATTCCGATACTTCGTTCAATTTAATGGCAATTGCATTCTGAATTATGTTGCTTGATCGAGTTATCAGCCACTTCCATGCTTCGTGACATGGGAGATTCGTTTCTGGAGTGGTTCTTTCTTCCGCCACAGAGTGTCGCTAATTTCAATTGCTTCTTACAGTGACTTCATACAAGACAGTGGCGACAATAGGCGTCAGCATTTTGATTGGCGACGCCATTATATAGGAGGCAAATTTTCTGTTCGTTCGTTCATATGGTTTATATGGTGTTTAGTGACTAATTCTTCTTGTGTAGTTTATTTTCCAAAGATTTCGCAGTTTCATCACAATATAACACGTATAATAACGAATAGCAGTGATTTCTCCAAAAATGTCAGTTATATACATAGATTCGTCTATGAAAATAACCTAACATTTGGTTTGTGCATATGGGCATGTTTAATCATGCATATTCCGTTTCAGTTTCAAAATCGAAGCCTAATGAGCTCAATTTCTTCATTTAAGCCACTGAGAAGGCAAGTAATTCAGATCTTGGATCACTTATTTGCCTCCTAATGGCGGGGTGGGCGGAGCTTATAGCCCTATTGTCGCCACTGTCATTGTGAATGTGCTTCTTGGGACGCGGCTCACTGCGTAGAAATAGACGAGAAAGAAATGCATTGGGGCCGGCAGCGCTTCGAGTGGAGATCACAGTACCTCCACTTGGTTGACCACCCTGCACTGATGAGGGCCAATAAGCCAGAAACCGGTCTGTAGGTTGTCAACACTGAATTTCAATTAGACACAAATTGATGTGAATATTTGAAACGTTCGTCTTAAATTCAATAACAGCTTTGAAAACTTGTCCCTCACATCGAAAACATAGCATTGACTCATCGAAATCTATAATTGACTTATATTTGAACATCCAGTTTGATCCCAAAATCAGATCACAATTTAGATTTGGCACCACCAAACACGTGATATCCATCCCTCTTTCAGAAATACATACCGGTAACAAAACTTGATTTTTGATTCTTTGTGTTTTACCCCCCACAGCAACTGATATAGTTACATTCGTAACCGGCAAAATTGGAATATGAAATGTTTCGTTTTTCAGCTTATCATAAAAACTATCCGAAATGGCGCACACATCCGACCCACTATCTAAAAGCGCATCAACTTTTTGTGTCTCTACCCAAACTCTAACTGAGGGTGCAACGATATCTACCTCCTCTGGCTCGCTATCTGAATCCGTCAATAGATGTTCAGGCTCCTGATTGAATGACGTTATGTAATTTACTCTATGATTTTGATCCAACCCAGAGTAAATATAGTATTGTGTGCCGGAACCATCTCATTCTCTGAAAATGTAGTAGCTGACATTTTATCACGTTTTCCTGAAAAACAGGTGGCGGTAATTCGTCCAAGTAGATCAAATGATGTCCAAATAGCGCTAATGAAGCTGAGTAACGACATCGGTAGTTTGAAAAAACAATTGAAAAATCTTCGGGCAGACCAATTAAATGAAGAGTGGATTTTCTCTGAAAAAGAGTTGAAGATTTGGAGTTGGTTTGTGGTCCATGAAGGATTGTTATTCAAGCGAGGAGATAATTGATGTCCTTGTTTTAAGTTATGTGTTCCAAGAAACCAAGTTAAGGAGTTGGTCCTAGTTCACCATGAGACGATGGGACATTTTGGGAAATCTAAGACATATATACATATGTATCAAACATTTTATTGGCCAAAAATGCAGAAGAATGTGAGAAATATCATAGCGGCCTGTGATTTATGTCAAAAGGCGAAATCCTCTCGGGAAAGTAAAGGGTTGATGAATTCGGCTGTGGTAGATAAGCCGGGACAATTAGTTTGCATAGATATGATTGGACCGTTGCCAGAAGGTAGGGGTAAGGTGACACAGCTCTTGGTCGTGGTGGATGCATTTTCTAAATATGTGAAATTATATGCATTGCGTAAGGCAACGTCGCGAGCGATTTTGAATAAAATTCTTCACTGCTATGTGGCAGAAACCTAAATGTATTTTGAGCGACAATGCCACGCAATTTACGAGTCGTCTTTGGAAAAATGCGCTACAGGAAGAAGGTATAAAGACAAAATTAATATCCGTATATTTTCCGCAGGGAAACCTTACCGAAAGGTATAACAAGGAAATAGGGCGTCTTTTGCGATCTTACTGCTATGAGAAACATACGAAATGGCCCAATGTCTTGAGTTTTGTTGAGGAATGCTTGAATTCCGTTATTGATTTAACTACTGGATTTTCAGCAACTTATTTGCAGACAGGGCAGTCTAAACCAAATCCTATTCATAACATCATTAATTTTCCTGATGATCAGCGGCCGTTGGTACCTTTGGAAAGTGTTTGGGAACTGGCCCATGATAATTTGAAAACGAAAGCGCAGCAACGTGCAGATAAATTTAATTCAAAAATAAATCCCGTAACATTCCATGCTGGAGATAAAGTACTAGTTCGTTCTCATTATCAATAATCGGCAGACGATAAAACAATCAAGAAATTTTTCCTATTGTATGAAGGTCCATTTTGTATTGTTCGGCAAGCCGGCCCGAATTCATATATCATTGGTGATCAAGAGGGTAGAGAAATTTCAAAGCAGAATGTTAGGCACTTGAAACCATACAAAGAACTCGCAGCTGATTTTGTTCCTCAATAATAAGGTTTTCTTTCGATGGTAATAGGCCTTGTCTGTGGATGTACTTTTGTTTCATTGATGTTCATTTCTTTTTCTATGTTTAATTATCTTCTATTATGTTTGACTATTTAGTTCTGTTTGTACTTAAATGTAGTTATAATCTAATTTAAGTAGGGGGGTGATGTAGTGGTTCATATTGGCCGCCATAAATGGCGGATATGAGTATAGGTAGTGGGGGTAATTGGCGGTGAAGTGAGGGGGACTCGTGAGCCGACCGCGAAAGAGACAAGACGCGAGTCGAAGTTTCGGGTTGTTATTTCTCTGTACTTTATCCATTTCAGTCTGTTTGTATTGAGAAGTGAATAAAGTTATATGGCATTCGCGGTATTTCATTAAGGATTTATCCACATGAGAGCCCACAACGACCTGAGAGCTGAGTGACACAGAATTATAGTATTGTGTGCCGGAACCATCTCATGTTCATTTTTACAGTCGAAATACTGAACTGGTATAATTCTTCCTCATTCGTTATGTGCGATATATCTCTCACTAGTTATCATCAATGGTTGTAGATTTTTCCAAAATAAATCACCTTTTAAAAGTACGAAAAATCAGTTTGACCTAAATCTCAAGCCTCGAGATAAATTTCATCACTAAGTTCCTTCAATTCGAAAACCGTAACGTATTGAAACAATCTTGTTTGTGAGTACTTATTTCAACTGAAAGTACAATTTTGTTTCAAGTTTCTGAAAACAACTAAACAGCTCTTATTAAAATGAGTTGAGAAACCTACTTGACGTTCAAGTTATGAAGAATAATTATTCATAGGTTGCAAACACTTTGAAACAGTTTATATATTCACACGATCGAAGGTAGGTCAATACGAAAACTCAATTATTTTGGTTTCTGTACCAATTTATATGATTTATCATTCTTCACAAACTTCCATTCAGAATTTGAATGGTAATATTACATAATTGCTATAGAGAGTGTCTGGAAATAGAAAAAAATCGGGATCTGCCAAATTGACATATAAATTATTCAAATAATTTTTACCCAACTCAAAATATTTGAGAACGTATAACCTGGAAGATACATATTCCTAGTACCAATCTCTCAGAACATCCAGAAAGTACCAACAAGAGTAATAATAATTATCAGTGTTCTTGATATCCTATATAAGTATATACAAAAATTCTTGAAACTAGAAAGGCAAGATTTGACCATCATAAAATAAAAAAGTTGAAGTACACGAAAATTTTATCGAAATGGGTTTGAAAATCAATTCGCGTTATTCGAAAATAGAAACTTCATGAAGTAAACGAATATGTATTCAGAAATCACAATTCATGATTTATGCCAATATTAATCAATTATTGTTTCGAATGTTAATTTGTTATCTTGTCGAATGTCAATATGTATAAGATATAGTTTCAGTAGCGCACCTAGAATTTTGTCCTAGGGGGGATGACTCTTTGAGTTTTTCCAATTCATCATATCTCTCGAAACTGAAATTGGGGATCAAATCCAAAGCATACTTATAGAGATTGCAACGGGGCCTCTTGTGTCTGTGCTATGCTTTAACTCGTTGAAACAAATTCTTGGATTGTCAATTTTATCTAGAGATGGGTGATAGATCACCCCAATATGTTGCGCCTCACTTTGGGCGCAACTGTAGCCGTTTTATTAGTTCAGGGGTTGGATTCATACCTCTGAAGTTGGCTGATTGAACTGCCAAGGTTTTCTGATGTTTATCACCTTAAAGTTGGTGAATTACATGAATTAAGTATTTTTAGTGCCCAGTTTTGAAAAACCGTGGAAAACCAGACACTGGTAGGCCAGAAGGACAATGGGTGAGTACTTTTGGCATTAGAGATATTCAAAGGAGTGTATGTTAACTATAAACTATATCAACTATGATTCAAGATCATAAATGCAAACAAAATAGTATCAAATACATTTCAGTTTGTCACACTTATCAATAATAGGCAATATATGGTATGTACCTCAATACCGCAGTGCACATTGGTTCCGAAATCAATATGGTTTTGAAAATACCTGATATATAGGAGTATAATAAATGGTAAGAGGGCACAATGATCAGTATAACACTGGGGTAATGTTTGTTTTATGCTTAATAAATAGGTTTGTTCTAGCATGTTTCGTTAAATATTTACACCATTTTCTTATGGTTATTCAACCTAGTTAAATACAAGCACACCATTTGTGAATATGTCGTTTACCGAAAACAAAGAATTTGTTACGAGCTGATTTCTTTAATTTAAATATATTTATTCATCATGAACTTCTCATATTTTGTCACAAACCCATTTATTATTGCCAGAATATCAGAAACATAATTATAAAAAGTTCATTGGTTCATGGTTAAGAAATATTTGAAACCGTGTAGTCGTTTTGAGAAAAATAAATCATTATTTATGAAAAACGAATGATTGATTTATAGTCAATGCATTGGACCAATTTGACCCTTCCTCTTATATGGTGTGATCATGTGATGTTCATCGCCATATTGACCTGTACTTCAAGAGGTACGCGATAGGCTGTCATTTCTTGTTTATTACTCGAAAATAAGTAACAGTTTTGCCAAAGACTAATCTGCTACTTTTCCGATGTGATGTATAATTTAGTCAACAGAATGGAAGAAGAGCTAATGGATTCTTGGCTATGTAGAAAAATTCTATGGTACCTATACCTAAATATTAGCTTTTTTTTCGTGTGTTTACTTATTTCCATATAATGCATGTAGTAATATTTTTTTGTGAGCGATAACCATCGTCATAACAATAACACTGTGGTGTCACTAAATTAAATTTTAATTTTCAATCATAACCGGGTTGTATCTCAACTCTACACATAACCTCTTGGTGCCATCTTGATGGATACTCTCTCATACAGGTTCTTTAGTATCCCTACAAGGCCTCTTCTGCTTAGCAATATTATAGAAATAAGCATCAGGGCCCAGTAATTAGTCGCATACTGCATACTTGCGAGCTTGCAGGCTCTCTATAACCTTGATCTCATTCATAACATGGATTATACTTATTCAAAATTCGAAAATAACTCGACCGCAGCAGAGGTGCAAAAGATAATTGGCCATTAAGAGCAAACCGTTCGATATCAACGAATATTTGTTAATACTTAACATATGTATGTACCTATATTGCAGAATAGGTAAAATTCATTAACTGTTGAGACATCTATGTTACTGCCGAGATTATATCTATTTATTATTATTATTATTATATACTTATGATTGATTAGGTTCATGATTCAATCTCTATCCAGATGTCAAAGTTAATGAGTATCTTATTTTTCAGAGGAGATTATCACAAATGATGTACCTATGTTTCAACCTATGGCCCAAAAGAGGGCATTAAGAAGTATGACTGGTATCCCAAGATGGGACTCGTGCAAGCCTTTTTTCAAAAGGCTTAAGATATTAACGTTGCCTTGCCTTCTCATATTTGAACTTTGTGTCTGTTTTTTTAACAAACAATTGTATTTACGCAATAGTGATATACATGGGGTCAATACCCGTGCAAAAAATAATCTTTTTACAAACGTCAAAAAATGACAGGGTTCGCGCATTGACAACAATATGCGAAGTGACCCTTTTTTCATTTTCTTTCGTTACCATGACACCGTGCGCGAAGTAGTGTGCGAAATACTTACCTCGCACACTGCATGTAAACTATATGGGATTCTTATATTTCAACCTCTATGTTCCTCAATCAAGCAAAAATCCAAGAAATAATTTATTTATTAATGTATAACAATAATTAAGGCGTTCAAATTGTGAAACAAATGCAACACTACCTAATTTTTTTATTATTTACAATGTTAACATTGATGGTGCAGCCAGTGCACGAACCAATATTTATTCCTAAACCAGATAACTCAGATTCAGCTCGTGATATCGTAGTTTTGGAGTTGGGGAAGACCATCAATTTTTAATTTGCAATCAACTGCCGTAGAGGTGACAGCACATTATCCTGAAATTTCACAGTCTGAAATTTTATTTGATATTTTAATTTTATTGTTGATAGAATCTTCTACGTATCCTTCGGCCATAGTCGAAGATTTCCATCCTCCATGTCGCTTCAAAACACATATATCGGCCCCGTATTAGCAAGAACTGTCTTTGTGAAATAATTGTCAACAAATGCCATTTTATTTCCATAGTTACAGTAATTAAATGATCTGGAAAACAGTTTAAGCCAGTTCAATACCATTTTTCATACTAAGCTAAGCATGTTAAATATTCTCAAACAATATTTTTGACGTTTGTAGAAAAAATTCTGTTCGCATCTCATGCGCGAAATACTTTGGTGATCTCGACTATTTTTTTAACTCGGCTGCGCCTCGTTAAGGAAAATCAGTTCTCGATCACCAAAGTAGCATTTCGCGCACTAGATACAAAAATAATTATCTATATTCCTTATACTAGAACTAATATATTGTCAAACACACCAAATATTTAAGGTACTAGAATCTTTGATAACTTACCCGATGATATCAAACGTGCAAAAAATGTTTTCATTCTCAAAAAAAGTTTAAAAACATTACTTATAGAAAAATGCTTCTGCTCGCTGAATGAATACTTTGATACCAGGCTGAGATCCAACAACCTGTTCAGTTAAAAGTTTATATTTAAAGCCATAATTTCATCCAATGCTTTCTTGTTGACCTTTTTCTTTTTAACTATAGTTAATGTCTCATGTTTGTTATTTATATAGCTTGTGAAATCATATATATATATTCATGTATTGTATACTGACCCCCGCCCCTCCCCCCCCCCCCCCGCCCCATCGAATCCGGTGACTATTCCTATACTTCTGTGAAGTGGAAAACAGAGATATTTTATTTCATTTTATTTTATTTCATTCGATATATATTTGTTAAATGTAATTGATATAACTTAATAATAAACATATATAACTTGCTGGAAACTGATATTTGTTAATATTTTACAAATACTCCTCCATTCGGAGACCAAATCCTTTAATATTGAACTGGATATTTGCTCAGAATCTTCCTATAAACCATTAGTTTACCATGACAATAGATAAGTTAGTCCATATTCAACAATGGCATTCTTTACCAATGAATGTAATTTATTTAATGTGAATAAACTGTTCTCTTAGTGTATCCAGTATCTAAAGTTCTGACAACACTTCAGATGGATGACGATACAGAGGCAGAGTGGGCAATGAAGAAGTCTCGAAGTATACACGTCAGCGAATAGAATAGAATAGTCCTATCATAGATATCGTTCCAGTCTGTGGCAAATTTGTCTTATCTTCCTGAGGTCGGAAGGTAAGTGATGTGATGCCTGAGTCATGTCGACCAATATGTCTTATGTCCTTTTTTTTAAACACCTGAAGAGTACATTGATGACCAGGTACACTGAATGAAAGCCTGTTCAACGAACGCTAATATGCGTATTAGCAAGGCAAGTCCACATGGCACATACTAAGCCGTAGATTGATTTAAATAGGCTAGTGATGAAATCTATATAGGTCAAATATATAGCTCTGACTATATTTTGTAGACATATAGCGTGCTTTGAGAAATGCCTCCACATAATCCATAGTAATTTCTCTCACAACGAGTCCCTTATGAGTGGAATAAAGTCAACTGGAATGATAGGGTAGGTAATCATATCATCGATTAGCAACACTGACAGCAAGAGTCCTGAGGGTATCGTAACAAAGGAGGAATGACTCTAATGAATTGTTAGGTGGGATCCAGGAGGTTTCCATCGACCTCGTCATCATTGCAAAAGGCCACAACTGTTTCGGATCTCACAGAAACAGCTCTGAATATAATTGGCAAAATATGAAGAGAATTATCCACGGTTTGAGGTGAAACCACCATGCTGAAATTCACAAGATTTAAAGTTCTAGATACACTGAGATCATTACTCAGAGTTATCGCACCAGAGTCAAATTATTGGAGTCATATTTGAAATGAATTTAAATGTTTTGAACACCCACAAAAATATAAAAAAGCACAGTAGCTTCTGACATGTGCAGAAGAATGTGTGGAAAAAAATTGCAGAGTACATTATACAAAGTTGGTTGAATTGTCTAATAGCTTTATGTGTATTTAGAACGCAGAGTGATAGATTGTCGGTCGAAAAAGACATTTATATAATCTTTGGAGAGCTGCAAGACACTTTGTTCTCGATTATCAGTTCCTAGACAAGAACACTTTATTACATTTCATATAATTCCCCATCTAAATCATTAATTTCATTAATAATTCACTATTATATCAAAATTCAATCCACTGGCTATTGAGGTTAGATTATGAATATTCCACAGTTACGTTACAAAAAGATATAGCAAAACACATTCTTGTTTTATATTCAACAGACTGGTGTTTTTTGAGAGTTTAGGCTAGTAACTCTAATATCTTTGGCATTCAATCATTTCATGCGAGATTTCTTGGCACCATGTCATGAATATATTATATCAAAATTCATACTTTTCCTCGATTTCTCTGGTAGGAGGTTCGAATTCATAATGTTCGCACTTGCTGCAGAAGATGTGTTATAAAATGCACTGTCTCTATTATTATTTTCCATCGAGCAAAAGAATGATGAGTTCGTTTTCAGCAATGATACTCATAATCGTCAACTTTGTGTTGAGATTTGAAAGCGTCGACAGCTACTTTGTTAACCGTCTGTAGAAAAAAAAAATTGTTTTGAATCAGAAATATCACAAAATATATGGGGAAACCCCAGATGGTTTTGCATTGTTTGGATCTTGATGATGGCGCATTCATGGGCAGGATCAATACTCCTAAAAAAACAGGGTGACATAGGTACATATACATTTATCTGAATTCAGAAATAGGTATAAGGATCAATTCATTCAGGAAATACAGGTACGTTTCTTTGGAAACAATGTTGGGGATAATCTTCGAAGAATGAAAGGACGTATTGAAAGTCAAACCATAGCAAATTATAGCCATTTTGAACAAAGGAAAAAATGTTTCGAACACTTCTCCATATTCCTAGAAATGTAGGAGCTGGCACAGGGAAAGGAAAACAGGTCATTTCGGTTTTTATCGTATATCTTGTAGTTATTTCATATTTTCGATTTGGTAACATCGTTTTTTTATTCACGGAAATATGCAACTTCAGTCTTATTCAACAAACTTCATATTATCCACCGTTTCCGAGATGCCAATAGTGATACGTATCGTGTATCAGTAACCATTGTGCCAAAGGTTACAATATTCGTCATTAATTCACGGACTACCAACTAAACCGGAATTCAAAAATTACTCCTGGCTGGCTAGCTCCAAGCGGCACTTTTACAACACGGTCAAATCATTCCACATATTTAGCCAGACGCGATTCTTGCTTGCTTCGATTGCGTTATTGAGTGAAGGATTTTCTCATTGCTCGAACAAATTCCCTTTCTATTTTTCTGGTATCCAAAGTGAGCGGCTGAGGCAAATAATCAGCTGATTACATGGGGGGACGTAGGAACTACTCAGACGAGTTAGTTCGTTTCATTATATTTGCTCTGAAACGCCAATACCAAGAATCGAATTGTGAAATTTCATATCGCTCGAATAAATTTTCGTATTAGTTTTCTGGAACCCAAAGTGGGTGGTCAAGACTAGTAATCAGCTAATTATATGAAGGAAACTACTCCATTATATCTGCTCTGAATATCTAGCCCCAAGGATCGAAATGTGGATTTTCACATCACTTACTTGAACAAATTTTCGTATTTTTTTCTGGTATCCAAAGTGAGCAGCCAAGGCTAATAATTAGCTGATTACATGAAGGGATGTGAGGACTGCTCAGAATATTTTCGTCTCATTATTACCTGCTCTAAATAGCCTGCTCAAAGGATCGAAATGTAGATTTTCCTACTGCTCTAACAAAATTCCATATTTTTTCTGAAATTTACATTGAGCGGCTAAAGCAAATTATTGATTTTCTTTACAACCAATGGCTCATACAAAAATACATATTTGTATATTCAAACAAAATCATAGATAGGTATAAAAACTCAATTATGCATCTTGTATGATGCATATAATCGAACCAGATATGCATTTTGATCCAATTAGTCATGAGACATTACTGAAAAAAAAACGGATTACTAGATCTAGTGATATGCGAACATCAAGTCTGGCTGATATAAGAAAAAATTTGACCGCGGTGGAAACGTCATCCGATTGTGAAGACATCATTCACAATAGGTCAAAAAATATCGCAGTGCAAGAGCAAATAGCTCATAAGCCCACTCCTATTATAATCTAAAGAATCATTCAGATTGAATAGATTTTATTAGGATCTGAAATTTGAAAATGATTTCTGTGTGTCCAAGACTCATGAGAAATGATGATGATCACAGTATTACTCCAAATAACAAGTAAACGTATTTGGATTTTGTACAAGGTTTGTATTGAAATAACTCATTAATCTACTGCAATGTAGTAAAATGATGTAAGTATAAGAAAATCATATATTTTCATGCGAGTGGATTTGGGTACTTTAAGATGGATATATGGAGATATAGGATACAAGAAAACAAATATAACAAAAAAATAAACGTACAACAATATAATTTCGCGACCAAGTTATAACAGTAAGAATAGCTTCACCGTGCAAACAAAGATTTCTCTTCCCTGTAGACTAGAAATTATTTCAGAAATTGTTCTGCTACAGATGTCCCAAAACAATGATAATATAGCTTGGATAGGATTTTATAAGAGTATTACGAGCTAACCTGATATATCATTGTATATCAGGTTATTGGAAATAATTAATAAATTGTTGGAATAACCTGTATGTTTCTTTCGAAATAAAAACTTTCAGGTTTTTCAAAAACATCCAAGTGATTATGGACAACACTGTATATAATTTTTGATAACATTCATTAAGGCCATCGTGTATAATATTTTCTTTGGTGAAGATCTGAAATATTGTGGTGTGGAATGAGTAATCCGAATTTGATAAACTATATTCGAATTGAAAATTCGAGATTTTTCATTTATGGACGGTTGTTATATAAACCAAGATTCGCTTTAATCTCTCGGGTTTATTTTTAATAAAACAAAATACTTATCTGATCAGAAACGAAAAAAAAACAACCGTAAACAATCAATAAACTCATAAGTATCCATTATCGATAGAGAACTTCACCAAATCCTTCATTCTATTTTTATACGTATCAGCGCTCTTTGTGACAAAGTTGAATGAATCAATAACGTTCTTCCCACTATCACTAATCTCGCTGAAATCTGGTGCCTCCTCCGAATCACACAGCATCAACTTCATCACCATGATGCACATATAGAAGCCGATTGGCACGTTTTTCTTCCAGTGCCGTAGGAGAGCATCATAAGGAAATAGTTTTTCGGTGTTGCAGGAGAATTCCTTCAGGTTCCTGCTGAGGGTTTCGTGGTATAGTTTGAGGAAGATCTCGTAGTCGTACAGAATGTCTTTTGGGCTATGTATCAAAAAGAAATAGGCTAGGTCCAAGGCTGGGGAGGATGTTTTGGATAATTGCCAGTCTATTATCTTCACGTCTGTTGGTACTCCGGGCTTATCTTTATTCTGAAAACATAGGAAAATATGTATCACAAAAACTTCGTACCTATTAAAAATATTTGGACTGAGTGCATAATACTTCAACAGGAAAACTATGCATCTGGTTTTTCATCTCTATCTCCCATTCAATGAATTCCTGGTTTCAAATCTTTTTACGAATTTGAACAATCCCAGTTAGTACACGACGTTTCCAGGACGTACATTGTAAGTTCTATTCAAATACGTACGTCACAGGACCTAAATGGTACGTCGATAGAACGTACAATCGCGCCTAATTGTATAGTTATTTATTCAATCGATATATTTTCCGATAATATTGAAACATTTTCGACATTTGCTGTTGTTATCGTTTTTTCCAACACCGATCTCAAATGAAAATATTTCAACGCCGAAGTAGCGACAATCAGTTACGGAATTAAAAGAAGACGTTCTGTAAGTCATAAATTGAAACAAGCAAACTGGCTCAACATGAGGAATAGACACACACTTCACTGTGGAATTTTATATCATAAAGTAATTAATGCTGTATGCCCAAATTTCTTTACACAAGAATTAAATTTCGCACTGATGTTCACAATGTGAATATTAGATTCAAAGGAAATCTCACCCCTCCTGCCCAGAAAACCACACTCTTCACTAGATCATACACATACAACATAGTAAAACTCTTCAATTCCATTCCTGTATTTTTGAGAACTCTTTATAGCCCCACTCAAAATGTTGCCTAAAATTTGAATATGAAATGAGAAAGGTATTACATTTTATTGTATTGTTTATCGTAAAACTGCTGCTTCATAATGTTAATGTACACAGGTTGAGTGGAAGAACAGCAATGCAACCTCAGTTGCAATGCTGAACTTCGCCCTTTCAATTGAATTAAGTATATTATTATTATTATCATTATTATTACATACGAAAATTCGCAGCATCAAAGTCTTTATCAATTTGAAACCTAATAAATATGTCTAACCAACGGAGGCGAACCATAACATACAGTGGAAGTGAGATGATACTGGGTAGGTGGAAAAGGGGGAGGTTAACAAGTTGATATTATATGTGGTGGAAAAAACTGTTGGAACATGGAAAAAATTGTTTTCGAAAAATTTTATAACAAATGAAACGTCAGCATCACGTAAACCGCTCAGTTTTTTCCACCACATATGATCTCAACTTGTTAACCCCCCCCTTTTTTCACTGAAGATGAAGGATTAATCCTTCGAAACATGTCTGTCTGCTGCTGATGTAAGTCTTCCGACTACATCTCGTCATGTGCTGATGTGTGTCCTCTGACTACACACACACATTTGATAAAGTTTTTTTATTTGGCGGAGTTTGACTGTAAGTTTTTTACCTACCCAAATATGTCTAATTGAAACAAAGCACCACCATGTTCAAGAAATATATACTTCTCGAAACTACTATAGAAGTGGTTCGAGTTTTAGTATCAGCTGTTGGTCTTACTTTCCTCCGCATAAGAAGATCTCAAGTAGGATACCAATACAAATACGTAAAGAGTGAACACGCGCAGGTTGAAATATATTCAGTAAAAAAAATCGCTCGGAAATTTTGACGACTAAGTGCGTCATGTGACATCCTCTTCAATCAAATAATTCGATTGTTGGGGTTCAATATGAAAAATGAATCGAAGCAACTGAAAATACAAAAAATACCAGAATTCATTAGAAACTACAGTGTAGGTCGATCGATCATGTAACAATTCACCTTGAACAATGAAACGAAGCTGAAGTACACGTGCGTTCTATTGTTGATTATCATTAATGATAATGCCGGGCCAATGCAATTACACAAAGTAACGTAATTTTTTTTCATTATCTATGAAGTACTGTAAAGATCGAGGTAAAGATAATATGCAACCAAAATGAATTGAATAGCGAAAAAAAGTAATTACGTTTCAAAGTACATGAATATATTTTTAGGAGACTACTCATTCATACAAATGCTCATACAATTATAATAATCTTCGATACATCTGTTATTGGTAATGAAATATTGTTCCCATAGAGTTGTTTAGAGTTGTTTAGAGCGTCCTATTTTCTGAGGAATTTTATTGTATCTATATTTTCAAGCCGTCATGATACAGTGAATACTCCTATCAAATTATATATTCATTGTTCATCTGCTTTTCAGCAACCAATAGTATCTTGAAACAAACAGCGTGAGTTATGATAACTCACTACTCACTCAAATGAGGGAAGTATAATGTTACTTGAATTATCAGATAGTGAAGATGAATTGTTATGTACACCTCCAGAAATAAGACGAGCAGCTTATGTTACCATACAGAATTCATTACCCGAAGAATCACAAAACAAATAAAAGGGTGTGTACAAAATTTTTCAAGATTGGTGTAGCAATAAGAACATTTCGTCATCGTTCAACTTAGTATTTATTGTAATAGTCATCGATAAAGTATAGTTTTCAACTTGCGGTAATTGTTATAACTCCCTCGATGAATTACAAACTCCATCTGCGTGAGTTTTGACCCACAATACCGCTCGTTGAATAATATACTATTGTAATTAAAAAATATTTCTGGTATATACAAATTCTGACATTTCATAATCATGGATTTCTGATACATTGTGTTCTATCGTTACAGAATGTGTAGATAATGTAATGAGTCAAGCTATAGCTAAAAAAAAAAAATTAAAATATTGAAGTTGTGAACGTGACGTGATGAAAATATCCTCGCCGAGTATATACAAATCAGTTGTGCGATGTCTAAATATGAGCTGAAATATGTGATTTTTCGAAGCATTTTCTGTCAAGTTTTGATTGGGCTTGCAAAATTATTATCATTTGCTGTGCCCCTGACCGACATTAAATAATGAAGATTACTGTAAATACAAATGTCTTTGGTACATACCAATTGAAAGAGCTTTTTATCCGTTTTAATCCCTCAGACATTGAATTTACTTTTAATCTGTGATGATTAAAAGTTGTACTATATAGAGTAACTTGACTAAGCGATTGAAATTACCTTTTTCGGCAACCGTCCGGAAAGTAGGTACTTTCCAGACGATTTTTTTTGAGAAAGTGGCATTTTTCCGGCCTAGTCCGGGAATTACGTACTTCCCGGACTAGGCCGGGAAGAATCACATCGTTGTTGTCATTGTAAATATGAAAATCTTGGTAGTATGGTTTTGATAAATGCAGTTGATCATTACCATAGCAGCAAAATAACGACTGACAGCTATCTGACATTAAATTAGCTAACATTTCAATTTTTGAAAGAAATGTGTTTCTTTGATTTGTTATTCTACACGGTTGCCGAAAAAATTGTATACGCAACACGCCCGAAAACAGTTTTTTTGGACTCGCAGACTTCCAGGACTCGCTACGCTCGTCCTAGAATTTTGTCCACTCATCCAAAAAAACAGTATTTTCTGGACTTGTTACGTAAATTACTATTTCATCACTACGCTATCTGAATGAATATGTTTCCTAATGGATAGTACCTACACGATAGCAGATTGAGACATGAGAAGATTCAGATAGCGAGCTAGGAAGCTCTTTCGTCCGATTTCAATTTTGTAGTTTGACTGGTCAATACGTCATCATATTTGCAGATTTCTTCAAGAATCGGGGAACATGGGGTAAAATTTCGAAACGAATAAGGACTATTTTTATGTACAGTGTGAGTAGAGAGCTGCAATTCTCACTTTCTTGTCCTACTTTTTTGTGAAAAAACAAACATTGCCGAAAATTAGCCAAAAACAGAATTATCATGTTCTCGAGATACAAGGCAGAATTGAAAATATTGCATTCCGGGACCCCAACTGTATCTCAGCTATATCTTTCAACTTATATAGGAGAAGAAAAAACTGTATCTTCTGATATTTTTCACGTAGAATCGAAATGAGCTGTCTTTATTCAGATAAAACCTAAAGTTTTGTTTCTTCAAAAAACACAACCTGTGTATTTTTATATATTTGTATCGAAAACGCTTTGCGCTTCTCAAAAATATATGAAACTCCTAAGATATTTTGAGTATCAGCCCTGTAATAATTTCCAGTTTTTGAGCTAGTCAAGACAAATATTACTTTCAAATCCTTGGGCGCAATAATTAGCTATCACTTTCATTCATATAGGTGTAGAAAAACTTATTCATTCAGAATTATTATTTAAGATGAATAGCTCAACTTTCAACGAAGCAATAAATTCAAACTTATATGAAGACACTACTACAAAACAGAAGTCTTATACGTAAGTAAGTATTCGAAAGCTTCTTTCGTGGCATTCATCAGTGCTCGATTTTCGTGCCGCGTCTGATATATTTCATTTTTTATGTAGCCTCATGAAAAGAAACCAATCTATAAACCATCAGGGTACTTTGGTGACTATTATCTCTTCACAGAAGAATAATCATCCGAGCTTTGTTTTATAGTACTATATGCATTTTGTCATATAATTTATTGATTTGTCAACTAGTTTTGGTACTCATATCGAATAATAAAATAAAGACTTTCCAATGTACTCTTTATAAATGAAAGTTTTATGTGATTATTGTGCCAATGGATATAGTTTGAAAGTAATATTTCTCTTGACTAGCTAAAACAACTGAAAATTATCGAAGCATTGATAATTGAAATATAGAAGAACATACAGGGTTGTATCATTTATGAAAACATAACTTTGGATTACATCTGTGTAAACACCGTTTATTTGGAAAATCTGACTACGTCACTGGATTTTGATTAAAAAATTGTATGAGACTTAGTTTTCATTTTTCCTATCAGTTGAAGAATAGCTGATGAGATACAGGGAGGTCCCAAAATCCAATATTTTCAATTCCGCCCTGTATTTAAAAAACGGGAGGGCTATTGAAATTATTTTTTCGACAATGTTCGTTTCACAACAAAGCACTCTCTATCTCCAAAAATAACTGATATGCAAAGCCATCGAAACTGGACATACTGGTACATGAAAGTGTTATCTTGAAGAGCCATCAAGCCCATTGTAATTAGTATTCATGAAAATTGTTTATTTTTATATAACACACGCCAAACACTGGTCACTATATGTACCTATGATTCAATCAAAGTGGTATAATTGAATGAGTGATTGAAAAAGTAATAGCCTCTGTTTTTTTATGTCGATTTTTCAATATTTCCCGAAGTTTGGTTTCCGAGAAATCGAACGCGGCAGTTCTTTGTGGGACACACAAATGGATTGTGAAACCAACCATGCACTCATATTTACATCAAGGTGATCTTGAACGTTGTGAAATACTTCTTTCATGAGATTATGATTAACCGATTTTCTGAATTAATTGAAACGATTATTGATTTTGACCTAGACATGTGAATAATGGAAAATGCTACATCAGATAAGAATTTATTTCTCAAAGTCGATGAAAAGATTGAAGCAGAAGTAGATTTTGAATAATATAAATATGGTATTTCATTAGAGAGCAGTTGAAAATGGATTAGAATAAGTGTCATCAAAATCTGTGGAATGGTCACCGAAATCGAAACAAATAGAATATATTGATAATAAATATTGAGGTAAAAAAATACGATAAATATACAGAACTGAAGAAAAAATATCACCTCGATATGACACATTATTGACACGATCGTTTAATTGTGAATTTCACCATAATACTTAATTTTCTTGGAACTTGCGAATTTTCACATATGTTTGGTTAGGTATATAAAAAATTCAAATTCATCATTTACAAATTCTTATTTCTCAGAGAAAATTTGCCGATAAACCTTGTACTGTCCGAGATTCTGAAAGAATGGAATAATTATAATATCTATAATTGCGTGATTTGAAACTGTTCTAAAAGATTGAATGGAATTATTCCACAATAGTTATTGTGATAATAAATTATTGGAGCAGATAAGTAGACGATAAGTGAAGGTTTGAAGACGGAATCAAATAATTAAAAGCACATATTTATGTGTTTATCAAATATCTTAACAATACTTCTTATCGAGAAACTATTCAAACTAATTTCAATCTAAATAAACGTTATATATCAGTTTGGACTCCAGAGAAATGATTAGTGTATTTATCTTTGTATCACAGATTAGTCTACAAAAATATAATTTTTAATTAATTCATAATATTTACAAATGAATTAGGATCTCAGTTATTCGAGATTTAGCTGTTTGACATTAAGAAATTGTTTGTATTTCTTATCATTGTTAATGAGCACAGCGGAAAATATTGCCCATAGTGGATAATTGAATTCGTTTTTTTTATAATCGCCGCTCCTCAGTTGGAAATCAACTCGAAATTAGAGAGGTTATGGAAAAGCGCTGTATATATATGATAAAAGGGTGTTCTGTGTGGGACGATAGTCTATGTAACTTCATACAGACTTCACAAGAGCTTTTTTTATTGTGGGTTGTGAGTAGGCTATTATTTTTAATGCAAACTCTAGGTCAAAACACGGTGGCTCAAATGGTGATTAATAGTTTAACTGAGTTATTCAATTGATACACCGATTTGTATGTGTTGTTTGCCTTAAATTTTGAATATTTCCTCTTCTCGTGAAACTAAAATAACAGTCCCTGGTTCCAAGGCCAGTAAATGGAGGAAAACCTATGATAATGTTCATGATGAAAAGTCGTGCAAGCCAGTAGAAGGATATTGGGACAGAAAGTAGGTATCACATTTTTTCTCAAAAGGTTTGATTGTTTGTTTGTTTATTTATACTCTGTTCTACTACAGAACAGGAACGTAGGCAGGATTGAAATTACATCAGATGTTGAATTAACAAGTAATATATAATAATTAGAAATATATATCATTTCAAATATAGGAATTAAAAAAGTGATACATTAGTTATTTGAAAAATTTGGACTTAATATCTCTAATTGAACAGTTGAAAATGTCTAGGTTTGAGCTTATTGAGTTGTAGTTTGATTATATAACATACAATGGAGAGTATTTGTAAATACTTGTTCATGCTGCTGGGAGATGAAGAGTGGAGATTACCCGAGATGCAGTTCTGGAAATGTGAATATCGAGCTTTTCTACGATGTTCTGACAGTCTATTTAGTTGTTGATAATTGAAAGATTGGTCGACTTACCTGAAGGAAGATCAATCTTAATTATTCGAATATCGTAGTCCTCCTTTGGTTGGTGATAGATTCCATTAATTTATACCTCTACTGCACATCTTTAAAGATAAACAGTTTTTTCCCCATTAATAGGAAAAAACCGAACTATGTATCATCTGATATCGCCTCGCTCACGCCACCGATGATTCAGTCTATTTTGTGACTCACCCGCAACTTTTTAGGGATTGTTAGGATAAGCGGCGGGTGGGTATGAATACCAAAGGAGGACTACGATATTCGAATAATTAAGATTGATCTTCCTTCAGGTAAGTCGACCAATCTTTCAATTATTCTTCATATCTCCGTCCTCCTTTGGTTGGTGATAGATATTTAGAGCATAAAAAAAGGTGCGGAGCTCGTGTTGATTAGAAATATATATATATATATATTGATACTCAGATTAATATGTTAATCCAATTACAATCAATTATTCGTTTAGTGTAATTTAATTATATCTTTACATATTTTTAATAACAAATACCTACCTCTATATATAGATAAATAATATTCACATCTTCAATCAATTAAATTTTAGTGATTGAAATGACAATTATAAACATTTCCTGAATGTAAAAAAAAAAAAAACGTAGTTTTAAACAATGAGAAAACAAAAAATTGAGAGAAAATCGCTCAATACTATTTTGTTTCCACATTATCGACAATAACCTTAGCAAATTCAGCTGGGTCATTACTAATGGGTTTATTATAAAAATTATTGAACACGTTAGACATTTTTGACCATCCTGCCGTTTCTCTTATTGTATCAATACTGACCCCCAACCTGAAAGCTGTCGATGTTGCTGAATGTCGTACGCTATGACTTCCGAATATTTCAGTATCTACGCCACTACTTTTCAAGGTCTGTTTGATCCAGCGGCTTATAGTTTGAGTACTAGCGGGGTGAATTGGTTCTCGGTACGTTAAAATTAGTGCGTTACAATCTTTGGGTCTAATTGACTTCGTCTTTTTCATGTAATAGTCCAATGTCGAAGCTACGCATAATTCTGGCTTCTCTGAAAAATAAGGCAGTATGAGCATTGGTTGCTTTCTGTGGGGGCCCGAAGTTTTGATCCTGTCTGGGATTTTGATCTCGATCTTATCTGTGGTTCGCCTTATATTATTGAGAGAAATTTTTGAAATAGTTTGAACTCGCTGAGCTGTTGTTAAGGCCAGCAAAGTTGTCAATTTCATGGACAGGTCTTTCAATGAAAGAGTTTCTAAGGGATGTAGTTCTCCCAGAGTTCTTAATACCGGGTTAGGGTCCCAAGTATGAGCATATTTGGGCGTGGGTGGGTTCTCATTATAAACCCCTTTCATGAATCTCTTCAGAATGTCCTGATCCTCAGGTTTGAATTCAAAAATTAGAGATAATGCTGATCTAGCAGTATTGAGCGTGGAAAAAGATTTTTTGGCAACCGACATTGACAAAAGGAATTTCAAAATTGCGTCCAGGTTGTAGCTGAATGGGTTCATTTGATTTTCGTTGCAAAACAACCACCAGCTTTTCAGGGAATAAGAATATTGTTTGATTGTTTTTTCGCTGAGTGATGCCATCATTGTTGGGATGACTTCCTCTGGAATCCTTCTAAGGAAACTCTGCCAGATAATCTCCCTGCCACCAGGGAAAGCGACCGATGTAACGGATGTACTTCCCTGAAAGGGGATAAAATCAAGGTTCTTGATGGTGTAAACAATAAAGGTTTTTCTGTTAGGAGACTTTGAAAAAGTGGGTACCATGCTTGGGTAGACCAGTTTGGTACTACAAGAATTCCTACCGCTCTGTCTCTCACAATTTTTTCTAAAACTCTGCCAATCATAGCGAATGGCGGAAAAGCATAGAAGAAAATATTTTTCCAACTGATAGTAAAGGCATCAGTAGATACCGCGTTCGGGTCAGGACCCCACGATATGTAAAATTCACATTTCGTATTTATTCGCGATGCAAAGAGGTCCATTTCTGGTTTTCCAAACTTGTTTTTGATTATCCCGAAAATCTCATCATCCAACTCGAACTCGGTGTCTACCGATTTTCTTCGCGAGAGTTCGTCTGCGTCGCGATTTTCCGCAGAACTGATATAAGTAGCCCTAAGAAAAATATCTCTTTCTTCACACCATTTCCAGATTTCTCTCGTGATGGCATTCTGTTGTCCTGATCTTGTACTCCCCATCTTTCTAACGCAGGCGACTGCTGTAATATTATCGATGCGTAATAAAATATTACAATTTCCCACGTCTTTTGCAAAGCATTTAAGCCCAAACAGTGCTGCCTTCAGTTCTAAAATATTAATATGAAGATTTGATTCTTTATTATTCCAAAAACCATATGCTCTTTTGTCCCCGCAACATGCCCCCCAACCCCTCGTCGAGGCGTCTGAAAAAATCTCTAGAGCAAATGTATGGGGGTTTATATTGTTTGTACAATCCTGTAAATTGGTTAACCACCAATCTATTTCACATTTCAACGACAAGATAATTTTTATTTTATAGTTAAAATTTTTGTTGATTCTCAAGGATCTGATTTTGTAAATTTCGAACTCTTTTATGTGAAGCCAATTGTATTTCATAACAGGGGCAATCGAAACTAATTTTCCAATTATTTTCGCCAGAAATCGTGTTGTACACGTATTTTTTCTTGCGAATATTCTCAAAAGTTTTCCGACATTAGTTCGTTTCTCGTGAGATAAACCTATTGTCATCCGTACTGAATCGAAAACAAACCCCAAGAATTCAATTTTTTGTGTTGGAGTACAAATACTTTTTTCACATAATAATTGGATAACTGTTTTATAGTTTTCCAATTTGAAATGGGGTGCTGCTATGAAGGAATTGAGTTTTTTCAGATTTAGAATGAATCTGTACTTGCCATTTCGTTTTGGAATCAAGAAATAGGACGAAATGAATTCACCCTTTACATGAGAACATTGAGAAATAGCTCCCTTTTTCAATAAGGATATTATTTCAGATTCATAATGGGGGACTTCTGATTCAAATATTTTCACCACAGGGTGATACCGTTGATGGGGTGTTTCCAAAAAATATATCTTCAACCCCCGAATCCAATCAAGAATCACTCGATTGTCTGTTAGCCCCCCCCCAGTTTGATACAAATTCTGTTAATCTGCCCGCATATGCTTTATTCACCTGTTGTGGTCCTTTCAATATCTGTGGCTCTGAGTTCTGCGTTGCTGATATTTGTATCGGGACGGCTGATCCTGTCGTGTTGTTGAACGACTGGACTCCTTCCGACTCCGATGAAACGCTTCGGTCTCCCCCCTTCCCTGTTTCATCTTGAATTTCTGTTGTGGGCGCTTGAAGTTTAAAGAATTCTTATTCGGAAGAGGCCTTGTGGTTTCCTTCTTCGTGTGGATCTTGATTTCCTGACAGGCCTTACGTGCAGATTGATGGGATTTAATTTTTTCCATGAATTCTGACCCAAATAAGTAATCATCTATTGGGCTCTGGAGAGAGACAGCCCTAGTATCTGCGTTTATGAAAGGTATGATGTTGGTTCTTCTATGGACTGACAGAGCGTGGTGCACATTGGCGAACATTTGGGCAGCTTCTGCCACCACCTGACACTTCTCCTTGGTGAGAACCACGTCCGAGTTGGGCTCCTGTAATTTTGAGTCGAGGATTCCACTTAAGGCACTCAAACCTGCCCCCATCTGGTCCTGCAGGTTACTTATGAATTTTTCCCTTTTCTGTATCTGTTCCGGTATGATATGTATCATTTCCTCGTTCAATTTAGGAGCACCAAGAGCAGGACAATTTTCTGGAAAAGGATATTTTTGTTGTAATTCTTTCCGTGTCTCAGGAGGAACGCCCTCTCTCAAATATGTGGTCCACCTCGTGACAATCTCTGCATGAATTGGTACGCCGCATGTCGTTTCTTTAGAGGGGTTTTTTCCCAGAAGCTCAGTCAAATCACCCTCTTGAGGTGGATCTGCATCGACAAGTACCTGTGCTGCGGTTATTTCTACTGGTCTTCTATCAGGTTCAGGACCTTCTGGCGGATCGTCTGACTCGGATGATCCCCTGGACCCCTCCGAACCTATAGTACAAGGAAAAACAGTGCTAAAACAGCAACCACAACAAAAAAGGAAAAGAATTTGTGGATGAAATTGGCATCAGGCATTCACTGCTATTCTGAATTCGATATCGAGTGATATCACGGGATTTTGGTAAACTCAGAAGTGAGACCTCACCCGGTATATGCATTTCTTCTTGAATAGGGTCGAGTAGGTAATAGGAAACATTTTCAACTATTGATATCAAGTGATATCAAGGGATGTTGGTAAACTCAGAATTGAGACCTCACCCTGTATGGGTATACTCTCCTGACCCACCATATTCTCTGTCAGCTTTCTTCCCACTAAAAATGAAATTAAATTTTCGACTTACTTTCGCTTGACGAACCATCGCTAATCTGCTTTTCTAATCGAGCAAATTTCCTTTTTAGATCCTCTAATTCTCGAAGAAATTTCCTCTTCCTCGTATATTTCGGCATTTTCACGAGCTTACTAAACACTTGTGTTCGTAGAGGCACAAAATAAAAGACTGAATCATCGGTGGCGTGAGCGAGGCGATATCAGATGATACATAGTTCGGTTTTTTCCTATTAATGGGGAAAAAACTGTTTATCTTTAAAGATGTGCAGTAGAGGTATAAATTAATGGAATCTATCACCAACCAAAGGAGGACGGAGATATGAAGAATAATTGTGTGTAATAGTTATTTATGTATTATTTGAATTATGAGGGCCTTAATTATTACCGATGGCAAAGTTTGCGTCCCGAGGGCCTCTGGCCCACAAATCGACGATCTTTTTCTGATATAATGGAGGATATTATAAAAAAAGCGGAAAAAGCAAGACAATCATTACTTCCATCGAAAAGTGAAGCCCTATATCAAAAAGAATACAACTTATATCTGAAGTGGCTGACACAGAGAAATGTTATGTCAAAAGATGCCAACGAAACTGTTTTTCTGGCATATTTTCAAGAACTGGTAAAGTATTTTCAGTATTTTCTGTTAGATTTGGTAATAATTGTATTTATTCGTTGCAGTCAGAAACGTTTAGCCCAAATTCGTTATGGACTAAATGGTCAATGCTCGAATCGATGGTGACCATATATGAGAAAAGAGATATCACCAAGTTCAACGACCTAGAGGCTTTTTTGAAACGGAAAAGTTAGGGGTATAAGCCGAAAAAGTCTGCTGTCTTATCTCCTAAAGATGTCATCAAATTTCTAAAGGACGCTCCTAATGAAATTCATTTATTGCATAAGGTAATTTTTTTCTCATAATTTTCTTTTTCGTTTGTTTATTTCGTTTTATTTGTTATAGGTTGTTCTAATTATGGGTTATTTTGGAGGATGCAGAACTCAGGAACTTCTAAATATGAGTATAGCAGATATAGAGGACCGGGATACTGTTATGGTAGTGAACGTACCGGAAAGTAAAACTGGTGTATCGAAGAAATTTACAGTTGTGGATGAAAAAGAGTTCTCTGCTTTGCCTTCATTGAGACTTTATATGTCCTTGCGTCCTGAAGGTACAAAACAATTTTTTTTGAGCTTCCGACAAAATAAATGTACAACTCAGCCAATTGGAAAGAATATGTTTGGCAAAATTCCCAGCAAAATCGCAATGTATTTAGGATTGCCAAACCCACTAACCTATACGGGACATTGCCTTCGTCGCACTTCTGCTACTGCCCTAGCCAATGCAGGAGCAACTATGACAAACTTAAAAAGACACGGAGGTTGGAGAAGTTCCACGGTGGCAGAGGGGTATCTGGAGGACGGTATTGAATTGAGAAATAAAACGGCGCGTATGCTGTCTGCTTTGCCATCAGAAGAGGCAGGCACCTCGACTGTAGTGAACAGCAACAGCACCACCCATAAAAAAGAAGAAATTGTTTCCAGCGGCGGAAGTAATTTTCAACATTTGAAAATTGTACATTTATTATTTGTAATGACGCGAATAAGCAAAATATGTCTTAGTTTTCATTACATATAAACGTTTATAAGCATTTCTTGTATCATTTTCACCTGTAAAAGATAAGAGGGAGTTTTTGAACCTTAATATCCCAAGGGAGTTATGACCCTCATTATAGATATCGTAACTATGACGATATAAGCTTATAATGTCACTGTCAGAAATAAAAAATTATTGAGTTGCATTCACGGCGATATTTGAGCTCACTCATTTCATGCCTGTCCAGTGGTACACTCTGAGAAATTCCAATAGGTGGTGCGGGAGCTTATAGATCGTGAATATTGAGATTCTGAAAGATGTTCTACGACTCAAATTACAAGCAAACAGGCGCCAATTGGTATTAATGAGTTTATCTAAAAATATAACTATTTATTAACTCAGTTATATGTAAAGAAAGGGATAGTAAATAAAAAAAATAATAGAATACTCTTGAGACATATGTATGTATAAAATCAACCTCAAACTAATAGTAGCAATTCCATGCATGCCTTACATTCAATTTATATGGAAAGTGAAGAAATATAGGATATATTTTATTGCAATCATCAGATAATCATCATTGGAGCAAATCTGGTCGAACTCAACCATTTTTCTGTTTCTTCTTTGTCTCTATGACGATGATTCCCAATTTATAGATTTTTCAGACTAGGTACTGTAGCAGCTTGTGGTTATAATAGATTTGTTCTAGCAACGATTTCGAATAGTTTGCAATCGTCCGGAGCATGCGCATACTGAATTATGCGTCTATTAAATCAGTATGCGCATGCTCCGGACGATTGCAAACTATTCGAAATCGCTGCTAGAACAAACCTAATGTCATTCGCATTTATCAACCATGGATCATATTCATTTGGTAAATGAACTTCGCTCAAAGAAATGGTAAGTATCGAGTTAAGAAAAATCGAGGCCTGAAATTGGGAAATGAAAGTTTATAGTAATTGTCTCTGAAAAACTTGAGATTTTCTATTACATTTGATTACGGGTGGCCTCAGAGTGAATGAAATCGTATTCAAGCAGTTTTGATGAGATTCAGCATTCAACAAGACTCATAATTGAATTATAATTATCAATTCATCAATTCATGTATCCAATTCAATTATTTAGATATTTCTTGTTTGCTCTCAACTTTTCTTGAAATTTCTCGCTATTATAAGTGCCAAAACATATCTATCTTTGTGGAGGCAGGAAGGTAACGAACATTAAAAAAAACTGAATTAATTCTGCAAACAATTGTATTCCAGTGATAACCAAAATCTCGATTGAAGTTATTTTCCAGACAACGCGTCATTCTAATCAAATTCAGAAATTATTCAGATTTTAATGATCTCATAAGCAAAACATTTTTCACAAAACATGATATTATATAGAGATGCATATTTTTGTCGACATAAAGGTATATTTAATTTATGCAATTTGATATTATCGTCAAACATTTTGACCATTCCTGGACATCAATACTTGTTTGAGAAGTTGAGGGAGATAAATGAAATGAACGGGTTCTCTTTGCTTTCGTATGGACTATACCGGGTGTCCTATACAATTGGAGAATTTGTCTATGGAAATATTTTCATAAAAATAATCGTTACAGTGGATAGATCTCATCTATTTTGAAGCTCACAAATTTCAAAAAGCAACGTTGGACTGACTCTAACTTGTCAACATGTATCCGGTAGTGAGGATTCCAAACAAGAGAGGCATACTCTAGTTTGGATCTGACGAAAGAGAAGTACAGGGTTTTAGCTGTAGATATTTCAGAAAACTCTCGACTGGTACGAACTACAAATCCTTACATTTTGGATGCGGCAGATTTAATGTTGTCAATATAAGGCATAAACAGGAACTGAGGATCATACATTACTCCTAGGTCAACAAAAATTTTTAGACCCATGCAAAATTGTTTCACCAATATTATAATCAAATATTAGTGGTTCTGATTTGACAGTGATGAATTATTCGACATACACCAATCTTGAATTCTGATCAGGTTTCTAGAGATATACGCTCACAATCCGTCAAGTCGTTAATAGTGCAGTAGGTACAGTTTAATGTTGTCAGCACACATAAGACATTTAACATCAATTACATCGACAATATCGTTGAAGAATATGTTGAACAAAAGTGGGCCCAGATTAGACCCCTGGGGTACTAGAGGTCGCATGATATTCCAGAGATTTGAATCCGTTGACAACAATGTATTGATTTCTGTCATGAAGATATGAATCAATTAATGCCAGCAGATAACTAAAGGGTCCATAATGAGCTGACTTCTTCAATAAAATTTCATGGTCGAGTCTGTCAAATGCCTTAGAAAAATCACTGTATATGTATTACATCAGTTTGGTTATGGTTGTCAATCGTGTCAGCATAAACTGCGAGACATTTATGAGATTGGTCGCAGTAGAATAACTTTTCTATGTTGCAAAATAATTTCAAATACTTTACTATAGTTGCAAATTATGGTTATTGGTCGATAGTTGATTATATCATATTCATTCATTCATTATATCCCCCTTTTTATACATGGGACAAACCTTCAATGATTTCCAGGTATTCGGAATTTTGGAACGCTTTGAACATATATTGAATAATAATGTTGAGGGATACGCCATAACATGTGCACAGTCTCTAATTATGAACGCTGGAATCCCATCAGGACCTGATGTTTTCTTAGGCTTTGTTTGTTTGAGTGCCCATATAAAACATAAGTTTTTTCAAACTTGGATATGTTGATTGAAGAGTGATTTATTTCATCATCACCTTCTATTAAATTAGACGACGGAATAATAGAGTTACTGAAAGAGTCAGTAAAATCATCAACAATAACCTGAGGAGAGTCTAGTGATTGATTATTATAAAACATAGTTTTTCCATTCTGGTTGTATAATGGAGTCATTGTGCAACGCAAATGCGTGTCGAAATAGTCTCTATTTCAATACGCATTTTTTATTATTCGGAGTTTGGCACAATCGAACGGTCAAATGAAACTCAGAAGAGTTAGGCCCAGTTTACTTCTGAGCGATTTGGATTTGGTGATATTAGCAGTGAAAAACTCAATGTTTCATTTGGTAAATTTCAATTCAGAGTGTAATTTGATTTAAATTGGACAATAAAAACAATAACAACATTGAATTTTTCACCGCTGGTATTGCAATAATCAAAATCGCTCAACTGTAAACTGGGCTTTACGCTTGTGCGTCAGATTTTAATTATTTCAATGTCATCATTGTTACCAATCGAAGATGTATCTGTTATTTATTGATATTGAATCCATTTTTTTCTTCAAATCAATTTGAAATAGAAAAAATTGCATATGACACACGTTTTATAAGACATGTTGTCGCACTTGTTCACTTGGAGCACTCCTCGCTTCGCTCGTCGTACTCCAAACAACGCGTGCGACAAAATAGCGTCTCATAAAACTTAATATACTATTTTGAAACAGAGGACGATTCTCTCTTTTGATGAATAAATGCCCAGAATTTATTGGGGTCCCGGTTTATATCATCTTCTGCATAGTTCACGAAGTTTTTATAGGCTTTATCAATGTCAACCTCAATTTTTGACCTTATTTGTCTGAATTCCTCGCGAACTGTGTTATCGTTGGTCATTTTATATCGATGATGAAGTTTCGCCTTTCGACGAATTCGATTTATTATACCAAAGTTGAACCATGAGGGATGTTTATAAGGTTATATGGGTATCAGGAGAAACCTCACTGGGAAGTGAGGTCCTCAAAAAATCTGGAATCTTCGGAATAACTGGGTATATCGATTTGTCTTATCATTATACTTTTGGATGCCATCAATTATTAAGTGATAGAATGGATGCCATGCATTGAACTGAGGGAAACCAAGACGGCACTTAGTATTGCGGAGCATATCGGGGAACGAAACCGGCGAAACGGATCGAATTTCGATTTCAAAAAACCATTTGCTTCATGAATCTCCAGTGCATCTATGTCTCAAGAATTTTTTTATATACGTAGAAGTTTATGAGATAAATCGATGTAGTTGAGAAACATATCAATGACAGTTTCTAAGTTTCCAGATATAGCCGTTTCAGAGTCAATTTGCCCATGTATCGTAATGGTATTGTCGGACTTCAGAAATTCATACGATTTTTTCGACATACCACATTGAATCAAGATTATACATCGTGAAACCATTCGACTGAATGATTGATTTTAGTCCAATCAACGAATAGGTTGTAGAGGAAAATGGAGAGAACACAACTTTTTTGACTTTGAGACTTTGTTTGGACCAGTAAGGAGGTAAACATACTAAAAGTCCCCACTCATAGGTGGAGGTGAGCGGAGTGCAAGGGGGCACGTAGAAGACCCATTTTTTCAGTTTTTCGCTTATATCTCGGAAACTATGCATCCTAGTGATAAAATCATTGTATCCAAAAATAAAGGTGTCAAAACATGCTCTAAGTTCGATATCCTTCATTTCTTAATTTTCAGGCATAATTTCCGAGATATTTGCTTTCGAAATTAAAAAATTTAAAAAATAACTTTGTCTCGCGTTTTTTCTCCTTATTTATCTCGCTAACTCTACGGAAAACAAGTCGTAGAGCATGTATAAAAGTTGTTAAATGAAAAAATGTATTTATATCGCACATCTCAAAATTTATATTTTTGAGATGACGATTTCAAATACTCAAAATTTTATGTATTATATAGAAGATACAGAGGTAGTTCTCGAAGATAACAGAAGAAATAGTGTGTTATGTCATTGAATACTATTTCCGATATATTTTTTCACCTTTGTAATATTAATCAACACATTTATAATATTCAATTGTCCATAACTGTAAATGCTTCCACACTGCAAAAGTAAGTATATGTATTCCTGAATTGATAACAATTTGTGAATGCCTTCATTTATCTATCGGGAAAGTCATGTCTCATCATGCTGACTTGGTCCTAGGATGGGCTCTACTCAATTTTCTTTCCCATCCTCGAGGATGACTGAAACCTCATCGATGTCGTCTTCTTCATCCTATTCGTCTAAGAGGGGCGCCCAAATTGAGACAGCTCTATTCTTTTGGCAGACAGGGGAACGCTCAAGAGGTTTTTTTCCTGCAACCGCATTCGGTCGTGGCACAGTCTATTGTGCACCGACAAAAAATCATGCTCAATATTTCATCCGGTGTAGTCTGCTGCTAATTGTGCACCAGGGTAAGAAAATGTTCAGTGGTTATACCCAGTCAACACACATGCATCCAATGGATGTCCATTTTGTATCCATCATGTAGCCGGATGTCCATGGACGTCCAATGGAAATCCATTTTTAAGATGTACAATGGACATCGAAATTTGTATATACATTGGATCCAGTGAATGATATTTTGAAGTTTAATTATGGAATAATCAATCAGATTCGATCAATTCTCGAAATTCTATATCAAGCGAAATATTTTTTCCATCAATGTCGCTGTGAATCTTTCATTACTTATCACCAGATTATTCCCGGGAACATCATCTACTATTGCGCAATTGATAATGCACTATCAAAAATGTGGCTGTGGCCGTGACCTTGGCCGTGACCACGCCACGCTAGCCAACCTACAAAAAAAATATTTTCAAAAAGAACCGTTTGAATGACTGAAAAACATTCAGTGGACGTCCAATGCATATCCGTTGGATGTCTGATGAATAAACAACGAAATTTCAACTATTATGGACAGCACCTATCAGGTACTGAATTCCACTGAAATCACAGCCGATTTGGAGATTTTTCTCCAGGTTTTGATACTTTTTCCGAATACTGAATTTCATCAAAAAACCATTTATCCAAGAATTGGTTCGGATTCCAGTATAAGCTCTTGGTCTCATTCTTCAATCCGCATGAATTTGACACTTTGCGAGTCCCCAAACTTCTGAGAAAGTGATATAAGAAATTCCCATTGTCTCTCATTCCATCACCAGAACGTCAATTCGTAGATGAAAAATATGTCAAAATGACATCCACGATTCTCATAATCACCAATTGATATAAATCATCAAATATATTAGGTTTGATCTCAGGAAGAAGTCCATGGCATCTCAATTATTAGGTTTGTTCTAACAGCGATTTCGAATAGTTTTGCAATCGTCCGGAGCATGCGCATACTGATTTAATAGACGTATAAATCAGTATGTGCATGCTCCGGACGATTGCAAACTATTCGAAATCGTTGCTAGAATAGACCTATTATTATTCGAATTCCATTAATTAACATTGAATTATAATAAGACAGCAGCCACACATATCATGCAGTGGATTCAATAACGGAAGTGAAGCAAAGTCAGGCGAGGTTAGAGCTTGGATGGGTACGACTTTTTTATTTCGCATCAGCCGAACCTAAAATGAACTCAAATAGGACTTCCTAGATGATGGGTATCCAATGGACTTCCAATGTATACTTATTCAAATTTTCAGACATGTATTATCCAATGGATGTCCATTGGTCATATACTGGATATTGCTGTACATCCGATGTATGTACAGAGTTTCCATTGCTGGATGTCCATTGATTGTTCAATGGATTAATTTGTGTTGTCTGGGTAGCTTTCACCCATGCATCTGAGCAGGCAGATCATGTCCAAGCACATCTGGAATTGGTGATATATGTCCTTAGATAATGTTGTTTTGCTTTCCCCGCAGTTAGTGGGAGACGTGATGTGTTCGTTCTACCGATTCGATGCATGATTGGTAACGTTGAATATTCAGAGATTTCTCTTCAGGTGAGGCTCCGTACCACCTCTGGAAACACTTTCTCCCAGCTTCTCCCATATCATCATCAAATAAAGAATGGTCTGAGAAAACGGCACTAGACTTCTGAATACTTCAAGAATATTTTGATAAATCCCAGCTTAATCTAACGAAAGGCTATCGGAGTGGTATCACAACTAGTGAAAGCGTGTTGAAATGTAATAGAGCTCATCCCAAGACCAAGTTCACATGATAATCCAGGACCTTCCTGCCCTAACGCAGTGTCCTGCGTGAGCGGCAACACGCGGCCGGCGCGACCGGCGCTGCCGACGCGGTGATATCAAACCGATGAAGGTTATCGGCATGTCCTGCGTAGCAACTACCGTGCGGCGCGCACGGCTCAAGCGTTTTTGAGGCGGTACAGCCGGTCAAAATATTTGATATTGCCGCCTTTGCCGCGTCAGTCTGCCGGCCAGCTTACTTGGGTAAACATCATGTCTGACACATTTTACGGTTGTTGAACATTGGATTCTGCATGTTCCATATCAGGGGTGATTGCTTTGACAATATAGTCAAATGTTTCGGGTAACACTCTACTATAACTGCGAAATAACGCAGGCGAAGACCGCAGTTTTTTATACAAATGGTGAAACTCTCCGTGTATCGCTCTTTCCAAAAATATCGTATTCGTCTTGTGTCTTTTGCTGAGCCTTTTCTCACGCCATTTTAAAATTCTTGCGTAGTAGTCATCTTGAAAACTGTGACCCGAAACACAAGGCACCGCGACCCTGGCGGCAAAAGTATTTTCGACATGCGCTCGCACGCAGGACAGTCTGGTCGCGTTTGCCGCATACACCGCGATTACCGCGTCGGCCGCGCCGGTCGCGCCGGCCGCGTGTTGCCGCTCACGCAGGACACTGCGTAAGAGATGCAGTAAATGTATCGAAAATAGTATTTGTACTCTTCGAGAAATACTTTTGTATCTTCTATATGATACATATTATACACATACCTTTTCTCTGTATATCACTTTCATATTTACTATATGAACATATAAAAACGTATATAATGGCTCATATATAGATCAAGAGCAATGGAATATCTAAAAATACGAAAGTAGAATTGTTCTGCCAAATCACGGATTTCACACATGAAGGTGATATTTCTTTCACTTTCGATATGTTGGAGATATAGGATTTCACATAATCCTGAAGGAAATTCAATGCTCTACAACTTATTTTTCTATAACTTCTCCGTAGGACGAAAAGTCGAACAGTTAGAAAGATAAATAAGACGAAAAACGCGAGGCAAAAATTAGTATATTATACACCTAGGGACTAAAGTAGTATTTTAAATCACCAGACAAAAAGTTAAAATAATTTGTCGATGGGGTAAACATTGTAACATAATATCATACTGTATTCACTTCCAGGCAACAAGCATCAGTCATTGTCAACATAATGATGGAAATAAGACCTGGTGGCGCTACTCTTCAATTGTTTCAGCAGACAAATCCTTGATTTGGGATAGCTCATCACGTGGGGTTTTCATGTACAACACTAGATGGCGATACTGTCGATAGGTATTTGAAGAATTTTCTTTCAATCATGTTCGATACATATTCGCATCAAAATCATTGAAAATTGGCTTTATGAAATTGTTAGAAACGATTAGAAGTCATTTAGAATCAAATATTCATACTTTTGTGTTGACAGCTGCAGTAATCTGTAAATTTGGTTGAAATCGCGGCTTCACTTAGTGAGATTCACCCACGCCATGTCACGTTATACACGTTTCATCGAAGTAGGCGAAATCAATAGATTTGGGACCAGTCACAGGATAGGAAGTCTATCTATCCAGCTCTGTCAACATAATATTCAATGAAGAGTTGTCAAAAATGTTTCAATATATTTCTAAATAGTTATCGATATTACAAATGAATTGATCATGAGTTATGTAAATAGGAAAACAAATTCAACATATTCCAACCACCTTTTAGAAGAAAATCACGAGTTTGATGAAGAATTCAAAATATTACATGTTGAAAACAAAGGAGTGAAACTTAACTATTTAGGAACACTAGAAATTAATAGACTCAAGAATTCAAATCTTTTACTTAATGACCAATTAGATTTGAATAATTCTCATTTGTTGAATTTGTTTTCCTAAAAATAGCTTAATTAGATAGTCATTTTATTTTTTGTTATTTACCGTAATAAAAAGAGGATAAACATTCTTTAACCCCTACAGGTACAAATATTGTTATAACTGTGTAATTAGGTATAAATATGGTTGTTATCGTAGTAGTTAGTTTGGTGTACTTATACCTGATGAAGCTACAGTGTTAGCGAAACATGTTGTGAAAAATATATATATAAATATATTAATCGTGAAAATCTTATCGTTTTTCGCTTGTTTACATATTGATTAAGTTATTGTTTTCAATAGTTCAATATTGTTCTGAACATATGTTACACTTTTATTGCATCCATATCATGTGATATTTGTGATGTAATTATTGAAGATAAATTTCCAAATTTAGCTTTCATTGCGGAGATTTACTTTGAATCCCTAGGTGAAGTACCACTTTATTTCCCGAAAATAGGGATTCAAAGTACCTTTCATAACCCTGAAGTGCATAAAAGTGTTTCATTTCAAGCGCAAATATCCCGCCGAAAACTATGCCTGGAAATCAAAAAATGGAGAAGATCAAACTTGTAGAATGTTTTGTCTCATTCATTTGTGTTATCGCTAGAATGCACAGTTTCCGAGATATAAGCGAAAAACTGAAAAAATGAGGCTTCTACGTGCCCCCCTCCAAGGAGGGGGGACTTTCAGTATGTTTACCTCCTTACTGGTCCAAACAAAGTCCCAAAGTCAAAAATTGTGTTCTTTCCATTTCCCTATACAACCCCATTTTGATCATTCATCGATTGGACTATTTCTTTATCCAATTTGAATTGGTGTCGGTGACACAGCGGAAGAAAATAACGTAAAATAATTGGGGATGATGGGGATTCGGAAACATAATGAGTACGATAAAACTAGTTCAAAAATTACCCTAACCCAAACATCCAAAAAGAGAAGTTGATCTCGGCGCAAACTTGATCCGTCTACTCCCCTTAATACGTAGTAAAAAGTTGGTGGGGGGAGGGTGAAAAGACGGAAAATTTTGTTTTTTCGCAGTTTTTCGCCTAACTTTGAGGTTCAGCGCAAAGGTCACTATATACAAAAATGATCTACAATTCTGAACGAAGAAGATTTTCGTTAAATGAACGGTTACGGAGATATGGAGGGGAAAAAATTACATATTTTCTCAGTTTAGCAAAAAAGCTACGTTTCTTTAGAGCAAGAGCAGCACTTGGAGCCACGAGAGGCGAATCAGAAACGAAATTCCAAAGACTTGCTTACTTTCATTTCATGGCTAGAGGAGCACAACCCCTTTTTTTAACCCCCCCGAACTTTCTTCCTTGCCAACAGGGGTCGTAGCTGATAAAACTGTAAATTGTGACAAATAATACAAAGTTGGAGAGGCATCCTTGCAAGAGATTGAGAATAAAAAATCAGTGACATACACTTGAAAAGAAAGTTAGCAGTGATGTCACTAGCCACACCATAACCACAGTGTGTACAGTAAGGAGTGATGAGCAACTGGCAGAAATTTCTCAATATGAATTGTGTGCTAATGATATATCACTTTTCGATTAATCTGCAATAATGAGGGAAGCAAGCAAGTCCAGAATGGTGACAGTTTTAATACCTGAAGAAAATGGTCCATACGTCACTGATGGAGGGAACTTCCTCCATCGTGTGGTCTGGCAACGTCCAACTATACTTACAAGCAGATTTGCCAAAAATACACTGTAATTGCTCACATCTCAGTCAAACTGAATTTCTCGGAAATGTCAAGAATGAAATGGAACTGATTTGTCGCGTCATAGTGTACTTGCGGAGAGCTGGTTGCACAGTACACCAAGCAGAAGGTGATGCTGACCTGCCTATAGTTCTCGCAGCGATTGAAGAAGCAGAGAAGGGGCCCGGAGCTATCGTGATTGATGATGACACAGACTTGTTAGTTCTGTTGGTTGCCCATCATGCTCCTGCCCAGTACAATTTGAGAATGGTAGTCCTCAAGAAGAGAATTGTAGAAAAAAAAGAGTACATCATTCGTGACAGTACCTTGGGGATATGAAAGATGTTTTGTTGGCAGTTTATGCATTCACGGAGAGTGACTCAGTTTCGGCCATATACAAAGTGGGAAAAATAAAACCATTCAGAAATGTCCAGGCCAACAACTCTTCAAATCAAACTTTCAATATTCAATCACTCAGCAGCAGACCCAGAACCCTAATAGCGCAACTCAGTCCAATGGATGTTCAATGGATGTCCTCCTCAGGACATCTCGGACATCCACTGGACATCCAGTTCTTGTACACCGGATAACGTATGGACATCCATAGGATGTCGCATTTCCAACTTTTTGACTATCCATACGGTATCCATCATGGACATCAATATGGTAACATGTATGGACAAATATAGGCCATTGAACATCCACTTTCCACCGCTTTGGACATCCATGGAATATCCATAGGATGTCCATTTTATGACAAATTACTCCATTAGTGTTGATTCTTGCATGTCAATTTGACATATTTTTCATTTTAGAGAAAATTTAGGTATTGTACGATGATGGAGTAGACAATGATGTGTGGTATTTTGATAACTCTACTTCTATGTTGTGAGAGCCCAATTAGCCAAATTCGTGCATGGTGGAGAGAAGCGAGACCAACAGCTGATACTTTAATCCGAACCACTTCTATAGGAGTAAAGTAATTTAACAGAATTCCCATTGGTTTATATTACTTGAACATGAGGGTTTCTTTCGGTGTCAATTTCTAATAATTTTTATGAATGCAATGGTATATATATGTATGTGTGTGGAAAAAATTCAAAATAAGAACGTGGGGACATTGAATGTATGCCATATGTTCTGAATATCCAATGAACGTCTCAATTTGGTCCTAAAATGGACAAAATATAGTCTATAATTGTAAGCCATATGGACTACCTTAAATATTATGTTCAATGGACATCTCCATGTGGACATCGATTGGACAATGGCTATCGATATTTTGAAGAAGAGGTCATTAAATGGACACCAAATGGACTACCTTGTCTGGACGTCCATTGGACGTTCATGTGTATATCCTATGGATGTCCAAAATATATCCAAGGACACCTTGGACATATACTGGACACAAAACGCATGTCCAATGGACATCTTTTGCTATTAGGAAAGATGTGACTGATACTGGAAAGCATTTTCTTCTGCCAATCTTTGGAGGTTAGCAGCACCCTATCTAGATATTGCTCGGTACCAATCCTATCTGCAGATGATTGCCAAGAAACCTGTGCATGCAATGATCAAGTTGGCGGCACTCCTTCAATTCAGCGGCTGCAAAACAACATCCTTTTCGCGCATACCACCAAGTGCAGCAGTGGCTGAATAACTCCAAAGATCTGCTGAAGTAGGGCAAGAAGAGGATTGACACCTAACCTGATTTCTCTCATCGTCTGCAGGTGCAAATATGAATGCGTGCGAAAGTGCGAGTGTAGGAAGAGTGGGCTCCACTGCTCTGATATGTGCAGCAATTGCTCAGGAATTTGATGCATCAACAGGGAGCCCCTCCTTCCTGAAGACGACATTGATAACGAAGGAGACCTGTGAAGTCATATTTCTTGCCGTGATTTTATAGAAAAATACCATTCAGAATATTGAAAATACGAATACGAAAATACGATTTCATCATTTTTTGCAGCCTTTTTGCCAAACTGGGAAATTGTGTAATTTTTCCCCCTCTATACCTCCGTTACCGTTCATTCAACAGACAATTTGTAGAAAACTTTTTCCTTCATAATATACAGAATATGCTTCGGAAATAACTAAAAATACGCACAGTGAAGGCCTAAAATAGGTTGAGTCAAAAGAGTTTTTGTCTCATCTTGTGAGAATGTACAGGGTGGTGGTGATCTCGTGAATCGTGAGAGATACAGGGTCGGTTGAATTTTCACAAAGTTTTAACATTTGAAGAATTTTGATAACTTCTGAAGATATTGGGAAAAAACTGAAATGTCATGAAATCGTTTGATTATTTTCTCTGACATCATTTGAAAAGATATTCCAATACGAATGTGAGTTCATCATTGCAACAGAAAAGTGTTGCTATAAAATAACGTTGTCACATTAGTCCGACTTTTCGTCTTCGGGTCACTATCGTCAACTTTATTTTCTCAAATACGACTCTGAACTTTCATTTCAGATGTGGTTTTCTTTTTCTTATTTTGTTGCCCTGATAGGATTAATATATACAAATAATCGGAAATATTATTGAATATGAAAAAAATAATCTCTCGAAATGATAGCATCTACCAGTTATCATTCATTGTTATAGGTTTGTTTCCGTTGCACTCATTTCATCAGAATATCAACTCATTGAAAAATTTTCGGATATTGTTCTCGTTTTTTTATTCACTCACATGCGCACATTATATTTCAAGCGCTTCTTTTGATATAATGAGTGCAACGAAAAAGAAATCCTATATCAAAAGTAATATGACAAGTAATGATGGATGGTTAATACGTTTATTTCCAGAGGCTCTCTTTCCCAAATTCTATAATTTTCCTATGCCAACATTCTCGGGAAACCAAATCTATGATAAAATGTGAAGAGCCGTATTTGGACACAAATAAGTTGATGATGGTAGCTCGAAGAAGAAACGTCAGATTTCAAATATGACAGCATAAGGGTAGCAATAAAGATGCAACAATGATGAATCATAATACACCTGATATTGGGATAGCAATTCATTCAGCATGAATATGCGCAACTTAAAGTTTGGACCACTCTGAATAAGTACTATAAATGTTGATTTTTTCAAATTCGATCTATATCATCAATGGAGAATTATAGTTGAAAATCGACAGGAATCCACGACTGAGTAGACAGTAAAGATAGTATTTCCAATTATTGGTGCTAAAACATTAAACCCAATTTTGTAGCTCGCCCTGTATAAGGTCAGAAAAACAGTTGTTAATTTTTGTTGCTACTTTTTACCACGAGAATAATATAAACTGATGCCAGAAAAGTCTAAGTAGCACCAGTGATACATGTAAAATATGAATATATATAGTATATTATAATCTACCTATATAGGCATAGTTCCCAAAGCACCAGAACAAAAAAAATATGAAATTCTTCACTACTCCCCAGTATTTCCTCGATTTTATTCTCAGTATAATCCCGTAGATTAAGTGGATTTAGGGTTTCATCACCACTATTTTGAAATTATCTCAACTATGCTGAACCTTGACCATTCTCACATTCCTTTTTTTTTGTTTCTACATATTTTGAATTCCTAAAATGTCGAAATGTACTACCAGGAATACATGATTATGGATTTGAATAACCAGTAAAGAGAAAAAAATATGATTTCCATTTCTACCAACTACATTTTTAATGTTAACCAAATTTCAAATCTTCAATGAAAAAATGGATAAGCCATATATCAAACATAGTTTGAAATGAATGTCTGGTAGACTACGAGCAGAAAATAACTACTTACCTGGTAAATAACACGCAGAACATTGAATTATATCTGTTCGTAGTCCATGCAACGATTCACACTGTGAATGCAGATCGCAAATGTTTCTTTCTTCCTAAGACGTGACAAATTCACATCGAGACAGGCACGCCTAACAACCTTCAGACCGGTTTCGGGCTTATTGGCCCTCATCAGTGCATGGTAGTTATCCGAGTAGAGACCGTAAGATCTCCACTCGAAGCCGTAAGATCTCCACTAGACGCGACGAAAATGCATTGGGACAGGCAACGCTTCGAGTGGAGATCTTACGGTCTCTACTTGGATAACTACCCTGCACTGATGAGGGCCAATAAGCCCGAAACCGGTCTGTAGGTTGTTAGGCGTGCCTGTCTCGATGTGAATTCGTCACGTCTTAGGAAGAAAGAAAG
Source organism: Chrysomela aeneicollis (assembly GCA_029955515.1). Classification (NCBI taxonomy): domain Eukaryota; kingdom Metazoa; phylum Arthropoda; class Insecta; order Coleoptera; family Chrysomelidae; genus Chrysomela; species Chrysomela aeneicollis. The sequence goes on along the minus strand of JARUHQ010000002.1, from coordinate 6,773,572 downwards.
ATTTGCGATCTGCATTCACAGTGTGAATCGTTGCATGGACTACGAACAGATATAATTCAATGTTCTGCGTGGTATTTACCAGGAAAGTAGTTGTTTTCTGCTCGTAGTCTACCAGACATTCATTTCAAACTATGTTTGATATTTTGAATTGAATAGACTATTTTTCTCTTTTAAAATATTCAAATCTTCAGTTGAGAAAGGCATCATGCATAAAATAATCAGGAATTTCAATCAACATTTCGAAAAATCAGTCCCATCAAACAATTGTGTAATATTTTGTTCTGATACCTGATTGAACCAAATTGAACAAAACGGATAAAAACCAAATCATCTCACCATATATCCAAACATCATATTATTGCACCAGCAATCCCCATGATCGATCACCACCTGCTCAGATTGCTGAGTCATTTCCACAAAAACATCCGGCAGTCGTTTCTCGAACCTCCTCAAAACCTCGGTAGTCACGGGGTCGTCATCAAAAATATCCCAAATATTGTCCATCACCGTCGTTATATACCTACTAATTTTCTCTTTGTCGTTGATATGCTCCGCAAAAACGTTATTCCTCACATTTTCAGCCAACTTCTCGAATTCTTCGGGTTTCTTCTCCCTCATGGCCAGAGAGACCGCGTGAAACTTAGCGTACTCCTTGATCACTGCGGCCAAGTGTTCTGGATTCATGGGCGTTTTCCTGTCCCACAGTTTGTAGCCGCTTTCCCTCAGGTTTTCCAGGATCAAACACTCGTTTTCCTCAGAAGCGGAACTACCGTAGAGCTTGGCGTGAGCCTTGAAGGGGTCGGTCAAGCCATGCTCCTCTTGGAACGCCCTAAACTTCTCGAAGACGTTCTCGTAGATATATATTTCGCGGAGATACGCTTGGCGTACGGGCATTTGTTTTCGGAACTCGCCCACTTGTGCTGATTTCAGTATCAGCTCTAACGCCCTCTCGCTTTCTTGGATTGTCACCGACGTGATGACTCCCAGGTAATTGTCACCTTTGATGCTGCCAGTTGTGGTTTTGAGTTGGTAACCTTCGTAACCGTTTTCGGATGCTACTTTATCAACGAGCTGGCTCTGCTCGGCTGTCAGCTCCACAGAAAGCATCTTTACGACTAGAAAATCGACCGCTCGACTGCTGACTATTATAATATTATTATTCACTTGGTGATATATTAACCTACAGCCTTGATGTAGATGTACTGGGTGGGGCATCGGAAACCAGACAGATCGAATATCTTGAATGAAAATGATTTAAAAACAGATCGACTTCCATTCTGAAAGAAATATGTCATATACCTTTTCTATCTTTCCCTAATCAATCAACTGATACAATTATTTGACATTGAATCTATCATTAGGAAGATAATTTCATAAGGAAATCAGCAATATTTTAGTATCCTCGACGAAGGGGAAATGTTTAGAATAATAGAAATACGTGTTTATGGATGAATGACAAAAATATCTTTGATATAATCGGCAACTATGTAGTTATGAAAATCATTTAGACTTATAGAGCGCATGTTCGATTATTAACATGTACCAATTTTCATAATATCTTGTCAGATCTTCAGATAATTGTAATGTCACGCTGTTTTTTTTGGGTTTTCATCACTTGAGAACGCTTTAACCAAAAATCACACCCAAAACTGCTGAATATGATGAAAATATGGCAAAAAACTCACTAACGCGCAATTAACTGGAACTAAAATGAGAACAAAACTCAGAATTTGATTGTCTCTTTGACTCCTTTATATCAAATGGGACAAAATATTTCACTAATATAGCTTTGTAGAACATGTGCTTAGTAAGTTTTCTAGGGTCTGTTACCAATATGAATGTACTGAAAATCACATCCTATGACATTCTCCTTCGGGAAAACTCTAGTAATGCAATAAGGGTATTCGGTATAATGCCACTCCCTACTCTATATACAGGGCTATTCAAATTCGAGTCTATGCATGGGGATTTCAATAACGGTAAGAGATAGAGGGTTGATTAAATGTGGGCAAAGTATACCGTATTTCAGAGGTTAATTATATGGATGAAAAAAATCTAACCTAGCTTCTCCAGTTCTGGAGTTATACAAGAAAAATCGAATATTTCGAAATTCTTCTTTTGCCTATTTTTTTAGTGGGCCACCCTGAACTCTTAATTTTAAAATACGGACCTGTTTTTTTCATTACATTTTTTTGAATGCCAAGAGTCATGTTTCATATTGACGTAGTATTTTCATCTGAATTACAGAGTGTTTTGATCATGGGTTGCGTGAACTCGAATGTGGATAAATTCTTGAAGAAGACAATCTTCGTCGAATAATGTTGATTGTGTTCCAAATCCTATGCATTCTATAGCTTATTCTATGATATATTTTTTTTACTGGTAATAGTTCAATAGTTCAATATTTTCAAAACACTCTGTCATTCAGATTTAAATACTACGTCAATATAAAACATGACTCTTGCCATTCAAAAAAATGCAATAAAAAATACAGGTCCGTATTCGAAAATTAAAAGTTGAGGGTGGCCCAATTTATACGATACCCTGTATATAATTTTTATTCAGGTATTTAGAAAGGCTACAAAAAGTTGCTATGGCAAAGTGGCAAAGTTTAAAAAACATCTTCGTAAAATAAAAAGATATAGGCAAAAGAAGAATTTCGAAATTTTCGATTTTTCCTGTATAACTCCAGAACTGATGAAGCTAGGTCAGATTTTTTCATCCATATAATTAACCTCTGAAATACGCTACTTTGCCCCCATTTAACCAACCCTCTTACCGTTATCGAAATATTCATGCATAGACTCGAATTTGAATAGCCCTGTATATTCACAGTTCTGCTGAGAATACACACTCAATAATAAGAGCAAATTTACTAGGTTTTCGTATAAACACAATTACAACACTGCTGGCTTATAGTCTAGAGGGCCCGGGTTCAAATCTCGCGGCGGCCATTGGAAATATTTATTCATTTCTATAGTATCGTTTATCGGTAAGGAGATAGGTGACCAAGCGAAAATTCTTGGTACCTAGATTTCAATCCTTCGGACTCTCAACGATAACCAGCCGAGTAGTGCTTCGGATGACACTCAGAAAGCTAAGATCAACCTAACTCATACAAATCTCAAAGAGACTTCGAGGGTTGCTTTGCAATTAAGTTGGCGGTTGAAAACACTTTTAAAACACTTTTTTCAAACACCTAGACTTGTTGAATCTTCACTGACATGGACCAGCTGTGAGCCACCAGAATTATATGAATCTCAATTCATACAATACTTTCGATAATCAGTTGAGATATTGAAATGAAAATACACATAATAACAATCAAATGATTTCTTCTCGAAAATTGTTTCTACAATATATCATAAAGTCAACTCCTCCAGTGCCTGGACCTATATAGCCCAGCATATAGAACTTATGTTTGCTATTCTGTCCCCCCATATCACATTTCCATATTTTATAATTATATAATTTTGTGTGATACCATCAATGTTATCTCGTGTTCTATAATTTTATCATTGATTTCACCATCGAAATTATAATTGATGCAATTGCATATATTTATCACCTCTTTTATATAATAGATCATTTTTATCCTTCATTACCATTTTCACTGATATTTAGACATGCTATATATTTTACACTTTTAATGATATATCAACACTTATATCAAAATTTCATTGGTAAAGGTGACAGAGGAAAGGGAAACGACTTTTGTATGATAGTTTCCACAAAACATTTCCCTGCAAAATATTCGATCAGTTTCGTTTTTCATGCCTCTCCCTGTAAATTAATACACAATGATCATGTTTGAATATGTTGTATGTGATCATTATCATCTTGTGTAACATCCATCATTAGTGGGGGTAATACTTGAATGTCCTCGCCTCGTTGCGATTTAATCGACCCACGAGGCAGGCCTCTCGCAATTGATGTGTAGAAGGATTTCACGGTCGTGAACGTACGAGTGACCTAGAAATTTGGACGTATCCACTAGACCTTGTCAAGTTAATTTCAGATTGGTCACTTGTATTTCAGAAAGTATATTTCAGAAAGCGTCAAATGTATTTCAGAATAGCGAGTTTAATTTCAGAAAGCATCAATTGTATTTCAGAATTGTGAGTTCAATTTCAGAAAGCGTCAATTGTATTTCAGAATACTCAACTGAATTTCAGAATTCGTCATTTGAATTTCAGAAAAGTCACTTGTATTTCAGAAAACAGAGGTTTATTGTGAACACTCCATGTTTTGGTGGTCTAATTTTCCATTTCTCACGGAGGAATTATGTAGTTGCTAACGAGATTGAGAGGAGTTGGTGGGTCACAACGTTGTTCCTATAGTGAAATAACTTTCGAGACCGGAGGACTTGCTTTTTAAAAACAATTATTTTATTTTATTCTGGATTTCTACATAGAATGAGATGTTTCTAGCTTGAGAATTCGGATCTGACTGCCGGTACGATGGTTTCTGCGATGAGGTAAACTACTGGCTTCGTCAGCATCTTCTTCTCGGTTGATGGTGGAAAGGGCTTCGTCAGCGGAATCTCTGGGATGGATGGTGACATAATTCCTCCCCCTGAAGATTCAACTACACAGTGGAACGAGGTAGTTGAACGGTTGACATCTGAATCGTTTCTGAGGGTGGTGCAACAGAAGTGGATCTGTGTTGGATAAACTTCTTGTATATGGTATAAGTTGCAGCCAGGGTGATAACAATATAAATTGTCAAAGTCCATATGCTTGGAGAATAGGAGAATCCGTTCAAATCGAAGTTCAGTTCCGGTTTGTTTCTGATTAATTGGTTCTTCACATCTTGTAGTTCGTCCAGGTTAAGGTCGTCCATGTGTATACTGAAGTTAGTATAAACTGGTGAACGATATTCTTCTTGATCTAAGTTCGGTATCAGTATTGGTTGGCTCTCATCGATTGTTCGTTCTCTATTGGATACTTCAAATTGGTCGGTTTTTATTTGACATCCAATTGGTATTGTGATTAAATATGTACCAATAACTTTGGATATTTCGTCTTGTTCTTGGCATTTGATGTTGATGTTTGTTTTTCTTGGAAATATGCCAATCCAAGTGGTCGAGTCTTCAAGTTGATTGATTATCGGCTCTGTGATTTCGGTCGTGGTTTGTTGACAAGTGGTTGTATTTTTCATTGTTAGAAGCTGTACTTCACAGGGGCTGTTGTTGGATATTTCGAATAGATCTGTCTTCTTGCAAACGTACATTTGAGGTTTGACTCTGACACAGTTTTCGCTCTCAAATGCGAAGTACAATGTATTCTTCAATAAGTATTTCCTTTTCGGTAATATTGTCCTGAACTGATTTCGACTAGGAATGGGAATTGGGTATAAATGATAATATTCAAAAGTATATGGGTACAGGATTGGAATTTTGAGTAAGTAGGTAATCCTATTGTTGAGGATATAACATTCGATAGTGATGATATTTTCAAAGTTCAAAGTATTTTCTAGGGTAAGTTCAAATGGAAATTGATCTGATTTAATTGTTCGTTGTAGGTTTTTAAGTTGTGTATAGAGTTCAGATGTTCTAATTATGCTTGGATGTAGTACGTTCAATTTTGCAAACGATAGCGAGTTTTCGATATCCTGCAACATTGAGATAATTACTTCGTACATATCTATCAGCTGATTCAAGCTATCTTTAAGAGAGATAGACTGTTCAACATGAGAGCTATTTTCGAATGCTATTATGAGACGAGAAATCTTCGCCTTTAATGATTCTTCGTTGTTGACTATTTTCTGAACTGTCGCATTGAATTTTTCTATAATTTCGACGGATAAGGAACTTTGCTTTTCAATGCTCGATTTAATTTTGATTTGATTATTTTGAATTTGATCTATAAGCTTGTTATATCTTTCACCATCTTCAGCATCTAAATTGCCTGTAATTGATTTGAATATCGATCCAATGCCATTTATAAATCCTCTCTTCATTCGTTTTGGATGCGGAATGATTTCTTTCAATTTCAATTCTGCTTTTTCTTGAGTCAAAAGTAGGATTTTTACATAGTTAGCTGAATTGTCAATATGTATTCTGCTCAAGTTGATTGCTGTGAGTATGTTTTTAGTCTGTGAGTGTAACTTATTCATTTCGTCTATAATAGAGTTTATGTCGTAGTAATGGATGAATGTATGAGCATATTGTTGTACTTTCGCTATTCCTAATTTCAGTGGCATTATTCCTGGGTTATTTTCGAGATTTTTGAGTATAACTTTGTTTTGGAGTCCGACAACTAGTGGTAACAATCTGAAATAGAGCAGGTTAGTCAAAACTGTATGTTTGTCTTAACGGTCTTTTCAAGTTGTCCATGTGTACTTTTTCATGCGCGTCAGTTGAAACAGTTTTACGACTTTTATTGACGTTACTGATTGTTTCGGGTTTTTGAAATTTATTTGAACCTTTCTGGCGTATATGTTTCTTAATATAGGTTTTCTTTTCTGGTTGGAATAATTCGGGAGAATCACGATTTTCATTTAATTTAGAAATCAATTTGCTTTTATTTTCTATTAAATCTTCATTTATCTTAGAGTACATTAATTTAGTTTTTTCTTTATGATTATTGATGTAATCGTTTACTAGAATTTTATCGAGGTTTAAGTCGAATGGGTTGTCATTGTTTATATGACCATTGATAACGTCAATTGGTTTATATTTTGTAACAGAATGAATGGAATGGTTATAGGCCAGGACAGCATATATCATTTTCATCGAAATTGGTGTTTTCAAAAATCCTCTCGTATTTAGTAACCTGATATGTTCGGTAAGAGTAGAGTGGAATCTTTCTATCTGACCATTCGATTGTGGGTGATTTGGTGAACAGAAGTGAATTTTGATTTTATGCAAACTCAAAAGTTCGGTGATTACTGAGTTCTTGAATTCTGTGCCATTGTCGACTATGATTAATTTTGGTACACCGTGGTGTGAAAAGAATGATATCAAATGGTTGACAATTTGTGTGGATACCAATGAAGTTAGTAAATATGATTGTGCATATTTGGAAAAACTGTCGATTATGGTTAAGAATTTATTATTCTCAATGTATCAAGATGGATTATTTCGAAAGGCTTGGATGCCGTAGGAGTCAAATTCATCTGCATTTTTATAGGATTTCTTTCATATTTGCCTTGTTGACAAATTTCACAATCGTTAATATAAGTTTGTATAGAATTTTTTAAGTTTGGCCAGTAATTTTTCTTAAATTTTCTTGATTCGTTGCTCGGTTTCATCAATACCTCGATGATTGGTTTTGCTCTCGTGGTATGATTTTATGATTTCTGGAATGTCTGTTTTGGTAGTGACGTCGACTAATTTGGAAGTGCATCTCTTAAACTTTAATGATGGCCATTTGAAATGTTGCCTTACTACTTCGCAAAATGGTTGGTACATTTCGGGTTTTTCAAAATATAGATAGTATTGTACATTTGGGACAATGAAATCTTTAACGAAGTTGATGATATCTTGATCGAAATTATTTTGCGAAATTTGGACTGTAATTCTTTGTTTCTTTTCGAAGAGAATTTTTATCTTTGGTTTTGCCGGAGAGTGTAAGACTGAATCTATAATTAGCTGATTTTGGCCGTAATTTACTGGAGAGTCAGAAATTTTTATTTCACTTATAAGGTTTTCTTCCGCATTTGTATGGACAGTTGCGTCGTCGTCTTCTGGTGTTTGGATTTCAGGTTCAACAGTTTCTATGTCAGGTGGATTTTCGTCAGGTTGTACTTGTGTCGATAATGTATCGTTGTCTACCGGTTTTTCAAGGGTTTTATTGAAATCTTCTATATATCGTAAAAGGTCGGATAGTTCTGTTTCTTTTGTGTGTAGTTCGATGCGGGAAAGAGCATCAGCATTAGTATTCATTTTGCCTTTTTTGTATTGAATTTTGTAATCATATTCCTCTAATTTTATTTTCCAGCGTAATAATTTTGAATTGGGTTCCTTCAAATTGAAGAGCCATTCCAATGGTTTATGATCAGAAATTATTGTAAATTTTCTGCCGTAAAGATAAGGCCTAAAATATTTAGTTGCCCATACTATAGCCAAAAGCTCTTTTTCTATTGTACTATAGTTTCTTTCAGAATCATTTAGGGTACGAGATGCGTACGCCACTGGTAAATCTTGTCCTATTATACCTTGAGATAATACAGCACCTATAGCTACATTACTGGCATCGGTGGTAAGCAAAAATTCTTTGGATAGGTCAGGGTATTGTAAAATGGGTTCGTTGATGAGTAAATTTTTACAAGTCTCGAAACATGAAATGAATTCTTCATCGTGTACGATAGTTGCGCCTTTTTTTAAACATTTGGTCATTGGTTTTGTTAATTTCGCGAAATTTTGAATGAACCTTCGATAGTAACCAAGTAAGCCAAGGAAACCTTTGATTTGCTTAGTCGTTTTCGGTATCGGGAAATTTTTAATGGCAATTATTTTACTCGGATTAGGTTTGACACCTTCAGGAGTTACCACGTGGCCCAAGTATGCCACTTCCTTGCGTAAGAACTCCGATTTGTCGAGCTGGATTTTAAAGTTCGCGTCTCTCAGTCTTTGGAATACACATTTAAGTCTCTCTATATGTTCTTGGAGGGAAGTAGAAAAGATGATTATATCGTCTAGATATACCAAACACTTTTCATTCTGAATACCTCGTAGGATATTATCCATTATTCTCTGAAAAGTGGCGGGAGAATTCTTCAATCCAAAGGGCATGCGAAGGTATTCGTAATGCCCGTTTTCGGTATTGAATGCCGTCTTTGGTATATCTGTTTCACTCATCTCGATCTGGTGGAAACCACTCGCGAGATCTAGAGTAGTGAAATACTGGCATCGACCTAACTTGTCCAACAAATCGGTGATGTTGGGTAGAGGATATTTATCATCGATGGTCTTTTGGTTGAGTTTCCTGTAGTCAACGACTACGCGCCATTTTTGCTTGCCTGATGCGTCCATCTTTTTTGGGACGACCCAAATTGGGGACGACCAGGGAGAATTGCTGTGCCGAATGATATTTTGATCTAGCATATTCTGAATTTGTCGCTCTACTTCTTTCTTATGGATGATGTAACGTTAATATTTCACCTTAACATAAGAAGGTATTCATCACACCCTGTATGGTCTATATTGCCGAAGTGAGCATGGACATTGTAATCATATAGTTCCAGTCGGTCCACTTTTACTCGCAGGTATCTCGATATCAGTCGTAGCTTAAAATGATTATTTATGTTCATATTACTTATGATTCATGGGAGTATGGTAGTTATACTACCTATTGAATCGCTGATAGGCGAGGAATCACTGGTATGATCCTCCTGCTAGAATTATGCACTGCACAATCAAGATCAACGTGTCCTGATGAGGTTTGTCGATCATACATAGTTTGATTTCTTTGTCCCACAGAGTTTTCAATTGTTATTCTCGCGCGTACTGAAGAATATGTTGTTATTGTTTTGTTGGCCTTGGTTAGGTTAGGTATTATTCTTCTAGTTCCGATCGATTCGATTGGTATTGTCCATGCATCGTAGGGTGACACAGGTCGTGCAGTATTGACAATTATTGCAAATTAGCAGTTCCAGAACATAGCCTGACGGTGACAAGGTGACAAGCTGACACTTGTGAAAGGTGGAAGAGAGAGATAGAGGGAGAGCGGGAGAGGGAGAGAAAAAAGGTGGTGGCTTCAAGTTTGGTTGTGATCTGTATTTTAGGTATCTCGGAAAATTTTGTGATTTTCTAATCATCCTTAATTGGGTTCCATTTCCGAGAAACCCCATTTGATTTTGGGAATCTGGACACTAGATGTTGATGGTATTTTCGTGGAATTCCCAAAATTACGCTCTATACGAGGATATATGATTGTAGTCACGCCAGACTCTTTATCATCACAGCTCACATAAGCCCTAATTTTTGAGGACGATAGCTGATAGAAGCCCTTAAGAGTTATTTTGAAGAAAAACCCCTCATTTAGGGTAAGCAATATAATATTATGTACCTTTTACTTGATCTGTACGTTAGTACCTCTGCATTTTTATCTCTCATTTTTTTTTCTAACAGTCCTTCTTGGTAAGTGTCAGTGAAATAAAACATGTAGTGCATATAAAAATAATAATGTCAAGACAGCTTCTCTCCTTCAGATTATTTCCTTATTTATTTTTGGTTTTCTTAGTACCTATGATAAAGATAAATTATTTCACTTGGTGAAGACCATTAATTTTTTTTGCTTGTATACATTTATTTTATATCACCTAATGGTGATGATGGTCAATAACTAGTACAGTATCAACACTAAAACAGTGTTGCCAGATTCAGTATTTGGGTTGAGTTTCGCTGAGAAAGTTGTTCATTTTAGGTATCTTTTGGTACAGTAGTTTCACTTTCCCTATTTTAGTTTTGCTTAATTCTTTATACGAGTATAAACGTCTGCAACCGTATAGGTTACGGACTGATTTTTTTTATAGTGGGGATATGGCTAATTGAATTTATTCCTCATTCAGGGTTTTTCATTTCGTTGGAGTTATTTCTACTTCAAACGTAGAAGCAGATATTACGAAGGGATCCAAGTTTACATGGCGAGCCAAGTCCCCTGATGGTGATATGCTATACTGAGGTTGGGTGAAGCAGTTATACAGGGTGGTCCGAAGGGTGATTAATCCATACCCTACCACTTGTTGCGGAGGGACTCCACTGAAGAGGATTCACGCAAGTTACAACTTGAATCACTAATTTTTTTTCCCTGCTTATTTTTTTACCATTGCTTAGTTCCATATTGTTGGCTTCCCGTTTCTTATTATTTTTTTATTGTGACTTACACTGTATGGCTGGAATTAAGTGGCATATATTAATATTATATTTTTTTACCATCCATGCGCCTGCGCCTGAGCTCAAGCGACGCTAGTACACCATCCCGAATGCATGATGCTTAATTCTTACGCCCCTTTATAACTTGGATGTGGTTTATTGAACTTCTGTTCTGGCCTACCCTTCAGGGATTGCTGTTTTTTTATGCTACTATTTTCTTTCTTGCATATTTAAGTTTGTGGGAATGTTATGCTATAAGTGCTTGCTTATTAGGTGATTTGCTTTTAGAGTTTGTTTGCTTACCGTAAATAGGACAAGGTCCTACCTCAATGAATATAATTTTTTTCCCTTGTGCAAAATATTGATATTGTATAAGAACAATAAATACTAGTCCCTATTGTAACTGCGGAGTTCTATTTTTTTTTAATCGATTTTCTTCCCTCTTGACTGGTTTCTTCCATTTGGTAAGTTTGGGGAAGAATTCCATTTGGGTATTTGTGGCGGAGAAAAATTTACCTGGCGCCCTGGTCAACATTCGGATAGAAATACGAACCACCCCTTCTCCCCTTGAGCAAGCGGCAAATACCCGTGTCATCTGTTCGGATCGAGGTATTTACATGAACATCGAATTGTAGGTTGCATTTTTGGCGCCCAACGTGGGGCCATCAAGTAAATTAGGTACACATAGGGACTAATTGATTTTGTTTGTTTGATTTTTTTTTCCTAAGTTTTCTGTTGCATTTCGAACGGTGAAATGGCTTACAAAATGCAGGTTAATAGGTTGAACCAAGACGAGCTCACCTATGAGGTGAAGATTCGGGGAATAGCGGCTGGAACTTGTGATGAAATGCGCCATGCCTTAGCTATGGCGCTTCGATTTGAGAAGAGCGGGGATAGTGTTCAGTACCCAACTTATCCATTCAGCACTGAGGAAGATGTGAAGGCTGTTGGGGATAAACTGCGGCAAATTGGACCCAATATTGACGAGTTTAGCGAAACTGTCAGTAGTGGTCGTTTTCTGAAATATCAGTCCAAGTTGGCCCACGTTCTCAACCGTATTGATCACATTAGTGAAGAATGTCCTGAACGTCCCGTTCTTCGTGCCAACGCCCTGACACTCTTGGAAAGGCTCCACCAAAAGGCAGAAGATGCGCAGAAGTCTGCTGAAACCCCAGCGCAGCTCACACTCTTGGAGAACCATTTTGTAGCCTCAATTAATCCGACACGTAGGTCATCAAGTGTATCACCGCCTCGTGTTCCTTCTAATGATGTCAAATCAATTCTACCAAATAAATGGGATATAAAATTTGCTGGAGATAAAAAAGGCTTGTCGTTAGGAGCGTTTCTTGATCGCGTTGAAGAACTACGTATTGCACGCCATGTTTCAAAAGAAACTTTACTCGAGTCAGGTATAGATTTGTTCACTGGTAGGGCATATCAGTTTTACTTGGCGTATAGGAAGGAGGTTTCTACTTGGGATCAATTTGTTGTACTCTTGCGGGAAGAGTATCATTCGTCGACGTATAATGAAAAGTTATTCGAGGAGATTCGTAAACGTACTCAGGGACCTGACGAGTCTATAGGAATTTATCTGGCGGTCATGGCTGGGTATTTCAATCGCCTGACTTGTCCAATATCTGAGGACACCAAGTTGAAAATTTTAATGCGTAATATTGCTCCGTTTTATCAAAGTCAACTGGCTTTGATAGATGTTACTTCGGTTGCGCATCTTCGTGACTTGGGTAGGCGCCTTGAGGCGAGAAAGGAAGCGGTTGAAAACTTCGTTGCCCCTTATAGGAAAAGTGGTGTCCTTGAACCCGATCTGGCATATGTATGTGTGACGGAGAGTTTGGATAGCTTTCAGGCTTCGACATCTTCCGGGCAAGTTGCATTATCTAAGGAACCGGGTCAGGATATTGTTTGTTATAGGTGCGGCAAACCAGGACACCGGGCGATCGGATGTACTGTGAAGAAGGATAAGTTTTGCTACCGTTGTAAGAAGGAAGGTTTCACGATACGGACCTGCCCGGATTGCTCTAAAGCGGGAAACGCAAGCCAGCGTACTTGAAAGATCGAGACAGGTGCGTTGGTGCGGAAAACTCGGTCGATAGGCTCAAAGTGATTTTGGATTATGTTTTGGAACATGCTTGTGGTGATGAACGTCCGTACCTCACTGTGGAGATTTTAGGTAAGCCGTTGTTAGGACTCTTGGATTCAGGAGCTTCACGTACTGTTGTTGGTGCCAAGGGACTTATGTTTATTCAGGAGTTAGGCATTCCTATCGATCGGAGTAGAACTTCTTCTTGTACTGTCGCTAACGGAAGTCATTGTCAGCCGTTAGGTATAGCAGAGCTTCCTATCACACTTAGAGGTAAAGTAAGTCTCATCGAAGCTGTTGTCGTCCCCGAATTGCCTCACCTGCTCATTCTTGGGGCCGATTTTTGGCGAGTTATGGGAATTGTCCCAGATCTGAGGCATGATGATTGGAAATTTTCTATCGAACCAATTAGTGTGAATTCGATGGGGCATGTGAATTGTCAAACTCATTTAACACCTTTAGAGAAGGCCAGATTGCAGGCCGTGATTGACCGCAATGTGTCTCTGATGGGCAGAGACTTAGGATGTACGAACAGGGCACAACATGTGATTCAGACAGACAGTCCTCCGATCAAGCAGAGATATTACCGGGTGAATCCTGTCATACAACAACAGATAGACAAGGAGCTGGAGGAAATGCTGAGACTAGGAATAGTGGAGCCGTCGAACAGTCCTTGGTCATCGCCCATTCTCTTGGTCAGGAAGAAAGATGGATCCTTTAGGTTTTGCGTGGACTTCAGGAAATTGAATTCTGTGACGGTGAGGGATAGCTATCCCCTTCCTCTTGTGTCGGACACTCTGGACAAATTGCGTGAGGCCAGATATTTGTCGAGCCTCGACGTGAAATCCGCTTATTGGCAAGTGCCGATGTCCGAATCCTCGAAACAGTATACAGCATTCACCGTGCCTAATCGTGGTCTTTTCCAGTTCCGCAGGATGCCCTTTGGGCTCCATAACGCCCCTGCAACGTGGCAGCGTTTGATCGATACTGTCCTCGGCCATGATCTAGAGCCCCATGTGTTCGTGTATTTAGATGACGTCGTCATTGTCAGTCAAACTCTGGAGCAGCACCTCTCAGTTTTGGATGAAGTTTTCCGTAGGTTGCGTGAAGCAAATATAACGGTGAGTGTGGACAAGTGCCAGTTCTGTAAACCCGAGATGAAGTATCTTGGTTATGTGGTAGACCGCAACGGACTTCATGTTGATCCGGAGAAGGTCAAATCTATGTTGGAACTACCCACACCTACGAGTGTATCGGAGGTGCGGCGAATTATTGGTACATTTTCATGGTATAGGCGTTTCGTCCCCGATTTTTCCTCCATCATTTCTCCGATTACTGGATTGATTCGTAAAAATTCGAAGTTTGTTTGGAATGATCAATGTGCTGAATCCTTCAGGAGAATCAAGGAATGTTTGGTGTCAGCTCCAATCCTCAGTTGTCCGGACTACTCTAAGCCATTTGTTGTTCAGACCGATGCTTCTGGCTATGGTATTGGGGCCGTTCTCACTCAACCACATCCATCAGGCGACAAAGTGATATCTTATCTGAGTCGTTCACTCACTAGGCAAGAGAGAAATTTCACCACTACTGAGAGGGAGTGCTTAGCAGTTCTATGGGCTATCGAAAAGCTTCGGCCATATCTGGAAGGCGTAAGTTTTACTGTGGTGACCGACCATTTCAGTTTGTTGTGGTTGCATAACCTTAAAGGCCTTACTGGACGCTTGGCACGGTGGGCTGTAAGGCTTCAACAATATTCGTTTACGGTAGTGCATCGTAAGGGTAAGGAACATGTGGTGCCAGATACTTTGTCCAGGAGTGTACCAGTAGTTGATGTAGCTGAGGTATCTGTGAAGGAACCCTTGGAGTTGAAAGGTATCGATTCAGACAAGTGGTATCTCAAGATGGTGGCTAAGGTTGATAAAAGTCCCCTGAAGTTCAGTAAATGGCGAGTGACTGATGGTCGTTTGTATAAGTATGTGAGAGTGGATTATCCTGATTTGTCCCCGTCTGCGGATTCATGGAAGTTGATACTCCCTAAGCAAGATAGATACGAGGCGATTGTGGCAGCTCATGAACCTGCGACATCAGGTCACGCAGGGGTATACAAAACTTATGCTCGATTGGCAGAGCGCTGTTTTTGGCCCCGTATGCGCAGTGACATTGCGAAATTTGTTCGTCGTTGCAAAGTTTGCGCTGCACACAAGTCTTCTCAGGATCGCCCCGTAGATAAGATGGTGTCCCATCCGAAAGTGAGTACCCCGTGGGAGATGATCTCCACAGATTTGGTAGGACCACTTCCCCGATCCAAACATGGGAATAATTACATATTAGTCGTTACAGATTATCTCAGCAAATTTTGTCTCCTGTTTCCACTTCGAAAGGCAAATGCCGGAGCGGTGGTGCGAAATATAGAAAAAAATGTTTTCTTAGTTTTTGGAGTCCCGAAGCTCATCATCTGTGATAATGGTGCTCAGTATCGCAGTAAGGAGTTCATTCGGTTGGCAGATAAGTATCACTGTCGTGTCAAATTTACGCCCAATTATAATCCCCGAGCGAATCCTACTGAGCGCATTAACAAAACAATCAAGACCATGTTGGCCATGTATTGTTCGGAAAACCATCAGTGCTGGGATGAGAACTTGGATGAAATTGGTTGTGCCATCAGAACAGCTAGGCATGAGGTGACTAAGGTAACTCCATTCTTCATAAACTTTGGGCGTAATATGGCTTTATCTGGTCGGGACTATGGCGAGAGTAATCCCTCAGCAGCTGAAGGTGAAGCCAAGTTGAGTGACCCGAGCAGGAACGATAGCTTTAAAAAACTGTTTGCTGATGTCCGGAAACGTTTGGAGACAGCCAATGAAAGAAGCTGTGATCGGTATAACTTGCGTCGTCGTCATGTGGAGTACCTTGTTAACCAACCAGTTTGGCGAAGAAATTATGTATTATCAGATGCCGGTAGATATTTCTCCAAGAAGTTGGCCCCGAAATTCATTGGACCTTTGTATATTCGCAGGAAGCTGTCTCCGTGGACGTATGAACTTCGTGATGGTTTGGGTAACGTTAAGGGCGTGTGGAACGTCAAAGATCTCAAACCTGCTCCGGAAGATTCCGAAAATTTATAACATTTTGTTGTGGTCGTTTACTACTGGAAATGAGCTATAATCGTTGTGGTTCAAAAGGACATGAAGACATAGATATATCTTTTTCTATTGGGACCGGTAGCAGTAATTCGGAAGAGAAATTTAGTGAGTAAATTTCTTGAAGTAAGAGGGGGATTTGTAACGTTAATATTTCACCTTAACATAAGAAGGTATTCATCACACCCTGTATGGTCTATATTGCCGAAGTGAGCATGGACATTGTAATCATATAGTTCCAGTCGGTCCACTTTTACTCGCAGGTATCTCGATATCAGTCGTAGCTTAAAATGATTATTTATGTTCATATTACTTATGATTCATGGGAGTATGGTATTTATACTACCTATTGAATCGCTGATAGGCGAGGAATCACTGGTATGATCCTCCTGCTAGAATTATGCACTGCACAATCAAGATCAACGTGTCCTGATGAGGTTTGTCGATCATACATGGTTTGATTTCTTTGTCCCACAGAGTTTTCAATTGTTATTCTCGCGCGTACTGAAGAATATGTTGTTATTGTTTTGTTGGCCTTGGTTAGGTTAGGTATTATTCTTCTAGTTCCGATCGATTCGATTGGTATTGTCCATGCATCGTAGGGTGACACAGGTCGTGCAGTATTGACAATTATTGCAAATTAGCAGTTCCAGAACATAGCCTGACGGTGACAAGGTGACAAGCTGACACTTGTGAAAGGTGGAAGAGAGAGATAGAGGGAGAGCGGGAGAGGGAGAGAAAAAAGGTGGTGGCTTCAAGTTTGGTTGTGATCTGTATTTTAGGTATCTCGGAAAATTTTGTGATTTTCTAATCATCCTTAATTGGGTTCCATTTCCGAGAAACCCCATTTGATTTTGGGAATCTGGACACTAGATGTTGATGGTATTTTCGTGGAATTCCCAAAATTACGCTCTATACGAGGATATATGATTGTAGTCACGCCAGACTCTTTATCATCACAGCTCACATAAGCCCTAATTTTTGAGGACGATAGCTGATAGAAGCCCTTAAGAGTTATTTTGAAGAAAAACCCCTCATTTAGGGTAAGCAATATAATATTATGTACCTTTTACTTGATCTGTACGTTAGTACCTCTGCATTTTTATCTCTCATTTTTTTTTCTAACAGTCCTTCTTGGTAAGTGTCAGTGAAATAAAACATGTAGTGCATATAAAAATAATAATGTTAAGACAGCTTCTCTCCTTCAGATTATTTCCTTATTTATTTTTGGTTTTCTTAGTACCTATGATAAAGATAAATTATTTCACTTGGTGAAGACCATTAATTTTTTTTGCTTGTATACATTTATTTTATATCACCTAATGGTGATGATGGTCAATAACTAGTACAGTATCAACACTAAAACAGTGTTGCCAGATTCAGTATTTGGGTTGAGTTTCGCTGAGAAAGTTGTTCATTTTAGGTATCTTTTGGTACAGTAGTTTCACTTTCCCTATTTTAGTTTTGCTTAATTCTTTATACGAGTATAAACGTCTGCAACCGTATAGGTTACGGACTGATTTTTTTTATAGTGGGGATATGGCTAATTGAATTTATTCCTCATTCAGGGTTTTTCATTTCGTTGGAGTTATTTCTACTTCAAACGTAGAAGCAGATATTACGAGGGGATCCAAGTTTACATGGCGAGCCAAGTCCCCTGATGGTGATATGCTATACTGAGGTTGGGTGAAGCAGTTATACAGGGTGGTCCGAAGGGTGATTAATCCATACCCTACCACTTGTTGCGGAGGGACTCCACTGAAGAGGATTCACGCAAGTTACAACTTGAATCACTAATTTTTTTTCCCTGCTTATTTTTTTTTACCATTGCTTAGTTCCATATTGTTGGCTTCCCGTTTCTTATTTTTTTTTTATTGTGACTTACACTGTATGGCTGGAATTAAGTGGCATATATTAATATTATATTTTTTTACCATCCATGCGCCTGCGCCTGAGCTCAAGCGACGCTAGTACACCATCCCGAATGCATGATGCTTAATTCTTACGCCCCTTTATAACTTGGATGTGGTTTATTGAACTTCTGTTCTGGCCTACCCTTCAGGGATTGCTGTTTTTTTATGCTACTATTTTCTTTCTTGCATATTTAAGTTTGTGGGAATGTTATGCTATAAGTGCTTGCTTATTAGGTGATTTGCTTTTAGAGTTTGTTTGCTTACCGTAAATAGGACAAGGTCCTACCTCAATGAATATAATTTTTTTCCCTTGTGCAAAATATTGATATTGTATAAGAACAATAAATACTAGTCCCTATTGTAACTGCGAAGTTCTATTTTTTTTTATCGATTTTCTTCCCTCTTGACTGGTTTCTTCCATTTGGTAAGTTTGGGGAAGAATTCCATTTGGGTATTTGTGGCGGAGAAAAATTTACCTGGCGCCCTGGTCAACATTCGGATAGGAATACGAACCACCCCTTCTCCCCTTGAGCAAGCGGCAAATACCCGTGTCATCTGTTCGGATCGAGGTATTTACATGAACATCGAATTGTAGGTTGCAATGAAAGGGTATCTATAGGTCTTAGTATAGATTGGGATCTCGTCACTAGTTCGTATGTCATGTTTAAGTTTGTGAGTGAAAGTGAGTGGGGAATTTTCGTCATAAAAAATATCGGAATATTCTTTGCACAAATTTTCAATCATACTTTTTTCTTCAATATTTAGATGGTCCGTTCGAATTTTTGAAATGTCTAGGGTTGGTTTTTCACTGTCGACGAAATTATGAAATTGGAATTCTTGTAAGTCTTTTTCTTCAAATATCTCTACGTCTATGGGTTCTGAAAAATCTAGAGTGATCTGTTCGGTGGTGTTATTCAATATAGTCGTCAAAGCTTCTCCATTTCTCGCAACAGTGAGGCATTGTGGAATTTCGCAATTGTGCAGTTTTTGATGTGGAATTATTATCTCGCCATGTTCAACATTAGTTTTTATCTTAATCACTTGTTCTGTTCTAGGAG
Organism: Chrysomela aeneicollis; assembly: GCA_029955515.1. Classification (NCBI taxonomy): domain Eukaryota; kingdom Metazoa; phylum Arthropoda; class Insecta; order Coleoptera; family Chrysomelidae; genus Chrysomela; species Chrysomela aeneicollis. Next base: position 6,754,544 of record JARUHQ010000002.1, on the reverse strand, counting down.
CGACAGATATCAGGTTTAATTCTCTTTTGGTTTGATAATATTGTAACTCAATCCTTGCATAAGGTGTTATAAGAACATTAGTATCAAAATCTAAACTGGCTTGAAGTAGTTTCAGATTATCCAGTCCGATTAATCCATGAAAAACATTATGAAATTTAAACAGATAAAATTTTAATGATCCGTTTACTCTAAATAACTTTGAAATAGGAATTTGGGCGCTATGCTTGTGTGCTGATTTCTGAAACACAGTGGATACTATGAAAGGGTCGTCACGAATGGAATTTGGATATAATTCATAGGCGATGTCTGGGTCAATGAATGATTTAGTAGAACCAGTGTCTATTAATATTTTCAGATTATTTTCAGGAAATACTATATAGGGTAATTCGCTAGTGTTTGAATTGTTAAATGAGATAATTTCTGGATTCAAGTTTGTTCGTTCAAAGGAAGGTCTGAATGAAAATTTGATTGCTCATTGTATTCGGGATTATGTTCTTGGTAATAAGTGTCGTCATAGGGTTCTTCTGGGATTTCAGAATTGTCGTTCATCAAGGTGAAATTTGAATATGATTCGTCAGTTTGGTCAGTCTCGGTGTTGTATAGTTCTTCGTTTTGCCTTTGCGGGGTTCTGTATTGATTAAAAGGGGTTGTTTGACGATTGAATGTCTGTCGTGTTGTTATGCTCATTGGAGTAGGCTCGGGGAGATTTTTATTCTGATTTGGTTTGAAGACGTTTTGTTTGTTTGCCGGTTGTCTAAAGACTTGTGAATTTGTGAAAAATCTCTGAGGAGTATTATTGGTATTCGGTCTCATTTGAATGGGTTGAGAAGGAAACATGTTTTGTGCCCTAAAATGATTGTTTTGGGTCTGTGTGTTGAAAGGCACTCGATGGTATTGATAATTTTGAGTCTGTACATTGAATGGCATTCGATTGAAATTATTGAAGTTATTATTTGGTTGTCTTTGTTGGTTCCTTTGTGAATTTTGAATTTGATTAGGTCTAATAGGTGTTTTATTGGTAAAACTTTGATAGTAATTTATATTTTCTTCTTGAATAATGAATTGCAAAGCTTCATTCAGGTTATTAGGACGCATACAACGGATTGTTGTACCGAGTGGTTCTCTTAGTCCAGTCAAAAATGTATTCAATGTGAGATTATTGTATAAGTTACGTTTCAATAGTTTCGCTTCTGGAGTCACCTCGTGACTATCTATAAAGCTACAAATTAAATTTAGAATTTGTAAACAACGATCGAAAAACTGTTGAGGCTTTTCGTTTTGTTGTTGCCTTAACATAATGAGATCTCTATTCAAACAGGCTTCATCACGTTGATCCGCAAAGTTTCTAGTCAGAGTGTCTTTTAATTCTTGCCAAGTTGTGACATTTTGGATATTTACTACTAGTTTAGCATTGCCTGATAGTTTCCCTATCAATGAATTGATCAAGTAAATATTCTGAAAGCAATCGATGTTAGCTATATCATAAAAAGTTTCAATAATTTTCTCACAAGTTGCAAGATACCTATTTAGTTCGTTTGGATTTCCGTCAAAATTTGGAACACAGTTCAAATATTCTGGCTTGAATTGATTGGCCATAATTACTATAGGAATTGAATATTCGTTATCAACTATATTGGGAATATTACTGTTTTCTTGATTTTGGATTGTTTGGGGGTTGATTTGTTGAGGGTTTGGTTCAATGTCTGAGTCAGCTAGAGACAAATTATCGAAAAGGGTTTCAAGTGACATAAATACGATTGACTTACGCTATAAGCAATCCTCTGGTCATTGTCTTACTGCTAGGTACTATGAAGCGTCTGCAATGGGTTGCCGATTGATGTCCAATCCAATACTGATCGCTTCGCAAAGGGGACGATGCTGTTCCTCCTTTCGAGAAGGCTGGTGACGGGATTTTCCACAGGTCTTCGATAGACGGAGTGTCCTGATTTCTAAGGAGCCGCTCTGCTTCCGATACAACCACTAAGTCTTCACTAAGTTCAATTGCCGATAAATCGTTGATACGAAAGGTATTCGTTCGATACGTCTACCTTCGACAATCCTACCGACTGCGCCAAATAACTTTCGAGACCGGAGGACTTGCTTTTTAAAAACAATTATTTTATTTTATTCTGAATTTCTACATAGAATGAGATGTTTCTAGCTTGAGAATTCGGATCTGACTGCCGGTACGATGGTTTCTGTGATGAGGTAAACTACTGGCTTCGTCAGCATCTTCTTCTCGGTTGATGGTGGAAAGGGCTTCGTCAGCGGAATCTCTGGGATGGATGGTGACATAATTAGTGTTTCCATGATGTGCTATGTGTAAAGTGTGCCGAATCAGAAGATTTTATGGTATATTAATGTTTATGGGCTATCCATCTAATATAATATTCTCAAGAACGTATATAGGTAGCACTTGCGATTGTATACCAGAAATGGACCGCCAGTTCGTTATTTTGAATGGGACACTCTATATATGATCATATTTTTCGATTTTCGAGTTAAAAATTGCGTATGCAGGTAGATTTTTCTTATTTCTGCACATAATCATATATTAACTATGGGTATTTATCGATTTATTCGTAGAAGAAGACGAATTCTATTTCTGAAATACGAATGACGCTTTCTGAAATACATTTGATATTTTCTTATATATACAAATGACGAATTCTGAAATTCAATTGACCATTCTGAAATAAATTTGACGCTTTCTGATATTGAACTGAATAATCTGAAATACAACAATTGATACTTTCTGATTTTAATCAAACAAATCTGAAATTCATTCGACGCTTTCTGAAATTCAACTCACTATTCTGAAATACAATTGATACTTTCTGAACTAAAGGTAACTATTCCAATATTCAATTGACGCTTTCTGAAATTAACTTGATGGTTTCTGAAATACAACTGGAAAAGGTGTAGATTTATGATTTTTTCGATAACATCCGAGATTCTATCAATTCTGAACTCAACTTTTTGGTGGAGAATTATATTTCACACTCGTCAGGTTATAGAGTTGTACAGGGAGAACGAATAATCAAATATCTGAAATATTTTCGAATGTTATTACCTATCAAGATTTGTCCTGAAGAGCTGATTTCGTCAAATCATCATACTGAAAGGTGTAACAGGGATGATTACAGATTTTCCAACTTAAGGATTTTGTTTTGTCAAAACTATTCATTTTTGGCTAGGATGCCTCACATGCCCCTATCTCAACTCGTCATTCGATAATCAAAACAAATACACGGTTTTTTCAAAATTCATAGGTCATAATCATGCACCCTGTTTTTGTTTCAATTGAATCACAATCCGTAGTGAATTGTTTACCAATAAGAAAAAGACTTTCCAGTTAAATTTAATTTAGTAACTGGACCCCTGTAGGGTGAATAAATACAAAAATATAAAAAACATGAGCATGGGCTTCTGAGAATTATTATTTAAATCACAATTTGCTCTCGACTTCCGCTTACATAATATAATCGATTCCATCAACGATTAAAATGTTTTATGAATATACCGAGGAATATACTCACCATCGAATACTCGTATGCATATATCTCAACATACCTCACACGCACATATTGAATACCTATACTGGGTGTTTCGTCTCAGACGAGCCACCCTGTATATTTCTCATCCCATAGTAAGTGAAAAAATTTCCCGAAACACGTCGAACGATTTTGTTTGGGGAACATCTTTGGACGTATATTTGAGGCTTGAACGAGCAACCCCTTAATAGGGGGCGCTTCAACCACTCAAAATTGAATAGGGGAGAGGAATTGAGTGATACTTCAATTTAAAGATCTTGGAAGCTTCTTTACAACGGTTTATGAAAAGCGTAAATTCGATTGACCGTTTTCGCCAAAAATTTATTTTGCAGTTCGAATGAGTCACCTTGAATATCTTGGTTATTTTTATCAGGCTCTTTTTACAAACTTAATATGAGTAAGGTAATTAAACTCAGTTATTACTATCACCAATATATTCATCAAAACAACCGTTCACCACAATGCCTCCACATCAACTGCTTGATCTAACCACCTCAATCCCCGATGATTGTGATCTTGCATCATCGTATGACTCGACGTGAGTCAATGCGGCATCTACAGGGCGTGGACAACCATATGAGGGTGCAACATATATCATGCTTCAATCAAAAAAATCAAATCAGCGTGTTTATCTGGTTTTAACGTGTCTTCTATCATTTCATGATTGAAATCAATTTGTTGAGTTACTACTTTGCCGATTTATTTGAAATTTAAAAAATATGGTGTACACATTACAAGAACGTGTTGAGCTGGTTAGCCTGTATAACCAAAATCAAAATTGTGCCCAAGCGGCTGCAAGGATATTTAACCAAAACCATCCTAAACGTAGCGTTCGCCATAAGTACCTAGGTAATGAAATTGATTTCAAAATTTGTGAAGACGGGTTTAGTAATGGATAAAAAAGGGCACCCATTTGAATTGTGAACGACGAAGGAGCAGCTGTGGCTGTATTGGGACATGTCCAACTTATATGCCGAACACGCAATCTGT